>CM035143.1:62840168-63440168 GCA_020205605.1 Panax ginseng | reverse complement strand
AACTTTTTATCAAATTTGGAACTTTTTATGTCGGGGTTACTATTCACGTTATCTGAAACTATTCACGTATCGACATTATTCACTTAATCTGAAGACTATTCAATAGAAAGATAACATTTTTCCTTTTTGTCCAAGATGTCTATTATGGTTACTATCTTTGATTGTATCCATGTTTTGATCTTTATTTTTGAATCATGCTTCAAAATTGGTTATTATGGAGTATTATTGATCTTGGATAAACTGTAATACGAATCCCTAATATTTGTTATTTTGTTTCACTGGATTCGTTTTCTTTAAAATATTTTTCATCATCCTCAGTCCTAAATGATGATATAACTGAATATCTTTGGCATGTATTGCAAAGATGAATGATTTTCTGATGAATATCTTTGGCCTTAGTGAAAAGATGAACAGGTGTTTAGATGAACATGACCAACTGATGAATATCTTTGGCCTATAGTGCAAAGATGGATATTTAATTCAAGATATATATTGATTGATGTTACAGGGATAAAATATTGACGATGGACTTTTAAATTCATATATAGAAGATAGTAGATTTTATTCTCTACTTAACTCTTCTAACGAATTATTGTTTTCGCTGCGAATATTGATTTAAAACTGGTTGTCTATTGTATTCTATTAGATTTTTCCCTGTTGAGGACTAACGATAATTTGTTCTATATTATCTTAGTCATAATGTTCTTTACTGGGCTAGTTGAGCTCACCCTTTTCCTTTTTGTTCCATTTTTCTTCTCAGGAGACGAGAATGTAGCGAGTACTAGTCGAGGTGTGGAATGATGGTTCTAGAAGTTGTTTTAGTAGTCCTCACTATTTTGTAAAATAGTGTATCAATAATTGTAATGAGGACTTATTTGAGTGTGGATATTTTCTAGATGACAATATTTGTATTTAAACTCACAGTTTAAGTGTTGTCGTATTTTGCACGACAGTTGTATTAATAAAGTTGTAGTTATTTCTGTATCATGTATTTGACAACTCAGAATGGGTGATGTATACCTATTTTGGGGGTGTCACAATACCTGTCTTGTACCCATTGGTCTTCTTCTAGTTGAGCGTCTATCAACACTCTGAGGGATTCCATTTCCACTTCTATGGGGAGCACTGCTTCTATCCCATAGGTTAATGCGTAGGGGGTTGCCCCAGTGGAAGTGCGCATTGATGTTCTGTAGGCTAACAGAGTACGAGGCAATAAGTCAGGCCATTCTTTGTGGTTGGTGGACATCTTTTGCATGATCTTTTTGATATTTTTGTTAGCCTCTTCAACAGCACCATTCATCTTTGGACGGTAGATGACGGAGTTAAGGTGTTTGATGTGGAATTTATTGCATAACTCCTCCATCATTTTGTTGTTGAGGTTCTTAGCATTGTCTAACACAATGACCTCTGATTGTCCATATCGACAAATGACATTATTTCTGATGAAAGCAATGATGACTTCTTTGGTAACCCTGGGGAAGGAGGCTACTTCTACCCACTTGGTGAAGTAGTCGATCATGGTGAATATAAATCGATGCCCATTACTGGCTTTGGGATCGATGGGTCCGATCAAGTCCATTCCCCACATTGAGAAGGGCCAAGGTGACCTCATATTGTGGAGCTCCCTCGGAGGGGCGTGGATGGCATTTCAATGAATTTGGCATTGATAACACCTCTTGACGTGATCATCACAGTCATCTTTGAGGGTAAGCCAGTAATGTCCTATTCTGAGGATCTTCTTAACAAGCAGGGGGCCGCTCATGTATGGGTCACATACTCCACCATGGACCTCATCCATGAGCCTCTGAGCTTGGTCCTGGTCCAGACATCTGAGGAGACCTAGTCCTGTATCTCTTTTGTAGAGTGCATCTCCGCTTAGGTAGAATTTCATAGCAAGTCAATGGATCCGCCCTTTCTCAGTCGGGCTCGCCTCAGTGGGTATAGATCCATCTCATAGGTACTCCTTGATATGCTGATACCAAGGATGTTGGATGGGAGGTAGCTCATCTGATACTTCTCCAACCTAGTTCCTATAGGTTGGTACCTTGTGCAGGGCAAATGTGATACTTGGCATGTGTTCCTTGTCAGGCATGTGAATCAAGGAGGCCAAAGTTGCTAACGCGTCTGCAAAATCATTCCTATTACGAGGAATGTGTAGAAAGGAGATTTCTTCGAACTCCAAAGCCATTTGTAAAACTTGTCGATGGTAAGGCAACAAATGTAGCTCTTTGGTTTGATAGATTCCCGTGGATTGTCTGATTACAAACTCTGAATCCCCAAAGACAGTTAATCACCTGATGCCCATTGAACGGGCAAGTTTTATCCCCATGAGACAACCTTCATACTCAGCTGTGTTATTGGTGCTGACAAACTGCAATTTGATGGCGACAGGATATTGCTCCCCCGTACCAGATACCAGAACTTCTCTAGCTCCAGAACCTTCCATATTAATAGCTCCATCGAAATAAATTTTCCATGTATGGCATGTATCGTACTGATGGTGTTGCTGAACTGTCATTACTCCTTCATCTGGGAAGTAGGTTTCCAAGGGTTTGAAGTCCCCTGAAGGTGTGGCGGCTAGTTGATCCGCAATTCCTTGACCTTTGATAGACTTTTACGTCACGTAGACGATATCAAATTGTTGTAAGATCAACTGCCATCTGGACAGCCGGTAATTTAACATGGGTTTTTTAAACACGTACTTGAGAAGATCCACGCGGGATATGAGATGGGTTGTATGACCATGGAGGTAATGATGTAACCTCATGGAAGCCCATGCTAAAGCATAACAAGTCTTCTCAATCAGAGTGTACTTGTGTTCACTGATGCTGAATCTTTTGCTGAGGTAATAGATAGCTCGTTCTTGGCCTCTATCGTCTTTCTATCCCAGCATGCAGCCCATGGCATTGTCACTTATGGACAGGTACATGAATAAGGGAACATCATCCCTGGGTGGTACCAAAATAGGAGCTTTGACTAACTGCTCTTTGATTGTAAGGAAGGCCTTCTTACACTCTTCATTCCACTTTATGGAGAAGTTCTTCCTTAACAACTTGAAGATAGGCTCACAGGTTGCTGTGAGTTGAGAAATAAACCTGCTAATGAAGTTGATTCTTCCCAAAAATTCCCGTATTTCCTTCTCTGTTTGAGGAATGGGCATTTTCGTGATGGCTTGGATTTTAGTGGGGTCCAACTCAATCCCTTTGTGGCTGACTAGGAATCCTAGCAACTTGCCTGATTTAACGCCAAAGGCGCTCTTGGCTGGATTTAACTTTAAGTTGTACTTACACAACTTGTTGAATAGCTTCACAAGTTGGTCTAAGTGGTCATCTTCCCTTCGGGACTTGACAATGATGTCATCCACATAGATCTCTATCTCCTTATGCATTAAGTCATGGAAAAGAGCCATCATAGCTCGTTGATAGGTGGCTCTGGCATTGATGAGGCCGAATGATAATCGTCTATAGCAAAAAGTTCCCCAAGGCGTGATGAAAGCAGTTTTCTCACGATCTTTCTTAGCAACCATAATCTGGTGGTATCCATCGAAGCAATGCGCAAAGGAGTACATGCCGTATTGAGCTGTATTGTCAATGAGAATGTAGATAAATGGCACATGAAAGCTATCTTTAAGGCAAGCTTTGTTCAGATCCCGGTAATCCACGCAAACTCACACCTTTCCTCTAGGCTTAGGCACGGGAACGATGTTGCATTCAGGATATGTGGACACCATGATAATACCCGCTTGAAATTGTTTCACAATTTATTCTTTCACCTTTAAACTCCACTCAGGTTTCAATCGCCTGAGCTTCTGTTTGACTAGTTTGAATCCCTCTTTAATGGGAAGGCGATGAAGAACAATGTCAGTGGACAAACCCACCATGTCTTTGTGAGACCATGCAAACACATCCTGGAATTGGGTTTGTAGCGTAACCATGTCATTCCTCTGGTTTGGGGTAAGGTCTGAACCAATCTGGATTAAGTTAGGGTTTTCTAATGTTTCGAATTGAAGGAAGTGGTTTGATCAAGGTTGGGTTTAGGTTGGTCTTTGACCCATTCTTGAATTTCTGGAGGCACCTCAATGTCCTCATGTATTTCCATTAAGGCTGAATCCAGCTTTACATCAAAGCTACAATCCTTGTGGAGAAGAGGCACCTTATCAGCAAGTACATGCACATCTAAATTCAGGGTCCTGAAACAAAATATACTTTCACTTAGTATATATAAAATGGTCTAATCATACAAAGTGTTAGCATGTACTGACAAAATAAAACTGCTAGTATTGTACAGAAAAGTAAGCAGTTATGATATCTACAAGGCAAGAAAGAGTTCCTGCCCGCTTTACCCTCGTCGACCAATGCAATGAGTGCTGCTCCAATTGTCGAGGGCAAAGTCCTGATGGACCACAGTGATGGAGGGGTTGTCATCGTCCTTCTTCTCCCGAATGATGATCATTACGTCTGGCCAATCATCGTCTGGGGTGTATCTGTTTGTATGTTCATCATGGAGAATGATGCGTATACCTGACATCATTCGGATGCTGTCTTTTTTAATTCTTTGTTTCTCTTCCTCCACTCTGGGGTCTGGAACAAAGACTTCTTTCTCCCTTACCGGTATCGACTTGGGAAATAACATAGCCATGACTTTGGCTGGCACCTTTACAGGAGGTTGTGCGGACTTAGAAGTTGTAGGTGTATACAAACGTCATGTAACTGAAGCTGGAGGAATCTGATGATGTTTATGTGGATTCCCGTGACTGGAACTGGCAGAATAGCCCAGTTTAGCTGTCCCAGTTTGACTAATAACTTGAATTGGGTTCTTAATACCCTGATGACTTTTTACCCAGCCTATGTCCCGGCTGATGACCCAAAGATATAATTTCTATAGTAGCTGACATTACCTCGGCAGAAATCTTGGGTGTGAGAGGTGGCGCCCCAATAGGGTGGTAGTGAGTGTTGCTCACCTCCAAGGCATGAAAACTGACCGGCTCAACTTCTTTGAAGCTGATGAGTGGTATGTCACTCTGTTTAGGACATTCTGGTTCAGCGTTAACCGTGACTAAGCTGTCATTCATGATGTATTTTAGTTGCTGATGAAGAGTGGAAGGGACGGCCCTAGCCATATGAATCCACGGTCTTCCCAATAGCAGGTTGTATCCTAAATCTATTTTGAGCATGTGAAAAGATACGCATAAGGTGTGGGGACCAATCTCGATTGGTACCTCAATCTTTCTGACTAAATTTTGGCGGGCTCCGTCAAAAGCTTTAATAACTGTATGGTTGCTCCGGATCCATTTGAGATTAACGTTCATCTTTAGTAACGTAGTATAAGGACAAATATTCAAAGACGAACCTCCATCTATCAAAACTCCAGCTAGCATATATCCAAAGGACAAAACCGCAATGTGCAACGGCTTGCAATGACCGGTCCCTTAGGGGCAGTATGTCGTCATCAGTGAAAGATATCACATTATTGTAAAAAATGTGATCAACCAGATGTTGAAATTTTTCTACATCTACTGATGCAGTGATCAATAGAATCTTCCTGTGATCCTCGGAAGTTAAAACCAAGTCCAGGATTGAAATTTGATGTGGAGCTTCTCTTAAGCTTAAAACCACCTTGGCTTCGTTATGACCCATAGTGCAGAGGAATTTTTCAATCTTCTGCATGGGTATTTTCCCCTTTAACTTGGTGGTGGATTTTATCACCAATTGGGGAAGATACAGTGGATTTTCCTTCGACACTGCAGTAGTTGTATGAGAGGTGGATCCTTCAGCCTCTCCATAATTCCATGGAACTTTTTGTAAGCTGATAACAGGATATTGTGGTCTGAATGGCAAGTTGATTGGCTCGGGAGCAGCCACTTTCAAAGGATTGTCAATTCCTTTGAGTTGAATTGTTTGCATTGTGAGAGGTTTGACAGTCCCATCAGCCTCAGTGGATATAACTGCTACCAATCCCTTCCATTTAGGAGGACAAGTATTCTCACTCTCACATAGCACATTATCGTTGTCTGCTAGCTGCAGGACACCGCTGTCAATTAGATTTTGAATTAGGTTGCGGAGTGCCCAGTATTCTTCAGTGCTGTGACCGCGAGAATGAGAGTGATATTGGCAAACTCCATCAGAATAAAACCGTCATGAACGGGGATTGATTGGAGGAAGAATTAAAGTGATCCTTCCTTCATTGATCAGCATCTGAAGTATTTCCTCCATAGGTTGGCCCAGGTATATAAATTCCATTCTGTTGGAAAAATCCCTACGAGCTTTGGCACTTGCTCTCTTCGTCACTTTGTCTTCCAGTGTTTCTTTATCTGAAGGTGACGATGGAGTATTCACAACAAAAGGGAGCAGACTAGCATGCTCCTGGCTAACTAATTGGCGTGTGACTTAATGCTGATATGTCACTAGTTCTGCCAATTGCTCAATCTGTTTACACAGAGCTTTCATCTTTCGTTCCATTGTAAACTAGAACTTTGTATAATCCCATTTGTCAACACCATCTTTGAGGGTCTGGGAGGATTCATCGTTTAAATTAGAGCTCCGTTCACTACTCCAATTAATCATGTTGACCTCTTCCTCATTGTGTTGGGGAAGAGGGTTGTCTTGCATGTGAGGTTGATCCGGTTTGGTGACCACGATCTCACCGTTGTCTATCAAATCTTGGATCTTGTGTTTCAAGACCCAACAATCTTGAGTATCATGTCCAGGTGCCCCGGCATGATAAGCACATTTCCGAGCAGCATTGAAACTCCTCCCATTAGGGTTGGCGGGTGGAAGAAGATGCGTAATTTTCTTCTAAGTTGTCAGAAGAGTGAGAATGTTCTCGAGCGAGTCCCCTAAGGGTATGAACACTCGAGGGAGTTTGACTTCTCCACCTTTTGGCAATGGAGGGTTTGAAGATTGTGCTTAAAAGGGAGTGTAATTTCTCCTTTGGATAGACATGTTCTGATTGCCTTTTTGACCTTGTAGTATCAAGGAAACATCCCCCTATTTCTTTTTATGGACCCTCCGGGGGTTGTTTCCATAATTTCTGGATTGGATGTGCTCAGTAACAGCTTTAAGGGTAGCTAGGTCTCGAATCTTTCCTGACTTCAATCCCATCTCAGCCATCTCCCCATGTTTAATCATTTCAGAAAATGATTTACCAATACCAGCTAAGACTCTTTCATAGAAAGAAGCTTCCTGTATGTCTATGAAAGTCATGACCATTTTTGATTCCGTCATGGAAGGAATAACTTTAGCAGCAAGGCGCCTCCACCTTTGAGCATACTCTCTGAAAGACTCATTGGACTGTTTCTTGACCTTGGTAATCTGGTACCGGTCAGGAGCCATCTGAGACTGGAAGCTGTATTGAGTGAGGAAGGTGTGAGATAGCTCCTCGCAACTATGGATCTTTGAGTTGTCCAATCTGGTATACCATGAACGGGCTTCTCCAGTTAGACTCTTTTGGAACAGCTGCATCCTGAGCTTTTTGTCCTCTGTATAAAATTCAAGTTCTCCAATGAACACCTTCAAATGTATGTAATGATCTCCTAACCCATCATATTTTTCGAAGTCAGGAGTTTTAAATTTTTCTGGATAATGAACCCCAGGGAATATACAAAGGTCAGCATATGAGACACTTCCGTGTGCTCCAATTCCTTTAATTGCACGAAGGGTCTCTTCCATTTGAAGGCCTTTCTTTCTGATGTCACCGGTGTCTGGATCTCCTTTGAGATGGGTGATATCATGATTTTTGTTGGGCGTATCCAACAGAAGTTCAGGTTCTGTAATGGTTTTATCAGGACCTTGGGTTCCTCCTTGTGTAGAGGATTCATCATGTATGGGTATCCTCGTACCCTAAGTAGACTGGTGTAGTTCTTTAAGCAGAACAACCAAATATGTGATTTGTTTACTTAATCCGTCAAATTCTTTGCACGAAACTGGATTAAGGTCAGTCTGGTCTGATGACGACATAATTGACTGTAGGCTCGTGGCCTTTTTGGATTTTGATCGGGTAATAGGTCTGATTGCTTCCCTGCAAAAGACTTGCGTAGTTTAGTCTTTAGGGAATGTGTAAATGTATACATGCTATGCATCCATCCTAGGAATATTATCCTACAATGCGGATGTTAGCTGTTTGTAATCCAGGATAGCATGTTTTAAAATATGTGTGTACACACGTTTCTTCATATTTCTCATTACATGGAGATGAATATGGCATGAAATTACAAGTAATTGTTTTTGCAAGTAATGAAAAAGCATGAAGAGACTTTCCTATGTGTTTGGTTTATCAGGGCTGACCTATCTTAGGTTACTCTCGGGGCTTTTTAGCATGAAGTTTCCCAAATCATCGCAATTTACTCGACGGGAAATTAATCTGGTCTTTCAACTGGAGCGAGTTTGGGTGGTGCCTTTCCTGAGCCTCGTTGGAATTAGTCTTCATACGAGTCCAGTAATCAAACACCGACAGGATAGCCTCCTAGTGGAGGAACCATACAACATACATTCACATACAACGTGTCTCACCATTTTATGAAAATGATGACATGTGCGAAGCATTAATATCACAAGCAGATATAATGTAAAACATTAAGCACAGAAAAATATATGCATTCGTACACATTCATCATAAATGTAAATGCAACATTCACACACAAGCATATAATAGTTTTGAAAAGATTGTAATAATGGCTTAAGTCCTCTTACTGGTTGTCCCCAGCAGAGTCGCCACCTGTCGACGTCGAGATTTTTATTTGTCCCTTTTCGTTACTTGTTCTTTGGTGTTCTCATGTTAGGTGAGATTTGTTTGAAAAAATAAGTGAAAAAGGTCTGACATGTATCATGTCGATGATGGACTGTTAAGAGTCGTAAGTTGGTTTTTTATATGGTTGTACCAACACAACTGAGAAAAGGTTTGCACATTGACCCAGTGATGTGGCGCTGCTAAACGGGTTGGTGAAACTGAGATTCATTAGGGTCCGGGGACTTGATTATGCGGAGGGAAGGTGTTAGGCACCCCACCACCCCGACATCCGTGTTACCACGGTGACCGCCACTTTTCAAGAAACTGTTATATGAATGTGTGTGTGTGTGTGTGTGGATCAATGTGCAGTTATTTGGAAGTAGTGCGAGGCCTCGTTCGCACCTATATACACAGGGTTTGAATTTGTGTAAAAATTCAGTTTTAACAAGATATGGCAGTGATGTTTTATAAAAGAGGTTTTCAAACCCTTGTGCTCAATAGTAATTGAGACCTTTTACACTCCCATTTTTATTAAGTGTCCGGCTTGATTGTTTTTAATTTTCGAGTAGCGAAGCATCTTCAAGAAAATAATGTACAAAATAGTGCCAAACTCCTCGTGGGTATGATAACCATCTGAGGAAATCCGAATACCGTGAATAAATTTACAAGCTGCTTACAGCTGAAAATGTCCATCACGGGAACCGAATCTAGATCTGGTAAACTGAATCTGTGATCACATGATTCGTAGGCTCACATGATGCCGCAATTGATAATAAAGTAGTAAGTAGGTATATATATAAGAGTAGTAAATATATATATACAGACATGATCAACCACCACGAAGCACCTCCATGGGGGATCATAAATGTAAATAAAGCTGTAAAAGCAATCAACCGCCACGAAGTAAACTCTAGGCGGGACGAAAAGAAAATAAAGTTGTAAAGACGGTCAACCGCCACGAAGTAAACTCGTGCAAGACCGAATGTAAATATATATATATATATATATATATATATATATATATATATATATAAGCGAGAATCATAGGATATAAAAATCGAGGCTCATCGAGCGAGTTCGACATACGATTCAAATATATAAATATATATATATTAAAGCAGTAAACGCTCCAGATGTAAAATCCAGGCTCATCGAACAGAGTTCGACACGCAGTTTATATATATATATATATATATATATATATACACGAAAGCAAATAGATGCTACAGACTGAAGTCTAGGCTCAATCGAGGCATAACTCGATAATGTTAGTCCATGACCGAAGTGACCGAAGTGACCGAAGTGAAGAATAGTTCATAACTCGAAATAAAACCACGGACCGAAGTCTGGGCAAACACACGCAACACGACCCTCAACGTGAAGAATAGTGTGTGCAAAGATGAAGAGAAAGGCTTTAAAGTGTGTGAGAAGGCTTACAGTGGTCTGCCAAAGAAGACTTCTATATCTTTAAAAGGATGAACACTCGACTCCCGCCGGTACAAAAAGAAGCTATATGTGAGCTCACAAGTGTTTAAAATGAGAAAGCACTCAGTGTAGGGTCAGTACAGAGCAAATTTGACAGGGCTTCCTCGCCTTTTTCTTTCTTAAAATGGCCACCTCAAGCCCTCTATTTATAGAGAGGGGGCCGCAGTACTGCAATTTGGCGGGTGCCCTGTGCTTCTCAAAGGTCTCGCCGTCTCGAAATGCACGCGTGCATGCAATTGTAATATCTGCTCGAACTTTCAGAATTGCAATTCAGGCATCTGACTAAGGTATGAAAGACCTATTTCGGACCGCCATTGTCGAGAGTTACGCAATGACATGGGATTAGAGGTTGTACGAAGTTAGGAAGATGGGACCATGCACTCCAGTCTTCAAGCTTCAAATTCTATCCGTTATCCTGCGTAATAGTCACTCGGGATTGGACATCCTTGGTTCTTGTGGGACATTTTTATGTAGAAATGTATGTATTGAAATGTTGAGATGGCACAATGTGGCGTCAAGGTGGCAAGATGATGACTTTGCCCCTCACTGAGGTTATCGCTAGTTTGGGCTGATAAAGAAGACGTTGCTCAGGGTTATCTCTGAGATTGGAATGTTGTAAGTGTTGAAGGTCCTCAGTGTCATCTCTGAGGTGTGCCTGTCTTCTCTTAGATTGGAATGAAGCTGATTGCATGCATTTGAAACAAGCATTTTTGGGGTTATCTCCGGAACTGCATTCCTTGGGGTTATCTCCAAGGTTAGTATTCTTACTCCCGGTGTTGGGATCGAGCCCGAATATCTCTGGGGTTATCTCCGAGATGGATCGGTCTTCTCCGGGTGAATTTCTGGTATTGGAACTGCATGCCTCGGGGTTATCTCTGAGGTTGGACTTGATACTCCCGGTGTATGTTCTGGGGTTGAGGTTTAACTTTTGGTAGTATCCGGACTGGATATGAGCAATCTTTTAGGGATATCTCTGAAAGACGAATCTGCCCTCCTGCAATGTCAGTGACAGGTGTGCAGAAAATTTTGAGTGTCTACAAGGTCTATTGCAACCACTTGAAATTCCAGAATAGAAGTGGGAGCGCATTACCATGGATTTCGTTACTGGTCTTCCCAAGGTTTCTCAAGGCATATATACGATTTGGGTTATTGTCGATAGATTGACCAAGTCTGCTCATTTCTTACCTATACAAGAAACTTATTCACTTGAAAGTCTTGCTTGTATATATGTAAATGAGATTGTAAGACTACATAGTATGCCAGTATCCATAGTTTCTGATCGAGACCCAAGATTCACTTCACAATTTTGGGTTAGTTTGCAAAAAGCTATGGGCATGGATTTACGATTTTGTTAGGCATATCATCCTCAAACGGACGGGCAGTCGGAGAGGACTATTCAAACTCTTGAAGATCTATTAAGACTATGTGTCCTTGACTTCAAAGGAATTTGGGACAAGTTCTTGTCATTAGTAGAATCCTCCTACAATAATAGTTATCAAGCAAGTATTGGCATGGCTCCATTCGAGGCGTTGTATGGACGCAAGTGCCGTTCTCCAGTATGCTGGGATGGGGTGGGTGAAACAAGATTGTTAGGACCAGATTTGGTATGCATGACTTTGGAAAAGATTCAAATGATCCGGCAATGTATAAAAACCTCACAAGATCGACAAAAGAGTTATGTTGATCTTCATCGAAAGGATGTTGAATTCAATGTTGGAGATCATGTGTTGTTACGTGTTGCTCCATGGAAAGGAGATACAAGATTTGGAAAGAGAGGAAGGCTCAATCCTCGATTCATTGGGTCATTCAAAATCCTCGATCGAGTAGGAACTGTGGCCTATAGACTCGCCTTACCGCCAAGTATGTCTCGTGTTCATAACGTTTTTCATATATCTATGTTACGTAAATATGTGAAAGACCCCAACCACATTATTGATTTTTAATCGGACGAAATAGCGGAAGATTTAACGTATGAAGAGGTACCTGTTAAAATCTTGGATAAGAAGGATCATATTCTATGCTCCAAGGTTATACCTCAAGTCAAAGTTTTGTGGAGAAATCACGATGTTGAGGAAATGACCTGGGAGTTATAATCTGAAATGAAGTTAAGGTATCCTCACCTCTTCGACATACCAGGTAAGTACCCTAATTTTGAGGACGAAATTTCATAAGAAGAGGAGGTTGTAAGACCCCAACTTTTATGAATAAAGATTAATTTTTCTCGAAATATATTTTTGAATATTATGGTGTGGATTTGATATAATGTTATAGTTGTGGGTAATATTTACAAACTTTGCAAAGTAAGCAAGTGGTTATAAAATATTCGATTGGTCGGGGAATATTCGTTTTAACAAGGAATATTTGTATGACGGCACAATCATTGGTGGACCCCACAACAGAATTATTGTCGAAATTAGAAAATGACAAAATATCTTTTTATAAAAATAACGGCGAAGGGTTTACCGTTATACTGTTGAATTACCCGGTGGTAAAAGTACAGTAATACGCGTGGTTGCATAGTAGCACACGGTATTGATTATTGATGCTTGCGTGAGAAGTCACTCAGTTATACTCAATTATTGCTACAGTAATTGGTGCATAATATCTCTCATATTATTGATTCAATTATTCTCATAGTATCATCTGCATAATATTTTATATTATTAAATCAATAATTGAGACGACAAAATTATTCATATTATTATTTGCATTATTGACGATGTCTAGAAAGTTCTGTTGAGGAAAGGGGTTTGGTCACCTAATTGCGCACTAATAGTGAGAAATTCTTATCGAAAAGCCCCCTCTTTCCTGGGAATGATCTGGTTGTTAAATATTGTGAGCTATAATATTAATGATGAATAAGTTCGTGTTGATTAAAGATGAAATTATTGATAAAAATATTTCCATTGTGTTGGGAGTATTAGTGTTAGTGGAAATCGACATTTATTTCGATAATAATTGATTTCTGGATGTTTAATTGACCAATCGAGCAATTAATCAGACAAATGAGAAATTAATTGCTATTAGTTCACATGCAAATTACTGTTGGTTCACATGTATGGAACTATTGATTCACATGCATATACTATTAGGGGATGTGGTGCAAGATTGATAATACTTGAAGGACTAAATTAAAAATAGAGGTATAGATGAAGGTATTATACTGTAATAATTCGAGCCCCTAAACGTGCAATTATCAAAACTATATTTTCCTATAAATAGAAGCTCATTCTTCTTTCATTCTCACCAATTCACTAATGTGACGCCCCCAAAATAGGTATACATCACCTATTCTGAGTCGCCAAATACATGGTACAGAATATAAATACAATCTTAATTATACAACAAGAGAGTTGTGAGTTTAAATACAAATACTGTCTTCTAGACAATATCCACTCTCAGAATGAGTCCTCATTACATTTATTGTCACACTATTTAATAGAATAGTGAGGACTACTAGCTAATACTATCATCCGGACCATCACTCCGTTCCCCGACTCGACCCAACTACGTTCTCATTTCCTGAAGAGAACAGTGAAAGAAAGGGTGAGCTCAACTAGCCTAGTAAGAAATATTATGACTAAGATAATGCAGAATAAATTATCATTAGCCCTCAACAGTGTTAAACTGATAAAATATAACAAACATCAAGTTTAACTGCAGCGGAACAAGCAATCCATTAGAAGAGTCAAGTAGAGAATAAAATGTACTATCTTCTATGATTTAAAGTGTTTTTCATGACTTTTATCGCTGAGACTCAGCTTAATAAATAATTCACATCATCGAATCACCCCTGCACTATGGCCAAGGATATTCGTTAGTATCACGACCACAATTATCCATGCACTACGGGCCAAGAATATTTGTGTATTCATTAATAGTCATGATCATGCCAACAACTGTCCATCAATGTACTACGGGCGAATGAGGACTTTTACCACATCATTTGTAACATCACGGTCATGATTACACCGAATAATCCCTGGTCATAATCATACCAAGTCCATCTATGCACTACTGAGGCCTGAGATGACTTTCAAAAAAAATATAAATATGAGGATGATGACAATGATATAAGAATTCAATAAAACACGTTCAAGAATTAATTTGTCCAAGAACCAATAACGTCCAAATTGTCAACATGATCATCGCTTTGTAGAGTAAAATTCAAGAATGCTCAGAAGAATATTTCCATGAAAAGATACTGGATGAAGCACAATTATCAAGGATATTCCACTAATTTCATGGAGTATAGAAGTCAAAACTTTAACCAACTGAGTATAATAAAGAATGGAATAACAAAAGAAATCACCATGCATGTGGTACTTCACATAGATAGGTTGTTCCAATAGAATACTAAATAATGGAACCGGTCAAAGTGAAATTACTTGCAAGCGAGGATGTTCCAATGAATAATAAAGAATGGAATAATAACAGAAATCACCATGCATGCGGTACTTAGATGTGCCATAGGCGAGTTATTCCAACGAGAATACTAATAAGACGTAATCGAGTTCGTACAGAAAAGCGAATGTACGTGATATTCCAATGTATAATAATAAAGAGCGAAACCGGTCCCAGATAAAACGCATTGCGAGATAGGATATTCAGCAGAATAATAAAGACGGAATCAGTCCGGCGTAAAAACGCATGACAGGATATTCAGCGAGAATAGTAAAGACGGAATAATAGAAGAATGTCACCAAGTATAGGGTAGCTTCGGCGTATCTGAGTTATTCCAACGAATAATAAAGAATGGAATAACATAAGTTCTCTTCATGAATACAAAAGAATAACACCCCTTACGAGTACAACAAATAATATTCCCTACCTTAAGAAGAAAAGTCTTGGATATATAAGTAGTGAAGTAGCGAGAATACTTTCTTCTTTCTCTAGTTTATCTCTAGAGTTTCAAATTGAATTAAGTAAGAAAATAACGAAGGAATGAGCTTCTATTTATAGAAAAATGGGTGCATAGTAACTAACTCATGAACGGTCCAAATTGATTTACTTTAATCTGACGGTCCATATTTAAAGAAAAATCTTTTAAATAAAATATAATATATTCTATTTATAATCTAATAACACGAATAACTTTATAAAAGATTTTACTATGCAAACACTATGCGAGCACTTATGCAAACACTATGCATAATAAAATATAATATATTCTAATTATTGTCAAATAAAATAGATAACTTTATAAAAGTATTCTGCATTTTATATAAAAAGATTTTACTATGCAAAACACTATATGCATACACTTTATGCATCACTATGCATAATAGAATATAATATATTTTATTTATAGAATAACTTTATAAAAGTATTACATTTTATATAAAAAGATTTTTCGTATTATTACATTAATAATACCAACAAAACCGAAAGTGACTTATCACGTAAGCATCAATAATTAATCCGTGTGCTACTATGCAACCACGCCAGACATCGCATTACTTTAAACAAGGGTGTTTCAGCATTAATCAGTAAAACTTCCGCCGTTATTTTCATAAAGTATTTTTGTCATTTTCTCAATCAAATAATAATTCCATTGTGGGGTCCACCAATGATTGTCTTAGTGCCATCGAATATTCCCCGTTAAAAGCGAATATTCCTCGACCAATCGAATATTATATAACAACTTGCGTACTTTGCAAAATTTATAAATATTACCCACAACTATAACATTATATCAATTTCACTCCATAATATTCAAAAATAATATTTATAGAAAATTCATTTTTATTCAAAATGGGGTTTTACAACTAAGACTCACAAGAGCAATTATAGAGAGAGAAGCTATAGAAAGAAAGAAGAAGAGTATTCTGCTACTTCACTATTCCAGTATCCAGTCTTCTTCTAAGGTAAGGGATATTATTTTTGTTCAATATTCGTATGAAATAATATTTTCTTCCATACTCTGTAGTATGTAAGTTGTGACGCCCCCAAATTCGGATCGCCACTTGGTCACTTGAATTCGGTTTATCACGTGTTCATGGTAATATAATAATAACTAAAATTACACATTCACAGTGAAAGATCTAATCTAGAATAATATACAATGATTTATTATAATTATTCCCCCAAGTCTCGCAACCTATAGTACTTAATATATTACATAATAATATCGAATAAAGACTTATTACATAATCCTACTTAAGCTTAAACATAGTCTAAAAAAAGTCTTAATACAACATAACAATTTTAAACATAAAGGAACAAGCTAGTCGGTAGCCTTGGCCTTGGCCTTGCCCTTGCCCTTACCCTTGCCCTTGTCTTTCCCAGAGACACTTCCATGTTCCGCCTTAACTGAAAGGTTTTAAATAAGCAAGAATGAGCACAAATTGCCCAGCAAGTAATATACAACAAGGGTAATGAGTATTATATCACGAGTTTGAAATATAAAAGTATAGTCTCCATGATAGTTCAGATGAACAATGAGTATCAACAATTCTCGAATCAAATCTTTGGAATAGGAAATGATAGTTCAATATAGATCAACAGATATATATGAATTCAAAGGCTATCAACGTATCCAACTGGATAAAATAATTTATACTGAGCAGTCACTAAGGACTATTGAACATCTACTAGAATTACCATTATCAAACTGATAACCCAAAAGAATTAAGTATGATAGATGATCAGTCTACAATACTCTATGTTATGCATAACACCACATTAATATTCACGCGTGTGTTGGGGCTTCCAACAATATACACTCCCCTTACCATAAGGGTTGTTCAACTCAATTTTCAAGATTTTCGCACCAGTCAATTGGTTTGGACAGTTTTATAAATATGCACATAGTCTAGCCGAATCAAACAACATAAACACTTTCACAATATTCAAGAACAATACCAAGTTCAACATGAATAATAGTTTTCACAAGAGTTTAAACATACTAGCTTAATTGAACAAGTAATTAAGATAACTTGCATTCAAAGAGATAAGGTTTAGATACTTGCTTACGATATTCATTGAATAAAGTAAAGCAAGGGTGTAGGATACTTGCCTTAAGTGTAGTTTATCCACGTTAAGAAATCAACACTTTCAAATCCTATTTACAGTGTATTATAGGATGCCCATTAGCTAACACATTCGTTACTTAAGCTTGATATGTTTCAAGTATACACATACGGTACAAAATCAGCTTATAGGTTTATCACAAAATCAAGTACCTTCATAAGCAAATTTAAAATGCTCCAGATTAAGACCTTTTTATCCATAGACTTTCATTATATAAGGCAAACACTATCTTACTACGTAATCATCACACATATATATAATAGATCTAGAAGGGGGGTTGAATAGATTCTTTTTAATTTTAAATACTTTTCCCGTTTATTTTGTATTGCTAATGATTTAGCATATGACAAACATAAGAATCTTTTCAAGCACAGTAGAATAAGTAAAAGATCCCCTTCATTGATATATTCATAAACATACGTACATTGTTCTTAGAGTTAGTTCGGTAGTAGCGGTTAATACATACATAGTAGTTATAGCAGTTAAGTGCATAATGTAAATGACATAAAGTAAAAGACACAAGGATTTTAAGTGGTTCGGAGACTCAAGCTCCTAATCCACTCTTACGCTTTCAACTAGCAGATTTCCACTAAGGAAAGGCAAAGACCACGAATCACTAGGATTCCTTCAAGGCCGTGACCTTGGAACTTGATTCACTAAGAACTCTTCAAGGCCAGTGACCTTGGAACTTCTCTAGTTCCCTAGGAACTCTTCAAGCCTAGCAGGCTTGGAACTTCATTTAGTCCTTCCGGACAAGGACCCCTCAGTCCCTGGCTTCTTATTGTTGTTGATGTTGTTGTTGTTGGTGCTGAGCTGCTAAGATGTCTTTAAGCTTGAACATCTTTTGTACTTAGCAGCTTAGTGTGGTCCTCTTTGTATTCTGCTTTGAGTCTGGTCCACTTCTTCTTTGGTGCAGCTGATCTTCATTCTGTTCTACTCATCTTCATATGATATTAGTTGTGCACCATCACAATTTCCTGAACCCTTCTTGGCTGGATAGCAGACATGGTTCTGCACTTGTTCTGGTTCAGTTTTAGGTTCATGGTGATTCATAGAGTGGATCTCTGGATCTTCTTTATGCTCTGCCACTCTTCTGAATGCTATATTCTTATCCTTCTCGGCTCTCAGCTTAGCTGCCATCTTCAGTGGCATTCTCATCTTTGTTGAGTGAAGCTTTGGTCTGTTTAAGTCCTACTTCAAAGCTACTTCACTTCCACCTTTGTAGTCTCACTGTCACTGAGACTTGTTCTGCTAAGCTCTGGTAGAACTCGTAGAGTCAACACTATAGCATTCCAACAACTCAACGATTCTGCAACTTAGCAATCATCAGCAAGCTTTTGATCGTTGAAGCTCTGTCTTATTTATACTCCTTCCCAATCTTCCCGTTGGTATATAGCCGTTGAAAGCTATTTGAATTGCTTCACAGATCTTGAGTTATTTGGTGTAGACTGCAGATGTGACATGACATGACTTTTTGACACTGTAGTCTACTGTTTCACCTACCCGGTCAGAGATGTCACTTTGATGTCTCGGGCAGGTAGTCGACTTTATTTCTTCCTTCTAATTTTTTGATCAGAGGTTGTCCTTTTGCATCGATTCTCTCTCTAAGCTCTGTTCGAATATCAATCTTCAGATTGAACCGTTTCCGATGCTTCAACCTTCAGACAACCGAACTCTACGATTCTGATGCATATCTTCTTGGACCTGATCATAGTGTCTTGTTGAATGTTTGCTCATTGATAGGTAGAGACAACACTACGATCCTGAAGAGTGTTGATTGGATCTTCAATGTAGAACACATCTTCCTTCTTTTGTGCAGTGCTTCAACACTTCTATTTGTTTCGACTGCTCTCAGATACTGATGGCTTGACTCTTTGTTCTGGCCCCTTCTAAAGAGCAAGACACTTCAGATTTGTGGTGTGTCCAGCTCGCTTTCTCCTTGTGATCTCCCGTTCACTTATCATCAATGGACTGACCCAATGCTTAATCACTTTAGCCTTGTTCTTCATAGGCTGACCAGTATCTTTGTGTACACTCCATCAATTCCTTCTTTGTTTGGCAAACACTACGATCCTGGTTAATCCCAAGATCATTGTCTTCTGTTCACTTGACAGCAACTGCACTTGCTGACTTTCCTTAGTCAGTTACTTTGATTGAAGTCTTCTTCTGATCAACTTGTGGAAGACTTCAACTTGAATGGCTTCACAACTCAATATGAATGTTGAATGAGTTGGTGCTTAGATCTTCTGTTAGCTTGCATGCCATTCATTGAGTGCTCTATGGTTTCCTTCAGGTTCGATGTTACTTTGCAGCTTAGACCAGAGGCTTCATACTTTGGATATTCTGGGAGTGCTCATTTGTTGAGAATCATGTTTGCTCTACAATTCTGCCTTAGCATTGTGAGCACATCTGTTGGGGCCTTAGTTCTGAACTCTACGATTCAGCTTCGGTTGTGTAGGCACTACGACTTCGAGATCAGATCTTGACCCTCGATGATTTCTGTCGTGATGCTTGTTGTCTTCATCTGATCTTGCTCGACTACAATCTCTGCCTCTGATATGATCAATAGACTCGACTGTTGGTCGATTTCGCTATTACTAAATCGCGCGCAAGCATACGCGATCCACAAGTAATATATGAAAGTAGAGTGTCGAACCCACGAGGACAAAGTCTTAAGAGAATATAAATACTAAGGTAAAGTCGTTACTTATCTTATCTAAACAAGTAAACATGATGGTTGGTTAAGCTATATGATTGAAGCTGTAAGAATAAGAGAAGTAGTTGTGCTAGGAAGTCAAGATAGGAACACAATTCCCCTAATGCGTCGCCTAATCTCCTAACTCTCCAAATTACAAACGAATCAAGGAATGGTCAACCGAGAACAGTAAATACGCATAAGCTTCTGTCGAAGGTCAAATGCACATCCCTAGCCAGATAAATCCCAATATGTCTATTGGTGAAAATAACTAGGCCAAGGTCATTAAGCTAAGTCTCAAGGCTACACAAGGCAAATAGGGATATGTCTATCCTATTAGCAGTTTATGCACACATTCCATTGGCATGGTCATAACAAGTGTTGTTGTATTTAAAGTTAGATAATAACATCCATTTTTCAATCTCTGTTAATATCAATACTAATTTCTCTATCAAGCAATTAATCATCAAATATGAAATACAACAACCCATTCCAAAATGATTCATTATATAAAATAGGAGAGAAAGTTAATTAAGCTAAACAAAAGGTTACATTGCAATCCTAAAAATGGAGTTAGTTCATATTCATGGTACTAATACACATTTTTGATACATTCAACATTATCAGTAATACATAAATAAATGGAAGATTTGGAATAAGAAAACTCATGTTTGGAAGTGTTCTGTCTCCAAATCTTCTCTTCACTGCGTAGTAGTTGAGCTAGTATCGGATGCAATAAATCTCCCTCCTTGAAGCACAGCTTCTTTCTCCTCTAGCAATTTAAGACTGTATGTATTATTTCTAAGCTACGCTCTCTGACTGAGATCTATCGCAAGCGGCTCAAATTAAGTATATTCTTTTTCTCTCTCCTTAGGTCATTTAAAGCCTCTTTCTTTGCTTAGACTCAGAGCTCATGGCCATGGCTTTGAACATTGAACTAGCAAGTGAAAACTGTATTTCCGTAAGTAGCTTCAAAAGACCAGGAGGTGGTGTCTTGCTTGATTACATCAAGGGCCTCGTATTTGTGCGCTAAAGTTCGACCTCAGAGGAGGAAAGTATTTGGGGGGCACCAAGTATGTGTGATAACCCGAAAATTTCTAAAATCTTAAATGATTAGAATAAAGGTTAAAGAATAAAACCTAGATGAGAATTTGAGGATTTATTTAAAATTTTTCAAGTAAAACCTATATGGTTTGCTATTCGAATAAGAATAGAGGAAATATGGGTTACAAAATTCCAAAACCCTAGAAATGAATTAATATGTACTTGAAGGAATATTAAGAATAAGGTATTACGATACCTTTAAATTGATGTGAAACTAATAGTCTAAAAAAATGTTATATAAGTACATATGGAAATTTTATTATTGGAGATAAGATTTCACATGAAGAGATGCTATGAGGATAAACGAAGATGAGTATATGTATAGAAATATATTTACTTAGTAAGGTGCTATATATATTTTAGCAAGAGGAATGATGAATTAAGTTAATGATATAATGATCAAGATAAAACTATGTTAGTAATTAACATAGTTTGAGTGTTGGCCTTGACTGGCAAATAAGAATTTGAATAAGTATAAAGTCGTTAGATAATACGATTAGCAATGAGAAGGGAGTAATTTAAAACTCAAAATTTGAGTTAGAGATAGAATTTTGAAGCATGGACCTGTCTCGGTTGCGCCCAGAACGTCGAATTTGGTCAGAATGGACAGTAAACACAAAATGTGTAAAGGTTGACTTTTGGTCAAAGTCAATAGTTGACTTTTTATGGAGAAAAGTCAAAATTAGTGTGAGAAGTGAAATATGTTATGATTATGTGAATTATGGATATGAGTAAATAAATATACATTATATAATGTGAATACATTTATTTTGTATATAAAAGTGAAAGAATAAGTTATGTAACCTAATATATATATTAGGTGTGATAATTAAATAACCTAAATGGTTATCGTTATTTAGTGGTCCTAATATTTTATTTTTATATTAGTGACCTAATTTAAGAGAATTGTGGAACTGTCACAATTTATTAAATTGTTTTATTCGAATAGGTGAGTAAAGGAATATGAAGATTATGTGATGGTTTATATTTGTTTATTATATAAACAAATAAAATAAACTAATGTAATCCTAATTATATATTAAGAATGAATGATTGAATAACTTAAGAGTTATGAGTTGGGGAAAATAATAGTATTTAGATATATACTAACTCTAAGAGATTTATTTTATACATCTCAGTTAATTAATTTTATAACCTAATTTTAGCAAGTCTAATTGGGTTAAGGAAATAAATGTGCATGAGTAAGGATTTAAGTTATAATTGAGGAAAATGAAAACCCTAATTTAATGATTTGGGTTGGAAAAGAATTAATAGTATTGGACTATGTTAATTTACATGGCCCAAAGAATTAAATTTTTAAGTCCAATATATTATTTATTGATTGCCCAAAAGATGGAAATGGTGGCCCAAATTTAAGCCCAAATAAGGAGGGACATATTGGACATTTGGTATGATAAATAAGAATTAAAAAGAAATTAATTATTAATGTGGAAATTACTAGTTTACCCTTTTGTCCATTTGGTGTATTATTGTGAATTATTGTCACCAATTATTCCACAAAAGCTAGACATCTAGAATTTACCTATAATACTATAGCATTACTAGCCCTAATCATCCATTACAATTATTCCATACAAGGCTTGTTAGATTAAAGAGAGAGAGAGAGAGAAAGTGTATTATTGCTCAATTTTTCTCTCTTGCTCTCACCAAAAGAAAACCAAATAGAGGGAGAGAGAAGGGAGGCCATTCGGCAACCATGGAGGAGAGAAATGGGAGTTTTTGGTGATACATCAAAGCTCCATAATCAAGCTATGAAGAAGAAGAAGGAGAACATGGTAAGTAAAGGTATAAACCCCTTTTTGTTTATGTAATTTTTGATGGTTGTAAATCAAACCTTGAATCCATAGTTCTAAACTCAAAAACCTTAGATCTATGTGTAAATGAGTGTTTCATGTTTAGATATAACCATATTGAGTGTTGATTTGGTTGGAATCAAAAGAATAAGGAAAAATAATTTTCTAGTTTTGAAAATCGAAATTTCTATATACTTTGAAATTTCACCGTTTTAAATCTATAATTCCTTTTTGCGATCCGTCAAAGAGGGGTGCTAGATATATGTGTTTAGTAGTTAACCCAAGTGGTAGAACTCAAAAATCACGTTTCTAAAAGTCGTGGTGTTGATTTATGTGAAAACAGTCCCGTTTCTAGGAACTGTTTTGGATCAGTCCGTAGCAGGGGCATTTTCGTCCCCTTTTTGTGCTTTATAAATTCTGGAAAAATTTTGGGGTGTTAATATCTGTAGATATGCAGGTTGTGTAAAAAAAATTGAGAATTTTTGGCCATACGGTTTGAGAGATATGGATTTTACGGTGAAGGACCCCAAAACTGTTTTTTTTGGCCAAAAAGTTTCTGCCACAAAAAAGGAAATTTCGGGGTTAGCTAGCTTGCTCTAAAAATTCTGAGCTTTTGGTATGTTATAGTACACTCAATAAGCTTTCCATAGACTCCGAAACGGACTAAATCCGACATCGGAGGAGAGAGTTATGAAATTTCTCCCAAACTACTCAAAGGTAAGAAAAACTGTTAGAGCAACAGTTTTTAACAGCCAATTCCGGGCTAATTTCCGGGAGCTTAACATGTCCAAATATGGATTGTGATAGATGAAAACTGTATTTCGGAAAGATAGGAATCCAACAAAATTGACGGATTGTTAATCGGAGTTACAGATCTCATTTTATTTAAGCTTTAGTAAAGGACTCCAAAACTGCCAAATGACAAAAAGTTTCTGTCCAGATCTGTCCAGGGGCTGTTTTGGCAACTTAAAATGTGAAATAAATTCCGGCCTTTTGGGAAATGAAAATATATGGTATTAAGTACCTCGTGTCCAAAAATGAGCTAATTCCGACTTAAAATGACCGAGTTATGACCATTTCAATTTTTGTGATTTTCCGACGGAAATCGCTATAACCGGAGTTCTACAACTCCGATTGCCATGTAAATTTAAAATAGAGCATCACGTTAATATATATAAGGTTATGTCAAAAGATGGGCATCTTTGGAGTTAAGCACAAGGTAGCTAATTTCTTAAGGAATTAACTAGAAATGATTTTGAAAAAATACTAAAGGAACTTGGAAAATTATGGAAAAATAATTTTTGTGTATGAAATATATGTATATGTGTTTGACCAAAGGATAGAAAAATAATAAGTTGATTTGGTATTTTTTCGTGAAAAGAATATTGATTTCGGGATCTTGAAATGAAATCAAAATCTTCTTGAAATGGTATTTAGGTTTACTAAGATGTTATCTAATTTACTAGGATAACATATAAAATGAATAACTTATAAGTACAAGTTATGATGTGATTAAAAGAATATCAAAGTATAATAAGAATATTAAGACTTAAACCTATTGTCTAATACTTAACTATATGTTATGACTAACCGAAAGATCTATTATAGGTTTTATATGTCAGATAGATCGATAGGATTATGTGTTTAAGTTATTTTATAATGGTGATGATATTATTCTAATATTGGAGATCTATATTATTAATATTAGGTCTTTGGAGAAGCTTATTATATTGCGTTACGGTAAGAATCAATTTCGTGCAAGTTTTTCAAGTTCTTTTTACTTAAACTCTTTTAAGAGTGGTTTTAGAACGAGATATGCTTATGAATTGTACTCTGTACATATTGCATGTATTCATCGGTATGAAAGGTCGATCACCTTCATTACGGTCGATTCGAGATATAATTGTTATGTTCATTTTCAATGTTCATTCAAACTTTGAAATTTTGTTCATGCTAATTCACAACTACATTGTGAAGGATAGCCACTTTATTATTCAAACTCTTTCAATCATGATATATCTTTACCTTGTTTTTTTTAAACTTGTGGGCAACTTTCATGCTCACCCTTGCTATATCATGATAAAACATTGCGAGATAAAGCGAATCTGACCGATTCATGAAAAGAAAAATGCCAAGTTGACTTGGGATAGAATGTCTTGACTAATTTGTAAAAGTATGGTTGAAGAATAGTATTGTCATGTGTTAGATAGTTTATGATTGTGTATTAGTTAAGGTTACTCGATTTTGGGGAAATAGTGTGTAAAGTTTAATGTATAAACAATTTATGTTTATATCTTATGATAGTGATAGAATTAGTATCTAGGATCATGACGATTTGGGACCCGGATTCGAGGATGCTCTGATATGGTATTTCACTTGGAGTGGCGCTGAGGGCACCAAGTATGGTATGCCGAGAAGCGCCATGATTAACGAGGACTTGACTTGCTTTGCTTTGCGTCATATGCACATGAAGTGTAACCTTGGCCATGCGGCTGATACACTAAAAATGTCCTGGAACCTAGAAAAGATCTGTAAAGCCTTGTATCATAGAGTTTAGACATAATAACAACAAAATATAGTTAAAAACTAACTAAATAACTAAAAACAGGCAATAACTTAAGCTACAAAGGATCTGATTCGCAGGTATAAATCCTACTCATCAAATACCCCCAAACTTACGCTTTTGCTTGTCCTCAAGCAAATTAACAGACATCCAAACCCAATATTTCAAGATACGAATAAACTAATCTTATAGACTAATAATATGGCCTCTAAGCATAAACATAAACATCCTCAGAGAGTAGGACAAAATGCATATAAACAAGGGCTTAATGTCTATTAATAAACATGAGACTGTAATTGATCCATTCTGCGTGTGTGTGCAGACCAAACATCTAAACTAGCCATAACCCAAATTAAGATCACACAGTCAATTGTGATAACCAATAAGCAAACTATGCAACCCACATAAATAACAAGCAATAAAAACAAGATGCAAAAACAAGAAAGGATCAAAAGGTTCTAGTAATATGAAGTAAAATCTGACTCAGACAGTACTTGATTACTTTTAGGCAAAATAGAGCACCCATTAGCAAGCTTTCGATCAATGACTCCCAAGCCAGATGACTTTAGGGCACTAGGTGTAGAACACCCCTAAGAATCTAATAACTCAAGCACAAAGGCCACGTAAACAACATAAGCTCAGAGGAGATTTTACCAGCCTGCGTTTATGGGCGAGTGCGTTTCCACGCTCCATCTAAAGCCATCGTAGGACTGTTATTATAATAGGTTTTTTTTAAATAGACCTTTAGACCCGAAAGTGTAAAAGCCTCTAAGTCTTTTATTACCTTGAAATCAACAGAGTTTTTTTTACAGCATACAAATTTTCAACATAATAAAAAGACAACCTAAATCTGGACACATAACTAGAAAAGACAATTAGCTAGTGCTCGCTAAAAGGATGGATCCAAAACAGTCTCGATTTATCTAAATAACACGTCCCTAGTTCGCATGAATTTGACACTATTCTAAGAAAACAAAATAATTATCTTGTGCTTATAATAAGCCACAATCAAAACTTAGGCGCTAAACTACCCTAACCCAGCATATAAACAGTTTGAGACTGGGGGTTGGAGTTAATCAAAAAGCACTAGGCAAAAACTATAACTATAAAGTACCCCTGTCAAAATAGGGCAAAGCCATAACACATGGCAATAACTATACCAAAAACTGGTGTAAGCCCCAAAAACAATGGCTAACCACAAAACAATATCTGACTTAGTCAAGATATTCCAACTATCACGAGGCAACTACACAAACCCAAAAGACAACCTAAACATGCATACATAAATAGAATAAAAATACTACTATGCAAAACATGCATCCAAAGTAAATCATTCACCAAAAACCAAAAACTTAACCACAATAATACTAAACATTAGATAAAACATAGTTAAACAATAAGTCTTGGGCTTTCAAGCCCAAATGATTCACTCCAGTCCTCACACCATAATCATAACTAAACATAGCAGTTCAAATATTAATAAACTAACACAATTCATATATTAAATTAATAAAAGGAAGTCTCCCCCCAAACTTGCAATCTGTCAAGTTTCCTCAATGGCCACCTTCATCACTGTCATCATCAAGCATCCAGATCAACGCCACCTTCATCACCTTTAGCACCGTCAGCACCAAACATCTCATCATCATCAGCATCATCTTCATCACCATCATCCTCCACGTTCACAGGCTCATCAGTGCGGGCTCCCTCAGCAGGCGGAAATTGTGGCGGATAAGGAGCATAAATTGGAGGTATTGGAAATGGAAAGGACATGAAATCTGCATCGTCACCTCCCTGAGCAACATGAATGTTGGAGAGTGTGTTGGCGAACTCTGCATGGAAATGGTGGAATTGATTCTGCCATTGGGTGACATGGTCTATCTTGTAGTGTAGGAAGGTCAGACTATTCAGAATTTCTACGAGGGTCCCAGAATGAACGGTTTCAAAAGAAGGGTGCTCGGGCACGTGTGTGGAGGCAGCCGCTTCAGTGGATGGTGGAGGTTCATTGGATGGCGACGGCTGAGGCGCTGGCAAAAATCTCTCTCTTCGGGGGTGTGACGGTGCTCCCTCCCAGACTCTATAGCGGCCAATAAGATGATGATCAATAACAAACATGGGTGGCAGGGTGACATCTTCCTTATCCCACTGAACACCCCCCCCCCCTTTTGCAAAGATGGTTAATTAGAGAAGGGTGTGGGAGGCCTGCCATAACATTGCTCTTAATTGCCTTCTTAATGGACTCGTTAATCAGTACCCCTACATCAATTTTTAAACCAGTAACAATGGCATAAAGTAGAATTGCCCTCTCCCGAGTTACATCACTCAAGTGACGCGTAGGCATAATGTTAGCACAGATAAAAGAGTACCAAGCCTTACCATAATGGCTAAGAGCATGCTGGGGGAACAAAGTTTTTTCACCATGAAACTCATTAGTTTTCCACACCGTCCCAGGCTTACTGGGGCATCTTGATGATGTTGTCTGTCTTTGTAACCGTAGCCCAACCTCCCGATAATCGTGACTAAAGATAGTTGGAGTCCCATAACCACATTGATAGCCTTGCTATCGAATGGGATTAGCTTTTCCCTCACTGGAACAGCCGGTGGGCCATCAGGAATGGCATTGGCGTAGAACTCTTTCACCACCGCGACCATGACAGATTCTGGCGGCTTTGTGAAATGCACCCATTTCATTTTGGAAATCATAACATTCATCTGACCATCCAAATATCATCGTGCCCTAAGATTTAATATTATTATACCGCTTATAGCTTTTGTAATAACTAGTAAATTTTATGATTTAATATTATTATTAAATAGAGCTGTGATTATTTATTTTATATGGCATGAGGTGAGTAACTCAATTGTATTAAAATTGAACTCTTAATGATTGCTAGGATGTGGAGAATTATGATAGGTTTATGAAATGTCTTGTGAGAGACAAGGATGACTTAGTGAAGGATGATTAAGTATTTGCATGTTTAAAGTCCAAATAATAAATTGGGAGTCTAGCCCAATAAGTTAATTGATGGACTTTTGAGTTAGCCCAATAAACTTGGGATATTTAGAATCCAATTCGAATCCAACCAAATAGTTAATCGAGAGTACAAGGTATTGGTTAAATTAAATGTGGCGGGGCAAGGGGCCCGACCGACCAGCCCCTTGTGTTATGTCTCGAGATCTCGCTCTCTTGTCCCCAAATTAGGGTCACCAAGTACAAAGAAAACAAAGAGCTCAAAACTCTCTTTACGCAAACTTTTAAGTCGTTAATCCTAGGCATGCATGGCTTAGCTGAAAGGGTCGGTATGGAGTGGTTGAACAACCTTAAGTAACCATTGTTCATTTCTATTGCACCATGAATCCCAACATACATGGGTAAAAGCAAGTGTTCAGTCCATGTTTTTCTTTAAATACAAGCCACAGTAGGTACCTTTTTAGTGATAAGAGTGTTGGAGAAATCGAGTAAAGAATTCTTAGTTGCTAAGCATTACCAAATCAAGTGTGTGAGATATCAAGGTTAAAGCTCGAGAAGGTATAATTTCTACTCCGTTCTTAACTTGAGTCTTGTTGATTCTCATTTTTCAGATTAATAGGTCAAGTATGATGAATTAGCATGATATAGGGTGTTTAGAAAGTTTACCTTCGTGCATGAATACGTTAAAATTGTCTCGAATCAAGTTGTAACTACTCGCAAAAATGCAGCATGTTCAACGCGCTCGAATCCATGGGTGCAAACAAGACCGCACTTTAGAACCAATCGATGGGTTCGGGCCATGTTAGACCATGCATTAAGAAATTTCCTTAGGTTGTATGCATATAGTAAAGTCTTAATGAAATTAACCCGATTTAACTTAAACTTTGTCGAAATAGTGTAGATCAAGTCTCTCAAGGAGTCGGCTTTCGGACAAAGCGTGATGTCTTTGGACAATGCACGATGTCTTCGTGATGTCTTGGACAAAGCACGATGTCTTGAACAAAGCGTGATGTCTCTGGACAA
The DNA here is from genome assembly GCA_020205605.1 of Panax ginseng. Classification (NCBI taxonomy): domain Eukaryota; kingdom Viridiplantae; phylum Streptophyta; class Magnoliopsida; order Apiales; family Araliaceae; genus Panax; species Panax ginseng. The sequence goes on along the minus strand of CM035143.1, from coordinate 63,410,757 downwards.
AGCGTGATGTCTTCTTGGACAAAGCGTGATGTCTTCTTGGACAAAGCGTGATGTCTTTGGATGAAGCATGTTGTCTTTGGACGAAGACAAGTCATAATATCTTCGGACATGGTGAGATGTCCCGGGACCTCGAGACAAAGATCATAACTTGATATAAGGATGGATTAATAAATACTCTATATACCGTTATAAACTATTAGTACGCCTAATAAGTTCTAAGTAGAGAATTTTACTAACTTCGGAAAATAAATCTAATGCTTGCAAACATGCGAGAAAAAGGTTTGGGATTAATAGACGTTATGGTCTACTTAAAGCAATGAACCTCTTAGAACTTCGAGGAAGAAAGATTATGAATAAACTAGCAAAGGGTCAATAGTATGAGCATGTTAGTATGTACAGTTATGAGTTTTGATGGGTACAACAGATAGAAAGAAAGAAAATGTGTTATGTGTACATGTTGTTGATATATATCAAGTGTGTTTGGCTAATGAATACCTATATACTTGAATGAATAGACATACATAGTTCGTTGAGGTGATTTTCGCTATTAGTAGTAATCAACGCTTAAAGGCAAGTTTCCTATCCCTAAAAACTTGTTACTTATATCATGCAAGTTTTCTATCCCTAACTTATTGTTATTGTTGGGCAAGTTCCCTAACCTCACTCAAATTTACATTGAGCAAGTATCCAACACTATTATTATTGTGTTGCAAGTTCCTTAATTCACACACTTTATACGCTGAATTGTTGTCATATCAATCATATTTTATCAAGCAAATATCCGCTTCTATTCAAAAATCACTTGTATACCTTCGACGTTGTTGTAAGCATTGGACTTATCATTCCTAAATGCATGATGAAAAACTATCTAAGCCCTTGATCTTGGCTAGACTATTATTATGAGTTAAAGAGCTATCCAAACCGATTGATTTGGTGCGGACTATCTTAAATCTATCGAGATGAACAACCCTCATGTAAGGGAAATTATATATTGTCTGGGAACCGACGCGCAGCATATGAGTATGATTAAATGTTATGCATAACGTAGGGTACTTTAGGTCGATCACCGTTGTACTCGTTTGTATTGGATTACGGTGAAACATCGTTAATTCTAGTAAGAGTTCTTAGTCCTTAGTGGTCGCCAAGACTCATTCGTGTTGAACCTCAAATGGATAAATCCGAGATTTTGTTGATATCCTTCACTATAACGACTCCTATTGAATACTCTTGATATTCTTGATATCCTTAAACTATCAATTATTATTATACCCTTGAAAGATTCAAATGCTATAACTGCTTGTTCTTCTAGCTATATTACTTGCTGGGCAAACTTGTTGCTCATTCTTGCTTCCTAAAACATTACAGCTTAAGGCAAGAGCAACATGACTTCGTGAAAGGACAAGGAAAGGGCAAGGCGATGTAATAACTTAGTCCTTAAGACTAGAAGTATTATTATTATTGTTATGATTGTTATGATGTATTCAAGAATGATTAAGCTATGTTAAGCTAATCACGTAATTGTTGTAGTAATGGTTACTGACTTTGGGACGGAATATTTATATTACATCAATGTAAATTATTCTATTATTTCCGTTGTTAATGATTTTGTAAGATATTTAGTAGAAGACGTGATGCACCAAAAATTCGAGATATGGGTGTCTGAATTTTGGGGGCGCCACAGGTTGGTATCAAAGCCATAGTTATAAACCTTAGGAGCGAGAGCCCTTAGATTATAACTTAGGAGAACTCAGAAGATAGAAAGGGATGAAACTCATATAGAGTTTTCATAGAGATGGACTTAGCGTGTTACAGAATATAACTTCATTCTATACAATGAACTTATGATTCTAATGGAGTTGTTGGTTGTTTTGTCTTGGTCGGTGATTGTAGGATGACCGATATGGGAGGACCTAGGCGTAGTAGTAGAAGAGGAGCCGTGTGACATACACGTGGTATATGAGGCACCATTGATAGCAGAGCCTATATCAACTGTAGTTCCTATCGATGATGATGACGAGGAAGAGGAGATAGAGCCACACCAAGAGTCTCGATCCAGCAGGAGGAGGAGAGATGGTGGATGAGCCCATGGGGACTCCGACGAGGTTACTTTTGAGGATAGGGATGTTGGGGAGTATGAGGAGTGATTTTAGAGTTAGGGTGCAGAGTTGAGGAGTTAGAGGTCGAGGCCAAAGACAGAGAGTCCGAATTCCAAAAGTCAAGGACAAAGACCACCAGAGAGAAAGTTAGTGATGCAGAGATGGAAGTAGAGATTGCTCACCGTAAGGAGGCAGGAATCCAGATGGGGCTTTGTTTCACAAGGCAAGTGGCTAGGAATGTAGAACTGGCAGGAAGTTGGAAGAGATGGAGCAGAGGAGTTGAGAGAAGGGATGGGGAAGGAAGCTATCCGCACTCAAGCTAAGGATGGAAGTAATGGATAGGATCCATTTCAAGAAAAGTGGAAAGGGCCAATGATAGGGCTAACGATCTAGAAGATGAAGTGAGGTGCAAAAGGAGGAAGATGAATAGGATGAGCTATGCATTGCGCATTTTACCATGGAGGGATCGATTGATGGGGTAAATCACCACCCGACAGAGCAGGATGTAATCTTAAGACACCATAAGCCGAGATGTGGTGGTGCACATTACTCAGAGGGAGTACCAGAGCGCTGTGGAGCGCGGAATGATAGATTAAGTCTAGGCGTTAAAAGTTATTAGTTGTAGTTCGTTGTGTAGTGTATTATCTGTTGTTGTAATCTTTATGTAGAATGTGAGATGTTGTAAACCCCAAACTTTTGAGTTATGTTAGAGGGGTAGTATGTTAATGGTTGTCCCCATCTTTTGTGATATTAGGGGATAAGTTGTGTCATTTATAGAAGTATGTTGGAGATAATCATGTAATGTAACAATTTGGCATATGAATATAAATGATCTTGTTCTGAAATGTATTCCGAAATCTTATTCATTTTATGGAGAATTGTTTAAGTAATATAATTAGATAGTAAAAAAAATAAAAAATAAAAATGGAAGTGTCATGATGTAGGAAAATGCCGCCCAGACGTAGATTAATTGCACCAGAAGAGTCGGTTAATGATGAGAGAGGACAAGTAGATCCCATTCAGAGGCTTGTAGATTTGTTAGGGGAGGCTCTTAGGGAAGAAATGAACAAGTACCACCCATTCCCCAAGTAGCTCTTACCGCAAACTTCAAGGACTTTAAAAGTGTAGACCTCCTGAATTCATAGGTACTACCGATCCTATCGTAGTAAGCAAACGTGGATCAAGGAAATGGAGAAAGCCTTTGCCATTGCTCGTGTGGGTGAAGACCGTAAAACCGTGTTCGCTATATATATGATGAGGGTGAAGCAAACCACCGTGGGAAGCAAATCAACAGAGAGCGGGAGAAGGGACTATAACCCCGAAAGGTTTAAGACTTTGTTCTTCGAGAATTACTTCTCAAGAGCATGAAGAATAGGATGGAGGTAAAGTTTCTAGAACTAAAACAAGGGAGATGATGACAAGTGGCACAAGATATGCCAAGTTCAATGAACTCGCACGATTCGCAACACATCAAGTAGACATCAAGAAAGGAAATCTCGACGCTTCGAACTTGGACTAAAAACCTGGTTGTTCAACAAGGTGTCGGTCCTTCAAATCAACTCTTTTCGCCACATTATTGGAGAAGGCGATAATCACGAGGGAGGTAGCGAGGCATTGAGCCAATACAACAAGGAGAAGAAGAAAGCAAGAATGCCGGAGGAGAGACTCGTGGAGGAGTAGAAGAGTGGTGGAAGTTATTTGGGAAAGAGGAAATGGGATAACCGCAACAACAACAACAACTACACCAACCAATCAAGCATCAACCAAATGTAAAATTATCAAGGAGGATTTAAGAAAAGAAGTGAAGCTTGCTCAAATGTGGGAAAACCATCAAGGGAATGTCTTTGGAAGGGCGCAAAGATCTGCCACAATCGCGCCAAGAAGAAAACATTTCACCCAACCGCCCAAAAGTCAAAAAAGATCAAGGATGTTTTCGTGGTGGCTCAACCGAGCATCAAATCAAGGATTGCCCAAAAGAAGGGGAGCAACGGAGGAAGCGGCCAACATGGAGGGGCAACAAGTCGATGATCGGCGGACCAACGCAATCCAACCTAACCGATCGCCTCAACCTTTAACATGATCGTCCAAGACGCAAGTGAATGAAAGGGACGTGGTGTCGTATTCTCCCAATCAATAATATAAATGCCTATGTATTATTTGATTCGGTGCTACCTATTCCTTTTGTGTTCAAGAATTTGCTAATCGACTAAACATACCTCCTAACATTTAGAAAACTCATTGAACGTAGAGATCATGTAATAAGGAAGTAATTCCTATAGAATTTGTTTATCAAACTCGTCAGTAGCAAACATTAGAGGTCATTTAACTAAACGTAGACTTAATTTCATTAAACCGGGAGAGTTTGATGTGATATTAGGAATGGATTGGTTATCCTACCACGCCGCGATAATCGATTGTCGAAGAAGAGTGTGAACCTTCGCACCTCAAATCGGCCTAATCTAAGGTAGTGTTTTACAGAGCTCATCGCTTCAAGCAATCGTGGTTGCTTTTTACGATGATGCAAAGCAAGAAATTGTTAAAGAAAGGATGTAGGTTATTTAGCCTATATAGTGGACATTCATCAAAAGAGAATAGAAATGAAAGATATATTAGTGGTAAAAGATTTCAAGACGTGTTTAAACGAATCGCCTCGGCCTTCCGCTGCATGTAGAAATTGAATTCATAATAGACTTAGCACCGAAACCGCACTAATTTCGAAAGCCCCATATCGTATGGGCGCCAAAGAGAAATGAAGGAATTGATGATTCAATTGCAAGAGTTACTAGATAAAGGTTACATTCGCCAAGTGTGTCTCCTCGGGGAGCACCAAGTTGTTGTTTGTAAAGAAAAAGGATGGATCGATGAGGCTCAGATCGATTATCTGGAGTTGAACCGAAAGTGACAATTAAGAATAGATATCCATTGCCAAGGATAAACGACCTTTTCGATCAACTCAAGGGAGCGAAGTGTTTTTCCAAGATAGATTTATGAACCAAGTTATCATCGCTTGAAAGTACGAGAGGAGGACATACAAAAGACTGTTTTAACTCGCTACGGACATTACTTAATTTTTAGTGATGTCATTTGATTAACCAATGCTCCGGCAAAGATTCATGGACTTGATGAACCGAAGTTTTCAAGCCATACTTAGATAAGTTCGTAGTAGTATTTATCGATGACATTTTGATTTATTCAAAGATGAAGGAAGAGCACGCCGAACACCTGAAGATGGTATTGGAAGCATTGAGAAGGGAAAAGATGTACGCTAAATTTTCAAAATGTGAATTTTGGATGGAAAGGGTTCAATTTCTAGGACACGTGATAGATAAAAATGGAATTTTCGTGGATCCCGCAAAGGTGGAAGGTAAAGAATCGGGAACAAACCAAGACGCCAATGTGGTTAGGGAGTTTTTAGGTTTAGCCGGTACTATCAAGATTTATCCAAGATTTTTCTAAGATAGCAACCCTCACCGACCAATCTAACAAGGAAGACAGAGAAGTTCGTGTGGACGGAGAAATGCGAGGAGAGTTTCAAAGAATTGAAGAGGAGGTTGAGTGAGGCGCCAGATTATCATTACCAGATGATACGGAGGATTTGTGGTGTATAGTGATGCATCGATAGAGGACTTGGTTGTGTGCTAATGCAACATGGCAAGGTCATTGCATATGCCTCACGACAGCTTGAAAGATTTCAAAAACGATACCCTACCCATGACTTGGAGTTAGCGGCGTGAGTCTTTTGATCAAGATTTGGAGGCACTATTTGTATGGGAGAAAATGTGAGATATATACGGATCACAAGAGTCTCAAATATATCTTCACACGTATGAGTTGAACATGCGACAAAGAAGATGGTTGGAACTAATCAAGGATTACGATTGTGAAATTCTTTATCACCCGAAAAGCAAACGCAGTAGCCGACGCTTTGAGTAGAAAAGGAAGGAGAAGTTATTCAAATTGACAACTCAAGAGGAATTAATAAGAGAAATGGAAAAGTTGGAATTAGAGGTGGAGGAACCAAAAGAAGCGGAAGGAAAATTACTCATGATGAGAGCTCACCCGACGTTATTGGATAGAATAAAGGAAGCACAAGAGAAAGATGAAGAATGTGAGAAGATAAAGAAGAGAATAGTAGAAGATAAGGAAGAAAGGTTCAAAGTAGATAAGGATCAGATATTGAGATTTGAGGGTCGAGTATGGGTGCCACCAGAATCGAATCGAGAGAGGAAATCCTACACGAAGCACAATAATACGCCATATTCGTTTCATCCAGGAGGCACAAAATGTACCGTGATCTTCACACCATTTTGGTGGCCTAATTTGAAAAGAGAGGTTGCAGAGTGTGTTAGCAGATGTCTTACTTGTCAAAGAGTCAAAAGGTAACACCAGAGGCCAAGTGGACTACTTCAACCACCGGAAATACCGTAATGGAAATGGGAGCACATTATGATGGACTTCGTGGTTGGACTTCCGCTAAATGTAAGAGTTATGATGCCATTTGGGTTATTGTGGACCACTAACAAAGACAAACTCATTTTCTACCCATCAAGATTCGATTCAATTTGAACCGCTTAGCAAATTTGTATGTAAAGGAAATCGACGCGACATGGAGTGCCGGTGTCGATTGTCTCCGATCGAGATCCGCGTTTCACGCCAAAATTTCGAAAAGTTTGCAGAACGAATGGGAACTCAATTGAGATTAAGCATCGCTTATCACCCTCAAACCGACGGGCAGAGTGAACGAACCATACAAACGTTGGAGGACATGCCGAGAGTCATGTGATGGACTTCAAGGGAATTGGGACGACCATTTACCATTAGTAGAATTCGCCACAATAATAGCTATCATGCGAGTATTTCCAGATGCCGCCATATGAAGCTCTTTACGGAGAAAGTGCAGGATGCCATTATGTTGGGATGAAGCTCTCGAGAACGATTGACTTTTGGGACCGTAATTAGTCCAAAGAAACTGGCCGACGTGGTAGCAACAATAAAGGGCAAATTGGTAGCACTCAAGATCGCAAAAGAAGTACGCCGACTTGCATCGCCGTAATCGAGACTTTGAAGTCAGAGTTTTGTGTTTTGAAGGTATCTCCTGGAAGGGAAAGATCGATTCTAAAGAAAGGAAAATTGAGTCCGAGGTTCATAGGGCCATTCGAGATATTGAAGCGAAGGGCTAAGTGGCATACAAAGTTGCTTTTACAATTTAATTGGAACACATCCACAACGTGTTTCACATTTTCGCATTTCACGACCGCATAAGTCTGACTATAAGCACGTGATTTCCTATGAGCCCATTCAAGTAGAGAAGAATCTGGCATATGAAGAAATTCCTGTTCAGATAATAGATAAGAAAGAACAAATGCTAAGAAACAAAGCTATATCTTCTGTAAAGGTTGTTTGGCGAAACCACGATGTCAAGGAGGCCACGTGGGAATTAGAAGATAGGATGAGGAGAGACTATCCCCATCTTTTCGTATAACCTTGTATCAATTCCGAGGACGGAATTTTTATAAGGGGGAGAGGATGTAATAACCGTAAATTTTATGATTTAATATTATTATTAAATAGAGCCGGTGAATTATTTATTTTATAAATGCTTACGTGGCATGAGGGGAGTAACTCAATTGTATTAAAATTGAACTCTTAATGATTGCTAGGATGTGGAGAATTATGATAGGTTCATGAAATGTCTTGTGTGAGACAAGGATGGACTTAGTGAAGGATGATTAAGTATTTGCATGTTTAAAGTCCAAATAATAAATTGGGAGTCTAGCCCAATAAGTTAATTGATGGACTTTTGAGTTAGCCCAATAAACTTGGGATATTTAGAATCCAATTCGGAATCCAACCAAATAGTTAACTGAGAGTACAAGGTATTGGTTAAATTAAAAATATGGTAAGGGGCCCCGACCGACTAGCCCCTTGTCTATGTCTCGAGATCTCCTCTCTTGTCCCCAAATTAGGGTCACCAAGTACAAAGAACAAAGAGTCTAAACTCTCTTTACGCAAACTTTCAAGTCGCTAATCCTAGGCATGCATGGCTATCGAAAGTGGTCGGTATGGAGTGGTTGAACAACTCCTTAAGTAACCATTGTTCATTTCTATTGCACCATGAATCCCAACATTGGGTAAAAGCAAAGTGTCTAGTCCATGTTTTTTCTTTAAATACAAGCCACTGTAAGGCTCTTTTTTAGTGATAAGAGTGTTGGAGAAACTCGAGTAAAGAATTCTTAGTTGTTAAGCATTACCAAATCAAAGTGTGAGATATCAAGGTTAAAGCTCGAGAAGGTATAATTTCTACTCCATTCTTAACTTGAGTCTTGTTGATTCTCGCTTTTTTCGATTAATAGGTCAAGTATGATGAATTAGCATGATATAGGTGTTTAGAAAGTTTACCTTCGTGCATGAATACGTTAAAAATTGTCCGAATCAAGTTGTGACTACTCGCAAAAATAGCAGCATGTTCATCGCTTCGAATCCATGGGTGCAAATTGCACTGCATTTAGGAACCAATCGATGGGTTCTCGGTTATGTTAGACCATGTATTAAGAAATTCCCTTAGGTTGTATGCATATAGTAAAGTCTTAATGAAATTAACCCGATTTAACTTAAACTTTGTTAAAAATAGTGTAGACCAAGTCTCTCAAGGAGCCGGGTTTTGACAAAGCGTGATGTCTTCTTTGGACAAAGCGTGATGTCTTCGGACAAAGCAGATGATGTCTTCTGACAAAGCGTGATGTCTTTGGAAAGCGTGATGTCTTCTTGGACAGAGCGTGATGTCTCTTGACAAAGCGTGATGTCTTTTGGACAAAGCGTGATGTCTTCTTGACAAAGCGCGATGTCTTTGGACGAAGCATGTTGTCTTCTTTGGACAAGTCATAATATCTTCTGACATGGCGTAGATGTCCGGGACTTTGAGACAAAGATCATAACTTGATATAAGGATGGATTAATAAATACTCCTATACCGTTATAAACTATTAGTACACTAATAAGTTCTAAGTAGAGAATTTTACTAACTTCGAAAAATAAATCTAATGCTTGCAAACATGCGAGAAAAAAGGTCTGTGGGATTAATAGACGTTATGGTCTACTTAAAGCAATGAACCTCTTAGAACTTCGAGGAAGAAAGATTATGAATAAACTAGCAAAGGGTCAATAGTATGAGCATGTTAGTGTACAGTTATGAGTTTTGATGGGTACAACAGATAGAAAGAAAAATGTGTTATGTGTACATGTTGTTGATATATATCAAGTGTGTTTGGCTAATGAATACCTATACTTACATTAATAGGACATACATAGTTCGTTGAGGTGATTTTCGCTATTAGTAGTAATCAACGCTAAAGGCAAGTTTCCTATCCCTAAAAACTTGTTACTTATATCATGCAAGTTTTCTATCCCTAACTTATTGTTATTGTTGGGCAAGTTCCCTAACCTCACTCAAATTTACATTGAGCAAGTATCCTAACACTATTATTATCAGGTTGCAAGTTCCTTAATTCACACACTTTATACGCTGAATTGTTGTCATATCAATCATATTTTATCAAGCAAATATCCGCTTCTATTCAAAAAATCACTTGTATACCTTGACGTTGTTGTAAACATTGGACTTATCATTCCTAAATGCATGATGAAAAACCTGCCTAAGCCCTTGATTCTTAGACTATTATTATGAGTTAAAGAGCTATCCAAACCGATTGATTTGGTGCAGACTATCTTAAATCTACTGAGATGAACAACCCTCATAGAAGGGGAAATTATATATTGTTGGGGAACCGACGTGCGCACATGAGTATGATTAAATGTTATGCATAACGTAGGGTACTTTTTAGTCGATCACCGTTGTACTCTGTTTGTATTGATTACGTTGAAATATCGTTAATTCTAGTAAGAGTTCTTAGTCCTTAGTGGCTGCTCAGTACTCATTCGTGTTGAACCTCAAAATGGATAAATCCTGAGATTTTGTTGATATCCTTCAGCCTATAACGACTCCTATTGAATACTCTTGATATTCTTGATATCCTTAAACTATCAATTATTATTATACCCTTGAAAGATTCAAATGCTATAACTGCTTGTTCTTCTAGCTATATTACTTGATGGGCAAACTTGTTGCTCATTCTTGCTTCCTAAAACATTACAATTAAGGCAGAGCAAGGCGGTACTTCGTGAAAGGACAAAGGAAAGGGCAAGGCGATGTAATAACTTAGTCCTTAAGACTAGAAGTATTATTATTATTGTTATGATTGTTATGATGTATTCAAGAATCACAAAATTGTTTGTAGTAATGTTAAGCTTGGGACGTGAATATTTAATTCATCAATGTAAATTGTTGTAGTAATGGTTACGTGATGCACCAAAAATTCGAGATATGGGTGTCTCAATTTTGGGACGTGAATATTTATATTACATCAATGTAAATTATTCTATTATTTCGTAAGAATTTTTGTTAATGATTTTGTAAGACGATAAGAAACGCTTAACGAGTAGGGAGAGAAGAAGACGGTGTCGTGAAGCACCAAAATTGTTTCGTGTAATTGGTCCTCAACCTCTATTGCCCCATACGGATAAACCTTGTCAACTATGAATGGCCCCGACCATCTGGACTTTAATTTCCCTGGGAATAACTTCAGACGGGAGTTGAAGAGAAGAACCTTCTGACTCGGCTTGAAACTTGTTTCGAGGATTTTTTATCGCGCCACCTCTTTGTTTTCTCCTTATACAACTTAGCATTTTCGTACGCTTGCAGACAAAATTCGTCCGATTCATTGAGTTTCAAGAGTTGTTTCTCACCAGCTGCTTCTAAATCAAAGTTAAGCTTCTGGATAGTCCAATAAGCACTGTGCTCCAACTCAATTGGAAGATGGCATGCCTTACCATAGACAAGCCTATACAGAGACATTCCGATAGGCGTTTTGTAAGTTATGGAATAAGCCCACAAGGCATCGTCGAGCTTCTTAGACTAGTCCTTGTGATTGGGGTTAACAATTTTCTCCAAGATACGTTTTACTTCATGATTGGAAATTTTGACTTGGCCACTAGTCTGTGGATGATAAGTAGTAGCTATCTTATGGGTCACCCCATACTTAGCTAAAAGGGCTTCAAAGTATTTGTTACAAAAATGTGACCCTTTATCGCTGATAATTGCCCGAGGCGTGCCAAAACGAGTGAAAATGTTTTTCTTAAGGAACTGAAGCACAACCTTCGCGTCATTAGTCGGCAAGGCAACTGCTTCCACCGACTTGGAGACATAATCCACCGCTACAAGGATATAGAGATTGTTGAAGGAGGATGGGAATGGACCCATGAAGTTGATTCCCCATACATCAAATAATTCCACCTCCAAGATATTCTGCAGTGGTAATTCATGTCGTCTTGATATGGTGCCCACCCTTTGGCATATGTCGCAGTGAAACACATATGTGTGTTCATCTTTGAATAGGGTGGGCCAATAATATCCAGACTGAATCACTTTAGCTACAGTTCATTAACCTCCAAAATGACCTCCATAATTTGATGAATGGCAGTGATGTAGCACACTTGCAATTTCCTCATCCGGCAAGCATCTCCGCAATATTTGATCAGAACATTGCTTGAACAGGAAGGGCTCATCCCACAAGTATTGTTTGGCGTCTTTTAGGAATTTTTTCCTCTGTTGATAACTCAGGTTTGGAGGAAGCACTTGGAAAGTGATATAATTAGCAAAGTCCGCATACCAAGGGGCTTTGCTTTGGACAACAAGAGTTGTTCGTCCGGGAAGAAATCATTGATGGCTTTGTCTGTAACGCCCTGAAATCCGGTCTACTTTCAGACCCGAACTCCGTGCGTCACGATCCCATCTACTTCCAAACACACATCATTATATAGCTAAATATAATGACATACATTCTCAAATACCAGGTTCTCGAAACCTTAGAACCTCTTTCATTACAAATAATGATAATTACATTATTCTTTACATCGTACAAGAGTGACTTTTATTCGCCACCAAGGATACATATCAGTTCATTAAACTAATCTATAGTTTAATTAAACTATTCTACATCACAAGTCTTGGCTTGCTCTTCACGCACATTCACATACTAAATTGTACTTCGTCTGGATACCGATCAACTTGATCTTTACGGGATCCTTAAGTTCTTTCTAATATCGTTCGCTGAAAATGTTTTTCATTTAAAGCAAGTGTGAGCATTCAATTGCCAAACCAAGTCATATGATTGAACAAACAACTTCAAGAGTTTAAACATTCTTCATAACTTCGATAACCGAACAAAGGTTATGAAGCAGCTTGAATAATAGGAATAGTCTCGATTCCTATCATCTTATAACATCATTCACATGCACTCTGAAATTCTTTCATTCTTCTTCTTTTTGCATACACATTCTATCTGGCTAGAATCATTAGCATAGACTTAACAATAATGGTTCATGTATAAACCGAACATACATGTATTGAACAGTTCATCTCATAGAAACATCGAAGTATTCAAATTGTGGCACAAGGCCTCATACATACTACCACCTTGTACAAATATCACACATTTACACATAGACGAGACTTCTCAAGTTCAACATCTGAGAAGTTTAAGAAACTAGCATTCATATAATATGAATAAAGTTAGGAAACTTGCCTTACGCATAGCTACCGCTTATTGTTTACGCTGAACTGCTCATTCCAAATCTCGTTCTTCTTTAATCCTCTTCCCTTATACAAAGCCAGCAATTTGCAAGCTTTTCAATCTCACGATCACTTTTGATCTGAGCATTCATGCTCAAACTCTTCCTTCTCCCTCTTCATCCGAGCTCTCTCTCTCTCTCTCTCAAGTTATAGGATTTTCAAAATCCTAAAAATGAAATCTAGCTTCCTATTTATAGAAAACCAAAACTTAGGGCAATTTGGTTATTTTGCCCCCACCTCCTCCAACACTTAGCCACCAAGTAAACTTGGCCTCCACCCTTACCTGGTGGCCAAGTGGCTGGCCCACATCCCCATGGGTCACCCCATGGGTTGCCCCATTGGTTATTACCCATCTGTTTACCCATCGGTTCGATCCGCGGTTTCTTTTCTTGGTTTGGGCCTTAACCTTAATTCTTATTGGGCCTATCTTGGGCTTGATTTCACCAAGCATTGGGCTTGACATAATCCAAGTCCAATTGGATTCTACAAAGTCCATGAACTCAAAGTCCATTAAGACTAATCGTATTCTATGCATTCCATCCTCGTATTCTCGTATTCTCTTCGTAATTCGTTCGTACGATATTCGTATTATATGTCGTACTAATCCTTGTACTATACTCGTATAATAACTAGTATTATACTCGTATTTCTCACGCATAATAACCCTAATTATTATACGTGATCATAACATTCTCGGAACTTACTTTTCCTAACCCTTAGGTTTTAAGTCCGCAGGCAAAAACTTTGTTTTTGTCATAACTGAAATATTATTGAATATTCCATCACGTCTCAAAATTTTACTTAATCATTAACTTCTCGTATTTTCAAAATAAATCTCCGAGCAGAAACAGATGAATAGTGCCTATTTCGTCATTTTCCCCGAAAAATATTTTTTCCCGAAAAACTTTCATTTTCATCTTGAAAATTCTTACTCGTTCAATCTAGCTCGTAGCCAGAATCCTCCCGACTTATAATCATCCTAGGTTATAGAACGATTAATAAACACATAGCACAGAATAGTATTAATAAAAATTCATTTTATTAATAACTAATTCTTTAAACCTAAATTCTGGATAATCCAAAATTTCGGGTTGTTATATTCTTCCCTCCTTATAAAAATTCCATCCTCGGAATTTCTTAAAACCAAACCCTTACCCGGGTCATCATATTCTCCCCTTCTTCACAGAATTTCGTCCTCAAAATTTTAGCTTACTCTTCTTCTCAACTTCTCTTCAAAGAAGTTCTTATCTTCCCATCATTCCTAACCTCCATAACTTATCAAGAATCATGAAGTAGAAGGAATAGCGAGGAATATAAAATATCCTTTAAAACATTTCATACTTTTGCTGAGGGGTCAAATTGACCATGAACTCTTACTTGGTTAAACAGCCTTTCGTCGTAAACCTTTCTTTCCACAGTAAGTTTACAATCACAAAGAAAGTAAACTACCTCTTTCTATACGTAGGTGATCAACCCATCGTATATCCCCATTTCAGGGTATGTTCACCTCAGACTTAATACCAAAAATTTTGGATATCTCTTGAAGCATTCGTCTAGTCAACTCAATTGACATCGAATACTTCTTTAAATTCTTTTCGCAATACATCAAAATGCTTTATGACGTCATGATATCGTACTCTTTATAGTACGTTTAGGACTTCGTCAGTTTATGACTTTGTCATTATACATCATACCATAGCGATTTGTTGAGCCTAAGATCACATCCCACCAGGTTCAATTGCATTAACAACTCCATCTTTTTACCATCCTTGCATCAAATGCACGAATGATATAAAATTCCTTTTGATATTTTAAATCAACTTCTGTCTAGCTGAAGCAATTAGCATAGACATTCAAAGACAGCTCTTTTAAAATCCATTGGTTCTAAAAGCTGAACCAATTCTTTCCTTTTTGAAATGTACACATCAGCACGATTTCAATAAACTTCGAAATCTAGCGTAGCTAGATGATTTGGAATATCCTATTTCTCCATCTTCCTTCATTGTCTTACTGTGACAATACTTAATCTTCTCTAGCACCTTCAATGTTAAGTCTCATCGAAAATACTTCATTTTCAGTCTAAACATTCCTATACCTTAGATACGGTCCATCAACTTACCACACATTATGAGTTCAGGAACTTTCCACAATAGTATGAGTTTAAGAACATCCAGATAGACCTTAGGCGTCCATTCGCTGAGACGTTCGAAAACATACCATATTATTATAAGTCACGAACTTACCATAAATATGAGTTTCAAGAACTCGCACCTACCTTATCGTTCTCTACCTATCAAGTATATACATGAGAAGAGATTCACCTTCTCGCATATATACATCTTAATAAATACGACCAATTCTAATGATTATCACCGTAATAAATCGAAAGCGCTTATTACACTAAAGCACAAACCTTTGCCCATAACAAAGGTTCATACAACTCAGCTATCACATGAGTCCTCAATTGAAATCTTACAACTTCTATATTTCTCTTTACTTAATACGAATTTTCTTTAATTCGTATGCTATCCTTTACAACTCCATATGAGTTCTTCTTCCCGTACTACTTCGTAGTACCATTCATTTATAGCATTAGCTATAAATCATTCATCGTTTAACAGCTCATCTATTACTACAATTTACTATGATCACGTGGTGACCTTCTTCCTTAATCGTTTAACTTAACAATTTTCTTATCATTCTCTCTACGATTATAGTCTTAGGTACACATACCTAAGAGTTATAACCTATTAGCTTTGATACCACTCTGTAACGCCCCGAAATCCGGTCTACTTTCAGACCTGAACTCCGTGCGTCACGATCCCATCTACTTCCAAACACACATCATTATATAGCTAAATATAATGACATACATTCTTAAATCCCAGGTTCTCGAAACCTTAGAACCTCTTTCATTACAAATAATGATAATTACATTATTCTTTACATCGTACAAGAGTGACTTTTATCCGCCACCAAGGATACATATCAGTTCATTAAACTAATCTATAGTTCAATTAAACTATTCTACATTACAAGTCTTGGCTTGATCTTCACGCACATTCACATAATGAATTGCACTTGGTCTGGATACCGATCAACTTGATCTTTACGGGATCCTTAAGTTCTTTCTAATATCGTTCGCTGAAAATGTTTTTCATTTAAAGCAAGTGTGAGCATTCAATTGCCCAGCAAGTCATAACAGTTGAACAAACAACTGCAAGAGTTTAAACATTCTTTAGAACTTCGATAACCGAATAAAGGTTATGAAGCAACTTGAATAATAGGAATAGTCTTGATTCCTATCATCTTATAACATCATTCACATGCACTTTAAAATTCTTTCATTCTTCTTCTTTTTGCATACACATTCTATCTGGCTAGAATCATTAGCACAGACTTAACAATAACGGTTCATGTATAAACCGAACATACATGTATTAAACAGTTTAATCACAGAACAGTTCATCTCATAGAAACACCGAAGTGTTCAAACTATGGCACAAAGCCTCATACATACTACCACCTTGTACAACTATCACACATTTGCACATAGACGAGACTTCTCAAGTTCAACATCTAAGAAGTTTAAGAAACTAGCATTCATATAATATGAATGAAGTTAGGAAACTTGCCTTACGCATAGCTACCGCTTATAGTTTACGCTAAACTGCTCATTCCAAATCTCGTTCTTCTTTAATCATCGTCCCTTATACAAAGCCGTCTATTTGCTAGCTTTTCTATCTCACGATCACTTTTGATCCGAGCATTCATGCTCAAACTCTTCCTTCTCCCTCTTCATCCGATCTCTCTCTCTCTCTCTCTCAAGTTATAGGATTTTCAAAATCCTAAAAAATGAAATCTAGCTTCCTCTTTATAGAAAACCAAAGCTTAGGGCAATTTGGTCATTTCGCCCCCACCTCCTTACTATTCCCACCTCCTCCAACACTTAGCCACCAAGTAAACTTGGCCTCCACCCTTACTTGGTGGCCAAATGGCCGGCCCACATGCCAATGGGACACCCCATGGGTTGCCCCATTGGTTATTACCCATCCGTTTACCCATCGGTTCGATCCGCGGTTTCTTTTCTTGGTTTGGGCCTTAACCCTAATTCTTATTGGGCCTATCTTGGGCTTGATTCCAAGCATTGGGCTTGACATAATCCAAGTCCAATTGGATTCTACAAAGTACATGAACTCAAAGTCCATTAAGACTAATCGTATTCTATGCATTCCATCCTCGTATTCTCGTATTCTCTTCGTAATTCGTTCGTACGATATTCGTATTATACGTTGTACTAATCCTCGTACTATACTCGTATAATAACTAGTATTATACTCGTATTTCTCATGCATAATAACCCTAATTATTATACGTGATCATAACATTCTCGGAACTTACTTTTCCTAACCCTTAGGTTTTAAGTCCGCAGGCAAAAACTTTGTTTTTGCCATAACTGAAATATTATTAAATATTCCATCACGTCTCAAAATTTTACGTAATCATTAACTTCTCATAATTTCAAAATAAATCTTCGAACAGAAATAGATGAATAGTGCCTATTTCGTCTTTTTCCCCGAAAAATATTTTGTTCCCGGAAAACTTTCATTTTCGTCTTGAAAATTCTTACTCGTTCAATCTAGCTCGTATCCAGAATCCTCCCGACTTATAATCATCCTAGGTTATAGAATGATTAATAAACAAATAGCACAGAATAGTATTAATAAAAATTCATTTTATTAATAACTAATTCTTTAAACCTAAATTCTGGATAATCCAAAATTCCGGGTTGTTATATTGTCAGTATCTCCCGAATGTGGGGTGTTTTCCAACCTTGATAAGTGATCTGCTACCTGATTTTATGTCCCCTTTTTGTCTCGGATTTCTAGATTGAACTCCTGGAGAAGCAGAACCCAGCTAATCAATCTCGGCTTAGCATCTTTCTTCTCAATTAAATATTTGATTGCCGAGTGATCAGTGTATATGATCACCTTCGTTCTAATGAGGTAGGAACGAAACTTATCAAATGCATAGACCACTGCCAGCAGCTCCTTCTCAGTGGTAGTATAATTCAACTGAGCATCAGTTAAAGTTTTGCTGGCGTAGTATATTGTGTGGAATACCTCTCCCTTCTTTGGCCTAGAACCGCCCCATTAGCAAAATCACTTGCGTCACACATTAGCTCAAAAGGGAAGGTCCAGTCAGGGGCTACAACAATAGGAGCTGAGACAAGTTTTTTCTTTTATAACTCAAAAGCACTCAGGCAGGCTTCATCAAATTGGAAAGGCATGTCCTTTTCCAATAGTGTACACAATGGTTTGGTTATCTGTGAGAAGTCCTGGATAAACCTTCTGTAAAACTCCTTTTACTAATGTCGGAGGTGGGAGGTTATTAATTACGTCAATTTTCGCCTTATCAACCTCTATTCCGCCAGCTAAAACCCTGTGACCCAGAATAATGCCCTCTTCAACCATGAAGTGGCACTTCTCCCAATTCAAGACAAGGTTAGTCTCAACACATATGTGGAGAACGACAATTAGATTCCTCAGGCAATTATCAAATGAGCTCCCGAATACCGAAAAGTCATCCATGAAGACTTCTAAGGTATTTTCAACCATATCAGAGAAAATCGACATCATACACCGTTGAAATGTTACGGGAGAATTACATAGCCTGAAAGACATTTCTGGAAGGCAAAGGTCCCATATGGGCATGTGAACGTCATCTTCTCCTGATCTTCAGGAGCAATTGAAATCTGATTATACCCCGAGTAACCATCTAGCAGACAATAATATTCATGCCTAGCTAACCTGTCAAGCATCTGATCAATAAATGGAAGAGGGAAGTGATCCTTATAGGTAGATTTGTTCAATTTCCTGTAATCCATGCACACCCTCCACCCAGTCACCGTTCTGGTGGGAATCAGCTCATTGTTTTCGTTGGGCACTACAGTCATTCCGCCCTTCTTTGGCACGCATTGGATAGGACTGGCCCAAGGACTATCAGATATGGGGTAGATGATGTCTGCATCCAATAATTTTATAATCTCCTTACGAACAACCTCTTTCATGATTGGATTCAATTGTCGCT
Organism: Panax ginseng; assembly: GCA_020205605.1. Taxonomy (NCBI): domain Eukaryota; kingdom Viridiplantae; phylum Streptophyta; class Magnoliopsida; order Apiales; family Araliaceae; genus Panax; species Panax ginseng. The sequence continues at coordinate 63,391,884 of CM035143.1, read as the reverse complement.
GATGTTTAATAGATGGCTTAGACCCTTCCTCCAGTAAAATTTTATGCATGCATAAAGTCGGACTGATCCCTTTGATGTCAACAATTGACCACCCCAGGGCCGTTTTGTATTGCTTGAGCATAAGCATCAACTTTTCTTCCTGACACTTAGTTAGAGAAATCGAAATTATCACAGGTAAAGTAGATGAGTTCCCTAAGTAAGCATACCTCAGGTGATTGGGCAAAGGCTTTAATTTTAAGACAGGAGGTTCCATGATCGACGGCTGAGCCTTGGAAGTTGATGCCTCATCATCATTTAGAGACTCAAACTGTCGTTGGAACTATTTGGATCTTTGGGGTGTATCTAGCCACTTGGAAAATTCAACATTAGTGGGCTCTTCAGTAGTACTGTCCCCTGTCAATGTGGCTTCCAAAGGGTCTGTAGTGCAGATTTCTGATAACACTTCCCTAACTGAATTATCAATTGCATTAATCTGGAAGCAGTCCTCTGGAGTGTTAAGATATTTCATCGATTTGAAGACATTGAATGTCACTTCTTGATCCTGAACCCTCATTATCAACTCCCCTTTCTATACATCAATTAGGGTCCTCCCCGTTGCCAAGAATGGCCTGCCCAATATTATAGGGACCTCTCTGCCATCCTCAAAATCTAGGACAATGAAATCAGCTAGGAAGATGAACTTGTCAACCTTGACAAACACATCCTCTACTATCCCCTTTGGGTACGTGAGAGATCTATCAGCCAATTGTAAAGTGACACTTATAGGCTTGGCTTCATTTAGCCCCAGCTTCTTATAAATAGACAGAGGCATCAAGTTGATGCTAGCACCCAAATCATATAAAGCCTTGCAATAAATTTGTCCCCGATAGTGCAAGGAATTGTGAAGCTTCCTGGATCTTTTAGCTTTGGTGGAAGCTTGTTTTGTAGAATGGCACTGCACTCCTCTGTCAGAGCCACTATTTCATAATCCCCCAATTTCCGCTTCTTAGATAGTATGTCCGTCATAAACTTGACATAACTTGGCATTCCCTCCAATGCCTCTGTAAATGGGATGTTTATGTGAAGCCTCTTGAATAACTCCAGGAATTTGGAAAACTGCTTTTCCATCTTTTGTTTCTGCAGACGCTGGGGGAAAGGCAGCTGAGGGAGAGGAGGATTGAGAGTAATCATTGGAGGGGTTGGTGTTGTAGGGCTAACTTGAGTACTTGGCTCACCCCCAGATTTCTCATTATTCTTCTCCACTTCAGGTTCCTTATCACTAACTTCTTCTTCCACTGGAGAACTCTCTCCACCTTATTCATTAGTGGATTTCCCACTTCTGAGTGTCACTGCTTTGCATTGTTCTTTGCCTTCCCGTTTTGGGTTGACATCAGTGTCACTAGGCAATGTGCCTTGTGGACGACTGTTTAAAGAAGTGACCAATTGTCCCATCTGTACTTCAAGATTCCGAATGGAGGCTTCTTGATTGTTACTCCTAGTTTCATTTTGGGCAATGTACCGTGACAAGAAATCCTCAAAACTAGGTTTTCTCTCCTGTTGAGGTGGTGGATGAAGGAACTGATTTTGAGAGCTCTGCGATTGTGGATTGTACTGATTTTGAGATTGAAAACCCGGAGGGTTGGAAAAATTCGGCCTAGTGGATTAAGGTTGTGCTTGATTGGGGTTGTTGTTGTTGTTTCCCCAAGAGAAGTTGGGATGATTTCTCAAACCCAGGTGGTAATGAGTGGGAAGATTAGCATTTTGTTGTCGCCCGAAGTTGGAAACAAATTGAACTGACTCAGGTTTATTGCACACTGATCAGTAGGGTGGCTCCCTTGACATAACTCACACTGGACTACTACACTTTGCACATTATGCACTGCTGATAGTCCTATGGTGTCTAGCCATTTTGTTAGCGCTGCAACCTGAGCCGCTAATGATGTGAATGAGTCAACCTCATATACCCCCGCTACTCTTCTGGGGGCTTGCCTATCATTCGGCCATTGATAGTTATTAGACGCCATTGTTTCCACTAGTTCGTACCCTGCTGTGTGATGTCTAGCCATGAAGGTCCCTCGTTCGATCCGGATAGCCCATTATAAGAGGTCTGGATAGGAAGCCATTATGGCAATCCATGGTGTGGGCATTTTCTCAGTAGATCCTTGAATCGCTCCCACGAGTCGTACAAGGATTCTGATTTGAACTGGACAAAAGAAGTGATATCATGCCTGAGCCTAGCTATTTTGGCGGGCGAAAAGAACTTCCCCACAAACTTCTGTGCCAAGTCAGCCCATGTGGTGATGGAGCCTGACGATAATGAATGAAGCCAGCTCTTAGCTTTGTCCCTTAAGGTGAATGGAAACAACTGGAGTCTGATGGGATCGTCAGACACTCCGTTGCATTTAATCCCAAGATCGTTGTCTTCTGTTCACTTGACAGCAACTGCACTTGCTTACTTTCCTTAGTTAGTTACTTTGATTGAAGTCTTCTTCTGATCAACTTGTGGAAGACTTCAACTTGAATGGCTTCACAACTCAATATGAATGTTGAATGAGATGGTGCTTAGATCTTCTGTTAGCTTGCATGCCATTCATTGAGTGCTCTCTGGTTTCCTTCAGGTTCGATGTAACTTTGCAGCTTAGACCAAAGGCTTCATACTTTAGATATTCTGGGAGTGCTCATTTGTTGAGAATCGTGTTTACTCTACAATTCTGTCTTGGCGTTATGAGCACATCTGTTGGGGCCTTAGTTCTGCACTCTACGATTCAGCTTCAACTGTGTAGAAACTACGACTTCGAGATCAGATCTTGACCCTCTATGATTTTTGTCGTTATGCTTGTTGTCTTCATCTGATCTTGCTCGACTATGATCTCTGCCTCTGATATGATCAGTAGACTCTACGACTGTTGGTCGATTTTGCTATTGCTAAATCGCGAGCAAGCATACGCGGTCCACAAGTAATATATGAAAGTAGAGTGTCGAACCCACGAGGACAAAGTCTTAAGAGAATACAAACACTAAGGTAAAGTCGTTACTTATCTTATCTAAACAAGTAAACACGATGGTTGGTTAAGCTATATGATTGAAGCTGTAAGAATAAGAGAAGTAGTTGTGCTAGGAAGTCAAGATAGGATTACAATTCCCCTAATGCGTCACCTAATCTCCTAACTCTCCAAATTACAAACGAATCAAGGAATGGTCAACCGAGAATAGTAAATACGCATAAGCTTCTGTTGAAGGTAAAATGCACATTCCTAGCCAGATAAATCACAATATGTCTATTGGTGAAAATAACGAGGCCAAGGTCATTAAGCTAAGTCTTAAGGCCACACAAGGCAAATAGGGATATGTCTATCCTATTAGCAGTTTATGCACACATTCCATTGGCATGGTCATAACAGGTGTTGTTGTATTTAAAGTTAGATGTATGTACTATTTCTAAGCTACGCTCTCTGACTGAGATCTATCGCAGGCGGCTCAAATTAAGTATATTCTTTTTCTCTCTCCTTAGGTCATTCAAAGCCTCTTTACTGCCTAGACACCGGAGCTCGCGCTGCGACGCGAGCATTGAACTAGCAAGTGGCGCTGCGGTGCCACGTACGCTTCAAAAGACCGGAGGTGGCGCTTCGGTGTGACTACATACAGGGGCCTCGGCACTGCGGCGCAAAGCTGACCTCAGAGGAAGGCGCTGGGGCACCGAGTATGGCGCTGGGCGCACTTGAGTGGCGCGGGCGCACTTGAGTGGTGCTGAGCACTGAGTAGTATGGTATTGAAAGCACCAATTAATAGGGGACTTGCCTTGCTTTGGCGCTGCGGTGCGGGCTCAAAGTGTAACCTTGGCGCTGCGGCGCTAATACACTAAAAATGTCCTGGAACCTGGAAAAGATCTGTAAAGCCTTGCATCATAGAGTTTAGACATAATAACAATAAAATATAGATAAAAACTAACTAAATAACTGAAAACATGCAACAACTTAAGCTACAAAGGATCTGATTCGCAGGTATAAATCATACTCATCAAATACCCCCAAACTTAAGCTTTTGCTTGTCCTCAAGCAAACTAACAGACATCCAAACCCAATAATGCAAGATACGAATGAAACTAATCCTATAGACTAATAATATGGTCTCTAAGCACAAACATAAACATCCTCAGAGAGTAGGACAAAATGCATACAAACAAGGGCTTAATGTCTATTAATAAACATGAGACTGCTGTAACATTCCAGATTTTATAAATGTAAATTATAAATATTTATTGATCTATATAAATATTTATTGGATGTGTTTATTATTGAATAAATAATTGTTCAATTTGATTGAGTTGATTTATTTAATTATCTATTTGTTAAATAATTAATGTGATTAGTTAATTATTTATTTGTTAAATAATTAATGTGTTATGTGGATTGAGTTATGTGATTAAGTAATTTATTTAATAAATTGTTATTAAATAAAGTGAGACAAATAACTATATTATAAGAGTTATTAAAATAAATTAAAGTAATTTTAATTTAGTTTTTGCCAAATAAGGTTTAAGTATATTAATCATATAATTTTTAATGGTTTGCCAAACAAAGCCTTATGGCTTTTGATTTCTCTTTGAATTTAAATTATTAACTAAATAAATAATTTATATATTTATAAGTATCGTTATATCTTGATAACCGATAATACTTATTAGGTCTATTATGACTATATCGTTTTCTTTTATGTACGCTTTGTTATCAGTTTAGTTTCTACTTTTATGTATATTGTATATGGCCTAAGCTTTAAGCCTTTCAAGAAGAAGTTTAGGAGAAAAGGGTTTTCAAAGAGAAGGTTTCAGAGAATTTGAGAGAAAACCTGAGAAAGAGAAGTAGCAAAAGAAAGTTATCAGTGATTAACAAGGATTGTCTAATCAAACAAGAGGTATGTTCCTCTAAACTTAAAAAGATGTACGTATATATATATATGTTATAGTTCGTGATGCCTAAAGTCTGTGTATTCTTCTATTTCACTGTATATATAAAGTTTTACAAAATTTTTGGTAAACTGTGTTTTATAATTGGTTATGATAATATGAGTAGTTGTAATTGTTATAGTTAGCATATATATATATATATATATATATATATATGTGTGTGTGTGTGTGTGTGTGTGTGTGTGTGTGTGTGTTGTATGCTAATTACGATTTAGAAAAAGAACTTGGTTTTACAGTGAAAAATAGATATACGAATATATGTTTTATAGAAATATCAAAATTTTGTATGCTAACTAAGGAATTGAACTATACATGTTAACTGGTTTATATGTTGGTATACTCGTATTTCAAAGGTATTAAATTGGTTATAAGCATGGAATTATGTTCACTGTAATTTAATATATCAACAATGGAGTTTTTGTTTTAAAAACAGTGTTTTCAAAGAATTAGTTTATGATATTGTTGATTAGTGGTGGGTAATTGGTATATAGATGATTGTTAACATTCATGTGTAATTTATGTGAAGTTATACATGTTAATTGGGGTTACTTGTTATTAGAAATCAAGACAGTAGCTTTGGCTCTGTTCTTCATTTTGCTTCTGTGAGTTTCGGCGCCCCAGCGTCAAAATTCACGCTCCAGCATCAAGTTTCGCGCCCTAGCGCTTATAATCGGCCTTGACCCGGACTTCATCGTGATCGCAAAGTCAAGAAGTTGTCACGGACTTCAGCGTCGTAGCTCAGGAGTCCCTATATAAATCTCACAATGGGGCGCCACATCATCGGCCTTGTAATACGCCCATTAGATTCAAACCTGTGGCGCCAGCAGCTGCCACTTAGCAGAATGTTCTAAAATGACTTCTATCTTACACAGAAGTCTGAAATTTTTAATAGTAATACTATAAGACCAAATAATTCTGTTATTATAGTATTGTAATGTGTTGAACGAACATGGTGTTAATACCTAACGAGTTTATTATCGTTTAGGAATATAATTTGATTTCATGGTTAGACATTTAAACCATACGTGATGTAGCGTTGATTATGACTAATCATGTCATGTTAACATATGTATATAGGATATTGTGATTTGGATATTAACGGTTTAATCTATGCACAAGGCAAGTTCTCTAACTCCATACTCTCGTTGAATTAGTTTGTTGTGTTTATGCAAGTTTTCTAATCCTAAAGCTTCGTTATGCAAAATTCATATTGAGTAAAGTTTTTCTTCCATTAAGCAATTTAATTGTATCTAGTTATTCATGAAGAGACAAGCTTCCCATCTCCACATTTTCGTTGAGATAGTTATTATTATTATGCAAGTTTTTCTTAACTCTAAACTTGTTATATTAGCATGCAAGTACCTTTATTCTGTTGAACCAGTTTATCGTTCAAGTTATTATTTGTTGTGTATGCTTGATATTAAATTCTAAGATGTAACCTTAGCTTAATGTTATTCAAAGCAAGGTACGATGTGTTATTCAATGGTTATGCTATTAGATTATCCCTAAAGCATGAACTTAGAACGAAATGTTTATTCAGTCAGGATTATTAAATAACATAGTGTTATTATCTTTTATTCAACCAGTCCTTAGTTGATGTCCGTTGAATTCCAAATTACCTTTAAGTGTATCCAAACCAAACTGACTTTGGGGCGGACTTGTACTCGAAATACTGAGATGAACAACCCTATTTGTAGGGGTTACGCTTAGTTTTGTACTTTGTGCTGAAATGTTTGTATACAATACATGTACGAAGGGTTGATCCCCCTAAGTACCCTGAAGTCATTATAGTTGTATGACTGTAAAAGTTAAAGTTAAAAGATTACTTATAAATGTGGACAAGGTTCATGGTCATTAGACCCTCAGTTGAATGTTTAAGATGTTGATAGAATTTATTGTTCAATTCTATCGAGCCCCTGAATGGGCAAGGAATGTTTCAGTTCTATTGAGCCTCTGAATAGGCAAGGAACGTTTAAGAAGTTAATAGAACTTATTGTTCAGTTCTATTGAGCCCCTGAATGGGCAAAGAATGTAAAAGTTTTATTCATTGATATTTCAAGTGAGCCTTGTTTGCTCACTCTTGCCTGTAAAATCCTTACAGCTAAAGATGGAAAGGGTGACGTACCTAGCACCAGTAAAGGAAAGGGAAAGATGAACAAGTACTAAAGACTTGTAATAGTTTGATAGTTTTATTATCAGACCTTGATTTAAAGATTGTAATGAAGTTTATTTTAAATTTTCCGCATGAATGATTGTTTGTAAAGGTTAGATAACCTGGGACATTTTATTTTATGTAATTCCTGTATGGGCAGGTTTATTATTAAATTTTATTTATGATTGGGTAGTTATAAATGAATGTTTTGCTTACGTGAACACCAAATCTTGAGGTAATGAAGTACCGAGATTTGGGGGTGTCACAACTGTAATTGATCCATTATATGTGTGTGTGCAGACCAAACATCTAAACTAGCCATAACCCAAATTAAGATCACGCAGTCGATTGTGATAACCAATAAGCAAACTATGCAACCCACATAAATAACAAGCAATAAAAACAAGATGCAGAAATAAGAAAGGATCAAAAGGTTCAAGTAATATGAAGTGAAATCTGACTCAGACAGTACTTGATTACTCTTAGGCAAAACAGAGCAATCATCAGCAAGCTTTTGATCGTTGAAGCTCTGGCTTATTTATACTCCTTCCCAATCTTCCCGTTGGTATATAGCCGTTGAAAGCTATTTGAATTACTTCGTAGATCTAGAGTTATTTGGTGTAGACTGCAGATGTGACATGACATGACTTTCTGACACTACAGTCTACTGTTTCACCTACCCTGTCAGAGATGTCACTTTGATGTCTCGGGTAGGTAGTCGACTTTATTTCTTCCTTCTGATTTCTCGATCAGAGGTTGTCCTTTTGAATCGATGCTCTCACTAAGCTCTGTTCGAATAGCAATCTTCAGATTGAATCGTTTCCAATGCTTCAACCTTCAGACGACCGAACTCTACGATTCTGATGCATATCTTCTTGGACCTGATCATAGTGTCTTGTTGAATGTTTGCTCATTGATAGGTAGAGATAACACTACGATCCTGAATAGTGTTGATTGGATCTTCAATGTAGAAGACCTATTCCTTTTTTTGTGAAGTGCTTCAACACTTCTGTTTGCTTCGACTACTCTCAGATACTAATGGCTTGACTCCTTATTCTGACCCCTTCTGAAGAGCAAGACACTTCTGATTTGTGGCGTGTCTAGCTCGCTTTCTCCTTGTTATCTCCCGTTCACTTATCATCAATGGACTGACCCAATGTTTAATCACTTTAGCCTTGTTATTCATAGGTTGACCAGTATCTTTGTGTACACTCCATCATTTCCTTCTTTATTTGGCAAACACTACGATCCTAGTTAATCCCAAGATCGTTGTCTTCTGTTCCATTGATAGCAACTGCACTTGCTGACTTTCCTTAGTCAGTTACTTTGATTGAAGTCTTCTTCTGATCAACTTGTGGAAGACTTCAACTTGAATGGCTTCACAACTCAATCTAAATGTTGAATGAGTTGGTGCTTAGATCTTTTGTTAGCTTGCATGCCATTCGTTGAGTGCTCTCTGGTTTCCTTTAGGTTCGATGTAACTTTACAGCTTAGACCAGAGGCTTCATACTTTGGATATTCTGGGAGTGCTCATTTATTGAGAATCTTGTTTGCTCTACGATTCTGCCTTGGCGTTGTGAGCACATCTGTTGGGGCCTTAGTTCTACACTTTACGATTCAGCTTTAGCTGTGCAAACACTACAACTCCGAGATCAGATCTTGACCCTCTACGATTTCTGTCGTTATGCTTGTTGTCTTCATCTGATCTTGCTCGACTACGATCTCTGCCTCTGATATGATCAGTAGACTCTACGACTCCGAGTGTAGTCTACGATTTTTGACTTGGCTTCGGCAGATGCTTGGTCGGCTCGTAGACAAGCTGTCTCTACGATTCTGAACATGACTCTCTCAGCAGACTACGGCTACGAGTAAGTTCTTCTCGACACACTACGATCCTTTCTCGTCTCTTCTGGTAGTCTACGAACTTCGAGATCTACTATCTTGCCGACTACGATTCTGCCTTGATAGCTCTTGAGTTTTCCTTAACTCTCCTGGCAGACTACGATTTCTGGTGCAGTGCTTGATGATCAGACAAGCCTATCTATTACATTATAAGATCAACCTAACAAGCTTGATCTTTCTATATTTATAGTCCTTGTACATTTTTTCTTTTTAAGGACTTTACAAAGTTGTTTTGCATATGTAGGATCAACCTAACACATTTGATCAATTCATTTTAAGTCCTTGTACATATGTTCCTATTATCTATCAAAGGATTTTATAGCTTTTCTTGATGCAAGCATACTTGTATATTCATTCATATATATCATAATCAAATCATATATATAGGAATATCATTCACATGCCTATTCCTGACAATCTCCACCTATTTGATTATGACAAAAACAATAAGTGCATATTCATGATATGAATGAATCTTATATACAGTGAGCAGCTGTATTTCTAAAATAGATAATCATGAATGTCATTGATAATAATATGAATTTAATAAGCTATGAGTCATACTCCTTTATCATCTTTGCTTTCTTTTTGGATGGCCCTTGGAGTAGTCTTGTTAGTTCCTAGTAGGCACAATATAGATCTAGAAGGGGGGGTTGAATAGATCCTTTTAATTTCAAATTCTTTTCTAATTTATTTTGTATAGCTAATGATTTGGCATATGACAAACATTAGAATCGTTTCAAGCACAGTGAAATAAGTAAAAGATCCTCTTCATTGATATATTCACAATCATACATACATTGTTCTTAGAGTTAGTTTGGTTGTAAGCAGTTAAAACATACATAGCAGTTATAGCAGTTAATATACATAATGTAAATGACATAAGGTAAAAGACACAAGGGGTTTTAAGTGGTTCAGAGACTCAAGCTCCTAATCCACTCTTACGCTTTCAACTAGGTGATTTCCACTAAGGAAGGAAGGCAAAGACCACGAATCACTAAGATTCCTTACAGGCAGTGACCTTGGGACTTCAGTTCACTAAGAACTTTTCAAGGCCAACAGCCTTGGAACTTCTCTAGTTCCCTAGGAACTCTTCAAGCCCAGCAGGCTTGGAACTTCATTTAGTCCCTCCGGACAAGGACCTCTCAGGCCCTGGCTTCTTATTATTGTAGTTGTTGTTGGTGGTGGTGTTGAGCTGCTAAGATGTCTTTAAGCTTGATCATTTTTTTTCTACTTAGCAGCTTGGTGTGGTCCTCTTTACATTCTGCTTTGAGACTGGACCACATCATCTTTGGTGCAGCTGATCTTCTTCCGTTCTGCTCATCTTTGTATATTATCAGCTGTGCACCATCACCATTTCCTGAAACCTTCTCACCATGTTAGCAGATATGGTTCTGCACTTGCTCTGCTTCAGCTTTGGGTTCATGGTGAATCGTAGAGTGGCTCTTAGGATCTGCCTTGTGCTTTGCCACTCTTCTGAATGTTATCTTCTTGTCCTTCTCGGCTCTCAGCTTAGATGCCAATTCAATAGGCATTCTTATCTTTGTTGAGTGAAGCTTTGATCTGTTCAAGTCTATCTTCAAAGTTGCTTCACTTCCACCTTCGTAGTCTCACTGTCACTAAGACTTATTCTATTTGAGCTCAGGTGGAACTTGTAGAGTCAACGTTAGAATTTAACCAACTCAACGATTCTGCAACATAACAATCATGACTTTTTTTATCTTTAAAGCTATGTTGATTTATACCTCTTCCCAATCTTCCCGTTGGAAAGGAGCCGTTGAAATCTTTCAGATTTACTTCGCAGATCTCGAGTTATTTGGTGTAGACTGCAGATGTGACATAACATCTCCTTTACTGACTTTCTGACAGTGCAGTCTAATGTTTTACCTACCCTGTCAGATATATTACTTTTATGCCTCGGGCAGGTTAAAGACTTTATTTCACCCTTCTGATTCCTAGATCAGAGGTTGTCCTTTTACATCGATGCTCTCAATAAGCTCTTGTCCAAATATCAACCTTCAGATTGAACCGTTGCCAATGCTTCAATCTTCAGTTGTTTGAACTCTACGATTCTAATGCATGTCTTCTTGGACCTGATCGTAGTGTCTTGTTGACTGGTAGAGACAACACTACGATCTTGAAGAGTGTTGATTGGATCTTCAATGTAGAACACCTCTTCCTTCTCTTATGTAGTGCTTCAACACTTCTATTTGCATCAACAGCTCTTAGATACTGATGGCTTGACTTCCTTGTTCTGGCCCCTTCTAAATAGCAAGACACTTCAGATTTGTGGCGTGTCCATCTCGCTTTCTCCTTGTGATCTCCCGTTCACTTATCATCAATGGACTGACCAAATGCTTAATCACTTTAGCCTTGTTCTTTAGAAGCTGTCCAGTATCTATGTATGCACTCCATCAGTTCTTTCTTTGTTTGGCAAACACTATGATCCTGGTTTCTTCTAAGATCGTCGTCTTATGTCTATTTGACAGCTACTGCTCTTGTTGACTTTCCTTAGTCAGTTATTGAAGTCTTCTTCTGATCTCCTTATAGAAGACTTCATCCTGAATGGCTTCACAACTCAATCTGGATGCTGATTGGGTTGGTGCTTAGATCTTCTGTTAGCTTGCATTCCATTCATTGAGTGCTCTCTAGTTTCCTTCAAATGGGATGTATCTTTGCAGTGCCAACCAGAGGCTTCATTCCTTTGGATATTCTAGGAGTGCTCATTTGTTGAGAATCGTATTTGCTCTACGATTCTGCCTTGGCAATGTGAGCACATCTGTTGAAGTCTCTGTTCTACACTCTACGATTCAGCTTCGGCTGTGCAGACACTACGACTCCAAGATCAGATCTTGACACTCTACGATTTCTATCGTTGTGATTGTTGTCTTCATCTGATCTTGCTCAACTACGATCTATGCCTCTGATATGATCATTAGACTCTACGACTCTAAGTGTAGTCTACGATTCTTGACTTGGCTTCGGCAGATACTCGGTCGGTTCGTTGGTAGGTTATCTCTACGATTCTGAACATGACTTCCTCAGCAGACTACGGCCCTGAGGAAGTTCTCCTTGACACACTACGATCCTTTCCTCATCTCTCCTGGCAGTCTACGAACTCCGAGATCTCCTATCTTGCAGACTACAATTCTGCCTCGATAGCTCTCGAGTTTCCCTTTACTCTCCTAGCAGACTACGATTTCTGGTGCAGTGCTCGACGATCAGACAAGCCTATCATAAGATCAACCCAACATGCTTGATCTTTCTATATTTATAGTCCTTGTACATCATTTCTTTTTAAGGACTTTAACAAAGTTGTTTTGCTTATGTAGGATCAACCTAACACATTTGTTGAATTCATTCTAAGTCCTTGTACATATGTTTCTATTATCTATCAAAGGACTTTACAACTTTTCTTAATGCAAGCATACTTGCATATTCATTCATATATATATACATATATCATAATCAAATCATATGTAAATAGGAATATCATTCACATGCTTATTCCTGACAATCTCCCCCTATTTGATTATGACAAAAATAATAAGTGCACAAGCATGTTATGAATGAATCTTATATACAGTGAGCAACTGTATTTCTAAAACAGATTATCATGAATGTCATTTATAATGATTTGGAGTTTAATACACTGACATTTTACATCCTGGATCCAGAACATACCTAACTAGTTAGAGATGTACCTTTTTGGCTCCATGTATGCTTTTAGGATGTTTGTTGATCAGCTAATCATATGTTTAATCTCCTTGTTCCTGCTCCCCCTGGGATGTTGACTTTCCTGCTTTGCTTTGCTCCCCCTCAGATATATGCTTCTCTTCTCCTTCTAGCTCCCCCTCAGCTTCGACATACATAGGCTCATCATTCTTTGGCTCCCCCTCAGATGATGACTCTGCCTCTTTTTATCTTGTCTGCTTCTTTGACTTCTTCCCTTGTTTGATCTTATTGCTCTTCCTTGAATGCCTCTTGCTCTGCCTCTTTCTATGCCTCTTTTTCTCCCCCTTTTTTATCATTAATCACTCGGGAGAGCTGCTCCATGTTGGACATAAGTTGCTCCATCAGATAAGAGGAGTTACCAACTTCCATTATGAGTTCTTGTTGGATCAACTAAAGTTGAAGGGAGAAAGACTGATTCATGTTGTCAATCTTGTCAGAGAGGACTTGGATCTGTTCTTGATTGGCCTTCTGTGCTCGTAGAGCTTCTGCCTTCTGATCATGTATGGCTTTCAGATAGATGTTATCTCTCTCTTTGAGTTTAAGAGATACATCAGCCATAGTAGCTTGAAGTCTGTTATGAACTGAATTATCTTCTGTTGTTGTCATTACCATCTTTGTCTCTTCATTGATTAGAGATATCTTCTCAATCAGCTCATCAGAATTCTTCAATAGTTCCTCCTCTATAGGGATTTGCTCATCTGGTTGGGCAGCCTCTGGTTGGACATCAGATTGGACTTTATGATTTTCATCCTTGGACAGATTTTCGAAAGCTTTGAGAATCTGAACAATTGTTGAGTACCAATTGCCATTTGAGGATGAGGGAGTGTCAGATAGCAGTGCTTGGGCTAATGGAGGCTTCTAGTATTGAACTTGAACGCCATCAGTAGGAGAGTGAAAAGACTCTATGATCATCTCCTTGGTCATGATCCTTCTTCCTTGAGAGTCCACTCTACGATCATAGGGAATATAGTGATTTCCAGCATGGCGATAGACTTTGAAGTGGGGCTGGTCTTTGATCATTTTGGTGGCAAACTTCTTCACCCTTAGGAAGTTTTGTGCCACCAGCTCCATGCTTGGAAAATGAGAGTAGTACCAGCTGAGGTAACTTCCATCTCTTTCAGTATGGGCCTTTAGCCATGGCATCCATTGGAAGAACCATCTCATCAGCAAATCATCAGGATTATAGAGGATAGTCGTGCAATCTAGCTCCATGTTGTTCCAGTTTTTAACTACATCAAATGTAGTCATCCTTACCACCTTGAGTTGTTCATCTCCATAGTTCACCCATCTTTCTGGTAGTGTTTATGGTGGTTCATTCGAGACTTCTACCACTATTCTCCTGGTGATTTTTGTTGGAGAGAGGACAGGATAGAATTCTGGTTCCTCTGATTCCTGATTTGCGGAATTGGAATCATTCTCTATTTCTTCTCTTTCGAAGCTTGAACCATTTTGATCATTTCCAACAATGAATCCTTCTTGCGGCATTTCATTTCCAGAACCTTCTTCAGCAAGATCTTCCTCTGATTCATCTTTTTCATCACTGGTCCTATCTTCGGCACTTTCTTCCTGTGATACAGACTCATCATCACTTAATTCAATGACAGCATCTAAGTGATCACTTCTCCTTTTAGAGGCAAATTTGGCTTGTAGTCTGTAACTCTTCCTTCTCCTTGGACGTTCAGCTATGGAAGAGTCAGACTCTTCTTCCTCTTCAGACTCTGAGGCTTTTGGATCAGACGAACTTTAATGAGGTTCAGCCTTGTCAGGGGCAGGCCCTTCTTCTTTGGACTCACCGCCTTTTGAGCCATCATGTGGGCTTTCAGGATTTGAAGGGGCAAGTTCTTCTTCTTTAGAAATAGCATCATTTGACCAATTATCTGGACTTGTTAGAGCACTTGCAGTTGGGGATGGAGTTGGGTCAGCTTGTATCCTTTCTTCATCGTTAGAGTGAATGCTCTGAGGGTTAGCCACAGGGTTTGAGCTTTCTTCTTCATCAGCAGATACTGCATTTTCTTCCATTACTCCAGCTTCACCTTCATTGTTGGATTTTGTCTGAGGAGACTCAGCCTTGAGACTATCAGTTTCCTTCTCTTCTTCTGACTCTACGTCTTCTACTTTGTTAGATGGACTTTCTTGGGAAGCTGGGGCTGGCCTGTTTTCCACCTTAGCTCTCTTTCTTAATGGCTCTTGAAGAAACCTGTTGCTTCTTCGCTTTGTGGTTTCTGTAACATTCCAGAATTTTAAAGTGTAATATTAAATATTTATTGATTTATATAAGTATTTAATGGATATGTTTATTGTTGAATAATTAATTGTTCAATTTGAGTTGATGTGGTCTAGTTAATTATTTGTTGAATAAATAATTAAATATTAAATATTAAATATTTATTTAAATATTAAATAATTATTTAAATATTAAATATTTATTGAATTATATAAGTATTTAATGGCAATTGAAGTTGATGTGATTTAGTCAATTATTTGTTGAATAAATAATTAAGGAGCTAAGAAAATTAATTGTTATGAGGTTATATACTAATTTAATTTAATAATTAAGTTAGAGAGCTAATAATGATAAAATGAATTATAGTATTTTAATTGGAATTTGTGATTAAAATAAAGTGTTAGTTGATTAAATAAAATTATAATTATAAAGAAATTATAGTTTTGTGATAATGATTTATGTGTTAAAGTAATTTAATAGATTAATATTTTAATTAATTATTTAATTAAATAGAAGTGTGACAAATAACCTTGCTATAAAGGAGTTATTAAAATAAATTAAATGACTTTAATTTAGTTTTGGCCAAACAAGTCTTAATGCATATTAAGTATTTAATCTAATAGTGTTTTATCAAACAAGGTATAAGGATTAATCCAATTGTTTTAGTTAGATTTGCCAAACAAGGCATAAGGATTAATGGGTTATTTTATTAAGATTAGCCAAACAAGCCTTATGGCTTTTAAATTTCAAAACTTACATAACTGATATCTAGAGTTATATTATATAATTAATATATATTATTACTATATAACGTTATATTTTATAAAGATTTATGTTAGAGAGAAGAAAGAACTCAGTTGAAGAAAAAAAAGAAGAAGAAGAAGAAGAAAACTAGAGAGAATTTGAGAGAAATCCTAACAGGTTTGAGAAATGAATTGGAGAAAAGAAGTTTGATAATCAATAGTAGCCATCATCTTCTTAATTAAAGGTAGGAGCTTAACCTTTTTCTTTAAAAGTTTAGTTTTCCTCTTCCCAAAAAGTTCTCTGTGAAATTTTTATAAAGGATAAATTGTTGTTATGTATATAGTTTTGTATGATTATTGATTATAAGGTTATTTCATGAGTTTATATATGATTATAGAGAAATTAATTCATGTATGTATGTGTTTTATGAAGAAAATATATTACAGAGTGTTCATATGAAAAATATATGAGTATGGCTTAGTTTAAAATAAAATTAAGGTTTAATTAGTTGTTAAATTGATAAATTGATTATGAAAATTGATAGAGTATGTATAATCATAACTATGGTGTTTTGAATTTACTGTTTTGGTTGAAAAACAAAATCACAGTGTTGATTTTCATTGAAAACATCAAAAAAATGGAGTTTTTGCCAAAAACATTGAAATTGGGTGTTGTAAATTTGATGTTTATGTTATTTTATGAGTAAAAACATGTTAGAAGTCTTCACAATATGTTTATATGAAGTCTATATGTGTATTACATGTTAATCAGCCTATTAGATTCGAGCTTGTAGGCCAAATTGGCTTTTTCTTGCATCAGGCGTCAAGTCAAATCTTTGGAGTTTCACGCCATGCCTGGCTCAATAAAGACGTTAGTGGCACCGCAGCGCCATCACAATGCCGCCTTGTGGCAACTTACATGAGAGTATATTCACCGCAGCGTCAAATAATATCACCATGCTGCATGATGCGAACCCAGTGTAAATAAGTAGCCGCAATCATGAAAGTTAGCGAGAATGTTCTAACAGTTTTGTTTAAGTATACAAATTTTGAAAATAAATGTTATGTGTTAATAATATGAATGTTAAATGATGATTTCAGTAGTATTAAACTATGAATGAGCATGTTATCAAGAGTTAATTAGTATTAACGTAATTTGATTATATGAATTGGTAATATGACCTACATAATGTATATATTTGTTTATATAGATATAAAATGTTGGTAATGACTAATTATGTCATGATGACATATGTATAGGGTATTGATTCAAGTTGTAAGGTTTAGCTTGTGCTAAAGGCAAGTTTTCTAACTCTAAAACTTCGTTGTACAAGTTTAATTTCGTTGAGCACATTATTGCTTTTAATTCCATTTCAATTATACAAGTTGCTAACTCTACACTTTCGTGGAGTTAGATTGTTTATTATTGATAAAGCTCTTGTATCTATTGGTTCATGAGGATGCAAGTATTTTACATCTTACATCTTATTATTGAACAAGTTCCTTTAATATGTAACTCGTTAGTTAGCATGTGAGTCACTGTATTCTAGTGATGAGCAACTTTGTCGTTCAATTTACTATTCATGATGCATGTTTAGTACCCAATCCTTAATAACCTTGAATGTTATGATTATTCTATGCTTATGCTATTAGATTATCCCTAAAGCATGATGTTAATTTACAAATATCAATTTAGTTATGATTATTCCATAGCATACAGTTATTTCTTTTGTAATCAACTAATCCTTAGTTGATTACCGTTGAATTCTAAATTACCCCGTAATGTATTCAAACCAAACTTACTTTGGTGCGGACTTGTATTCTAAATACTGAGATGAACAACTCTTTTAATAGAGGTTTACGCTTAGCGTTGAAATGGTTTTGCACAATACATTGTACGAAGGGTTGATCCCCCTAAGTACGTGGAGTCTTTATAGTCTTATGACTGTTAAAGTTAAAGTTGAAAGATTACTTATAACTGTGGACATGATTCGTGGTCATTAGACCCTCAGTGAATGTTATAATTTTCAAAAAGTTAATAGAATATATTGTTCAGTTCTATTGAGCCTAATATTGGCAATTGATGTAAAAGTTTAAAGATTTACTTATTGTTATTTCAAGTGGGCCTTGTTTGCTCACTCTTGCCTGTAAAATTTCTTACAGCTAAAGTTGAAACGGGTGATGTACCTAGCACCAGTAAGGGAAAAGGAAAGATGAATAAATACTCAAGACTTGTAATAGTTTTGATAGTACTTTCAGACTTTGGTTTAAAGATTGTAATGGAATTTATTTAAATTTCCGCATTTGAAAGATTGTTGTTAAAGGTTAGATAACCTGGAAGATTTTTATTTAAGTTTAATCCTGTATGGGCAGGTTTTTATTATTCGTTTGTATTATAATTGGGTAGTTAGAAATGAATGTTTTGATTAAGTGAACACCAAATCCTGAGGAAATGAAGTACCAGGATTTGGGGGTGTCACAGTTTCTGCAGTCAGGACTTTTTCTTCTTCATCCTTGTCTTTGGTGGAGAGACTTCTTGGCGGGGCCTTGGTTTTCTTCACACCTCTTGATTTCTTTCTAGCTGGTGTGGTTGCTGCTGGTACAGAGTCATCAGACTCAGAGCTTTATACCTCTTTTTCCTTCCTCTTTTTTGCAGAGACCTTGTTGCTGCTCCCGGTTGTCAGTCTTCTGTTTTCCTTGGGGTTTTTATTCCAATTCACAAATAGTTTTGGAGACATTACTTTGTGAACATTAAGAGGTTCTCCCTCATCATCCTTGATTCTTCCTCCTAGTTTCTTCTTCATCACAATGCTCAGTAGTTTTCCATGAAACACTTTTGTAAGTGGTTTTTCTGTAGACTTTTTCAACTTAGCCTTTTTTAGCCATTTGGATATTTGATCAAACAGGATAACTCCAAAAGTTAATTCGTTTCTTCAGAACTATCGCAGATATGATCTTTAACTGTTGATCAAGCACCGTGTCGTGTGTAGTGTCCTTACATAGTATGCATTTTCCAACTATTTCAACAAAGAACTCGAATTCCTCTGGAAACTCCTTCTTCTTCATGTCCTTCAGACTAGGGTTCCTTTGGTACCCCATGATCTCTTTTGCTTGTTCCATATCGATATCATTAAGGCTTCCTTGGTCAGGAAGGCCTAAGCATTGATTGAGGTCAGAAGATTTCAGCTTTAGAGACTGACCTTTGACCTTGGTAGAGAGAATTCCGTAGTTTATAGAAGCATTTGAGTAAAACTCCTTAACCAGGTCAGCATACACTCTAGTGCTTGCCTCAAGGAATTTTGAGAATCCAGCCTTTTTGTGACGCCCCCAAAATTAGGTATACATCACCTATTCTGAGTCGCCAAATACATGGTACAGAATACAAATACAATCTTTAACATACAACAAGAGAGCTATGAGTTTAAATACAAATACTATCTTCTAGACAATATCCACTCTCAGAATAAGTCCTCATTATATTTATTGTCACACTATTTAACAGAATAGTGAGGACTACTAGCTAATACTATCATCTGGACCATCACTCCATTCCCCGACTCGTCCCCGCTACGTTCTCATTTCCTGAAGAGAACAATAAAAGTAAAAGGGTGAGCTCAACTAGCCCAATAGGAAATATTATGACTAAGATAATGCATAATAAATTATCATTAGCCTTAAACTGATACAATATAACAAACATCAAGTTTAACTGTAGCGAAAATAAGCAATCCATTAGAAGAGTCAAGTAGAGAATAAAATCTACTATCTTCTATGATTTAAAAGGTTTTTCATGAATTTTATCGCTGAGACTCAGCTTAATAAATAATCCACATCATCGAATCACCCCTGCACTACGGCCAAGGATATTCTTTAGTATCACAACCACAATTATTCATGCACTACGGGCCAAGAATATTTGTGTATTCATTAATGGTCATGATCATGCCAACAACTGTCCATCAATGCACTACGGGCCAATGAGGACTTTTACCACATCATTTGTAACATTATGGTCATGATTACACCAAATAATCCCTGGTCATAATCATACCAAGTCCATCTATGCACTACAGGCCACAGATGACTTTCAAAAAAAATAACACGAGGATGATGACAATGATATAAGAATTCAATAAAACAAGTTCAAGAATTAACTTATTCAAGAACTAATAACGTCAAAATTATCAACATGATACTGCTTTGTAGAGTAAAATTCAAGAATGCTCAGAAGAATATTTCCATAAAAAAGATATTGGATGAAGCGCAAATATCAAGAATATTCCACTAATTTTATGGAGTATAGAAGTCTAAACTTTAACCAACTGAGTATAATAAAAAATGGAATAACAATGAAATCACCATGCATGCAGATTGCGACAGACATAAAGTTATTCAACGTAATACTAATAAGGACGGAATCAGTCCCGTGAAACGCATGAGATAGGATATTCCAATGTAATAATAATAAAGATTTTAAACCAGTCCCACAGAAAACGCATGAGATAGGATATTCCAACAGAATAATAAAGACAGAATCAGGTCCAGCGTAAAACGCACAGATAGGATATTCCAACAGATGACTTTCAAAAATATATAAATATGAGGATGATGACAATGATATAAGAATTCAATAAAACAAGTTCAAGAATTAATTTGTCCAAGAACCAATAACGTCCAAATTGTCAACATGATACTTTTTTGTAGAGTAAAATTCAAGAATGCTCAGAAGAATATTTCCATGAAAAGATACTGGATGAAGCGCAATTATCAAGGATATTCCACTAATTTTATGGAGTATAGAAGTCAAAACTTTAACCAACTGAGTATAATAAATAATGTAATAATAAAAGAAATCACCATGCATGCGGTACTTCGCATAGATAGGTTATTCAAACAGAATACTAAATAACGGAACCAGGTCAGGCGAAATTCGCACCGACAGGATGTTTCAACAGAATAATAAAGAATTGAATAACAATAGAAATCCCCATGCATGCGGTACTTCCCATAGACAGGTTATTCCAATAGAATACTAATAAGGACGGAATCAGGTCCGACGTAAAATGCATGTATGGATATTCCAACGTAATAATAAAGAGCGGAATCGTCGTAAAGGCGTAAACGCATGCAGACGAGGATATTCCACGAGTAATAATAAAGACGAAATAATAGAAGAATGTCACCAAGTATAGGGTAGACCGCATATACAAGTTATTCCAACAGAATAATAAGAAATGGAATAACAACAGTTCTCTTCATGAATAAGAAAGAATAACACCCATTACCGTAAAAGAAACTGAATATAAGAGTAGGGAAGTAGATGAATACTTTTCTATAGTTTCTCTATAATTTTTCTCTATGGAGTTTCAGTGAATTCGTAAGAAATAATGAAGGAATGAGCTTCTATTTATAGGAGAATGGAAGTGCACTATTCATGAACGAAATTATTTTGCAGAATACAAATTCTCAAATTTAATCAACCAAAAATTAAAATATAATATATATATATATATATATAAACATGCTATATATCAATATTATATATACCACTAGATTTTTTCCCCATAACCAACATCAATCCCCCACCCCCCCCCCCCCCCCAAACTCACTTTCACTACACTCTTACACATCACTATCACACTACCACTTTTCCACCATTTTCCACTCACACACACCACACACCTATCACTTTCACCTATCCTTTCTCCCACCATATACTCAATACATACATATATAAATAACTTCCATACGTATACTCTTTCTCCATTTTCAAAAAATCATTTTTCCAACACAAATGGGCCCCTACATGTGGGCCCCACTTTTATTATAAAATTTCTCACCGAATATTTTGGAAATGGGTAAATAGGGTCCATAAAATAAGCCAAACTTCATAAAAATCACCTTAATAATTTTAACAACATTTATCACCTTTATTATAATTCACAATATTAATCGACTGTGTCGTTCCTGTGAAAGAGGGGCTTTCAATAAGGATTTCTCCCTATATTGGCGGCGCAATTATGTGACCAAACCTCTCCTTGACAGAACTTCTAGACATCGTTAATATTGCAAATAATAATATTAATAACTTTGTCGTCTCAATTATTAATTTTAACAATATAATAAATATCGACAATAATTGAATCAAATAACGTGAGATACTATGCAACAATTACTATAGCAATAATTGAACAAAACTGAATGACTTCTCACGTAAGCATCAATAATCAATATCGTGTGCTACTATGCAACCAAGCGTATTACTGTACTTTTACTACCGAGTAGTTCAACAGTATCAACGGTAAAATTTCTGTCGTTATTTTCATAAAAATATTTTTGTCATTTTCTCAATCCGACAATAATTCTGTTGTGGGGTCCACCAATGATTGCATCGTTGTACGAATATTCCCCGACCAATCGAATATAATATAACAACTTGCATACTTTGCAGAATTTATAAATATTACCCACAACTATAACATTATATTAAATTTATTCCATAATATTCAAAAATGATAATTATAGAAAATTCATCTTTATTCAAAAAGTTGGGGTCTTACAACCTCCCCTTCTTAAGAAATTTTTCCCTCGAAATTAGGGTACGTACCTGGTATATCAAAGAGGTAAGGATACCTTGATTTCATTTCAGATTCTAACTCCCAAGTCATTTCCTCAACATCATGGTTTCTCCACAAAACTTTGACTTGAGGTATAACCTTGGAGCGTAGAATATGTTCCTTCTTATCCAATATTTGAACAGGAACCTCTTCATACGTCAAATCTTCCGCTATTTCGTCCGGTTCTAACTCAATAATGTGGTTAGGGTCTTCCACATATTTACGTAATATGGATATGTGAAAAACGTTATGAACACGAGACATACTTGGCGGTTAAGTGAGTCTATAGGCCACAGTTCCTACTCGATCAAGGATTAAAAAATGGGTCGATGAATCGAGGATTGAGCTTTCCTCTCTTTCCAAATCTCATAACTCCTTTCCATGGAGCAACACGTAACAACACATGATCTCCTATATCGAATTCCACGTCCTTTCGATGAAGATCAGCATAACTCTTTTGTCGATCTTGTGAGGTTTTTATACGTTGTCGGATCGTATGAATTTCGTAGTCATACATATCAACTCCGGTCCCAACAACGTTGCTTCACCCACCTCATCCCAGCATACTGGAGAACGACACTTTCTTCCATACAACGCTTCGAATGGAGCCATGCCAATACTTGCTTGATAACTGTTGTTGTAGGAAAACTCCACCAATGGTAAGAACTTGTCCCAACTTCCCTTGAAGTCAAGGACATAGAGTCTTAATAGATCTTCAAGAGTTTGAATCGTCCTCTCCAACTGCCCGTCCGTCTGAGGATGATATGCCGAGCTAAATCGTAAATCCGTGCCCATAGCTTTTTGCAAACTAACCCAAAATCTTGAAGTGAATCTTAGGTCTCGATCAGAAACTATGGATACTGGCATACCATGCAATCTTACAACCTCGTTTATGTACATACGAGCAAGATGTTCAAGTGTATAAGTTTCTCGTATCGGTAAGAAATGAGCAGACTTGGTCAATCTATCAACAATGACCCAAATTGCATCTATACCTTGAGAAACTTTGGGAAGACCGGTAACGAAATCTATGGTAATGTGCTCCCACTTCAATTCTGGAATTTCAAGTGGTTGCAATGGACCTTTTGGTACTTGATGCTCCGCTTTGACTCGTTGACAAGTTAGACACCTTGAGATAAACAGCGCTATCTCTCTCTTCATATTGCTCCACCAAAATGTATGACGAAGATCACGATACATTTTGGTACTCCCAGGATGGATTGCAAATGGTGTGTTGTGCACCTCCATCATGATTTTATACTTTAACTCAGGATCGTTAGGAACACAAAGTCTGGAGTTGACTCGAAGTATTCCTTCATCATCGATTCTTGTTTCCGGCATCGTACCTTCTTGCACTTTCTTCCTCATACGCATCAGCTTCGGATCTGTAACTTGAGCAGCTTTAATTTTATCAATTAAAGTCGGTTCTACTCGTATATTCTCCATCATCACATGGGTTCCTGGAGTCTTTAACTCTATCTCCATCCTTTGCAAGTCACACAAAATGGGCCTTTGCGTTGACAATATCGCATTCGCACTTGCATATGATCTTCTACTCAATGTGTCAGCTACCACGTTCGCTTTTTCAAGATGGTATTGGATGGTATGATCATAATCTTTCAACAGTTCAAGCCAACGTTGTTGTCGCATGTTGAGTTCCTTTTGAGTGAAGAAATATTTGAGGCTTTTATGATCCGTAAAGATCTCCACTTTCTCCCCATACAAGTAATGCCTCCAAATCTTTAGTGCGAAGACAACAACTGCCAACTCTAGATCATGAGTAGGATAATTCCTCTCATATTCTTTGAGTTGTCGTGAGGCATAGGCTATGACTTTCCCATGTTGCATGAGAACACATCCTAACCCTTTGCCCGAAGCATCACTGAAGATGACAAATCCCTCCGAACCAGATGGTATTGTCAGAACAGGTGTTGAAATGAGTCTCCTCTTGAGTTCTTGAAAACTCTTCTCACATTCCTCGCTCCAACCGAACTTTGTATCTTTTCGAGAAAGCTACGTACTTCGGTCACTGATTTAGGTTGTTCACAGCTTTGAATAGCTTCAATCTTTGCTAGGTCAATAGATATTCCATGACTTGATACCACGTGCCCAAGGAATGCTACTTCCTCAAGCCAGAACTCGCATTTCTTCAACTTGGCATAAAGCTTATATTCACGAAGCTTTTGGAGTATCAGCCTCAAGTGTTGCTCATGATCTTCACGGCTTTTGGAATAAATAAGGATGTCATCAATAAAGACGACCACAAAGTGATCTAAATATTCCTTGAATACTCGGTTCATCATATCCATGAAGGCAGCAAGAGCATTAGTCAATCCAAAGGACATGACTAGGAATTCATAATGCCCGTACCGAGTTCTTTGGAATGTCATCGGTTCTAATCTTCAATTGGTGATATCCAGAACGAAAAATCAAACTTTGAAAAGAATTTGGCTCCTTGCAACTGGTCAAACAAGTCATCAATACGTGGTAATGGATACCTATTTTTGATGGTGACATGATTCAACTCCCGATAATCAATACAAAGTCGCATTCTCCCATCTTTCTTCTTCACGAATAGAGCAGGAGCACCCCAAGGAGGCGTCTTGGGGACGAATGAAACCAATATCTAACAATTCTTGCAATTGGGTCTTTAACTCCGAAGTTCAATAGAGCCATTCGATATGGGGCTTTGGAAATGGGTTTCATACCGAGTTCAAGGTCGATACAAAATTCAATTTCACGCTCCGGGGTAGGCAGAAGTTCTCGAGAAATCGTCGGAAATTCATTAACAATAGAAATATTATTCAAAACTGACGTATTTTTGTTTAGATCTGTGACATGAGCTAAGAAAGCTTGACATCCATTTTTCAATAAACGAATAGCTTTATGGCTTGAGATGACAGTGATTTATTTTAATAGTTTGGTTACTTGAATTCGCATAATAGGTCGATTAGGAATATGAAAGCTAACAACCTTACGAAAATAATCAATTTTTACATGATGAGTAGTTAACCAATCAATCCCTAGAATTTCATCAAATGCAAGTATTTTCAATGAAATAAGATCAACGGGTAATGTGTGGGTACCAACTTGAACCAAACAAGACTTATAAACCGTGGATGTAATGAAGGTTTCTCCCAATGGAGTTTCAACAGATAAGTCAAAGTCTAATTTCTCCGGAGTCAAATTTAAACGTTGAGCGCAAGTAGGAGAAATAAAAGAATGGGTAGAACCAATATCAAATAAGTTATAAACTTTGCTAGAGTTTATGATAAGCTTACCCATGATGACCTCATTCGGGTTCCTTTCTTTCTGGGAGGTCACTACAAACGCTCACCCTTGCACTACTGGCTTTGACTTTTCTGGGACGGCCTTTGGTGCCTCCATCCTAGCTGAACTTGTCTTCGGTGAACGACAAAATCGGGCTAGGTGACCTTCTCTTCCACAATTATAACATGCTTTGGACTGACATCGCATGTGATTTTGGTGATGTATCCCTCTCCTCGCATTTGAAGCATATGATAGGTGGTCGTTCTCCTTCCTTAACAATGGGTCTTTGGTCTTTGACATCTTTCCATCATTGTTGAATCTCCTCTTTTGAAATGTCCATTTTACTATCTTGCCATGATGATTACCACCGAAGTGGTTACCATTTCTGGAATTTTGATTCCCTTGACGCGTTTGTTGTCGTAGTTTGATGGTGATACCCCTTTGGTATTTTCATCTTTGCCGGCTATTTTCTCTTAGTTGCGTTGACTCATTACCGCGCTCCAATAACTGAGCCCTATTTACAATATCTGAGTACAAACACAGTTTATGAGAAATAAGATATTGACGTATCTCCGGTTTCAAACCTCTTAAAAACATTCGCGTCATTTGCTCCTCATTATCGACCAAATGGGATGCAAACCGGGATAACTCCGCAAATTTAGCCTCGTATTGCAACACGGTCATATTGTTTTGTTCTAATTTGATAAACTCCACTTCTTTCATGTGACGAATACTCTTGGGAAAGTACTTGTCGTTGAATAGCTCTTGGAACTTCTCCCAAGAGATCTTGAGTGCGTCAGTCGGGTACGCTTTTTCTGATTCCCACCGATGAATCGCCTCTTCACGCAACATGAAGGTGGCGAAGGAACCTTTTGCTCCTCGGAGCATCCCAAGATATCAAATATCTTGGTGATCTGCCTTTTCCATGCTTCCGCCTTAAGTGGTTTTGGTTCTCAATAAACTCCGGTGGTCCCGGCTCCTTGAGGCTGCATTTTAGCGGTGATCGTCAAGAGAGTTCGGTGTTTCCACCTATATTTTGGACAGAGCCGTTCTCACATGATGTTGCATGAATTGCATAAAGCCTCTGAACAATCCATCATTCATCATTTGGTCAGTGTTGTTGTTTGCATGAGGATTGTCGCCTTCCTGATGCACATTCTCCTGATTATTGATATGTGGAGACTCAACAGTCTCTTGTGCTCCATTGCTATTCTCAACATTATCGGATGTCATTTTCAGATACTGCCACAAAACAAGGGTTAGTTGACATGTAACATATTATCTCTAAACTCTGACCAACCAATTAAATACCAAATAAATTTAAGTAGGTCATACTAGCGAAGGAATTCCCCGCCTCTCCCCTCCTAGTTCTAGTCTCACATCTTAGCTAGGGATCATATCCCTAAGCTTTGATACCAATTGTGACGCCCCCAAAATTAGTTATCATCACCTATTCTGAGTTGCCAAATACATGGTACAGAATACAAATACAATCTTTAACATACAACAAGAGAGCTGTGAGTTTAAATACAAATACTATCTTCTAGACAATATCCACTCTCAGAATAAGTTCTCATTACATTTATTGTCACACTATTTAACAGAATAGTGAGGACTACTAGCTAATACTATCATCCGGACCATCACTCCATTCCCCGACTCGTCCCAGCTACGTTCTCATTTCCTGAAGAGAACAGTGAAAGAAAGGGTGAGCTCAACTAGCCCAGTAAGAAATATTATGACTAAGATAATGCAGAATAAATTATCATTAGCCTTAAACAGTGTTAAACTGATATAATATAACAAACATCAAGTTTAACTGTAGCGGAAACAAGCAATCCATTAGAAGAGTCAAGTAGAGAATAAAATCTACTATCATCTATGATTTAAAAGGTTTTTCATGACTTTTATCGCTGAGACTCAGCTTAATAATCAATCCACATCATCGAATCACCCCTGCACTACGGCCAAGGATATTCTTTAGTATCACGACCACAATTATCCATGCACTACGGGCCAAGAATATTTGTGTATTCATTAATGGTTATGATCATGCCAACAACTGTCCATCAATGCACTACGGGCCAATGAGGACTTTTACCACATCATTTGTAACATTACGGTCATGATTACACCAAATAATCCCTGATCATAATCATACCAAGTCTATCTATGCACTACAGGCCACAGATGACTTTCAAAAAAAATAACATGAGGATGATGACAATGATATAAGAATTCAATAAAACAAGTTCAAGAATTAACTTATTCAGGAACTAATAACATCCAAATTGTCAACACGATACTGCTTTGTAAAGTAAAATTCAAGAATGCTCAGAAGAATATTTCCTTCAAAAGATACTGGATGAAGCGCAAATATCAAGAATATTCCACTAATTTCATGGAGTATAGAAGTCTAAACTTTAACCATGCATGCGGTACTTCGCATAGACAGGTTATTCCAATAGAATACTAATAAGGACGGAATCAGTCAGGCGTAAAAAAGCATGCACGGTGATATTCCAATGTAATAATAATAAAGAGCCGGAACCAGTCCCGCAAGTAAACGCATGCATGGGATATTTCAATGCGGAATAATAAAGGCGGAATCGGGTCAGGCGTAAAATGCATGCATGAGGATATTCCAAAGAATAATAAAAAGGCGGAATCAGTCCCACAGTAAAAGCGCATGTACAGGATATTCCAATGTAATAATAAAGACGGAATAATAGAAGAATGTCACCAAATATAGGGTAGACCGCGTATATAGGTTATTCCAACAGAATAATAAGAAATGGAATAACAACATATATATATATATATAAACGAAATTATTTTGCAGAATACAAATTCTCAAATTCAATCAACCAAAAATTAAAATAATATATATATATATATAAACACATGCTATATATCAATATTATATATACCACTAGATTTTTTTTTGCCCCATAACCAACATCAATCCCCCCCCCCCCAAACTCACTTTCACTACACTCTTACACATCACTATCACACTACCACTTTTCCACCATTTTCCACTCACACACACATCACACACCTATCACTTTCACCTATCCTTTTCTCCCACCATATACTTAATACATACATATATAAATAACTTCCATACGTATACTCTTTCTCCATTTTCAAAAAAATCATTTTTCCAACAAAAATGGGCCCCACATATGGGCCCCACTTTTATTATAAAAATTTTCTACCGAATATTTTGGAAAATGGGTAAATAGGGGTCCATAAAATAAGCAAAACTTTATAAAAATCACCTTAATAATTTTAACAACATTTATCACCTTTATTATAATTCACAATATTAATTCCACTGTGTCGTTCCTAAGAAAGAGGGCTTTCAATAAGGATTTCTCCCTATTGGCGCCGTTAATTAGGTGACCAAACCTCTCCCTGATGTAACTTCTAGACATTGTTAATATTGCAAATAATAATATTAATAACTTTGTCGTCTCAATTATTGATTTTAACAATATAATAAATATCGACAATAATTGAATCAAATAACGTGAGATACTATGCAACAATTACTATAGCAATAATTGAACAAAACTGAATGACTTCTCACGTAAGCATCAATAATCAAATTGTGTGCTTCTTATGCAACCACGCCGTACATCGTACTTTTACTACCGAGTAATTCAACAGTATCAACGGTAAAACTTCTGCCGTTATTTTCATAAAAATATTTTTGTCGTTTTCTCAATCCGACAATAATTCTGTTGTGGGGTCCACCAATGATTGCGTCGTTGAACGAATATTCCCTGCTAAAACGAATATTCCCCGACCAATCGAATATAATATAACAACTTGCATACTTTGCAGAATTTATAAATACTACCCACAACTATAACATTATATTAAATTTATTCCATAATATTCAAAAATGATAATTATAGAAAATTCATCTTTATTCAAAAAGTTGGGGTCTTACACTTTTTCACAAGTTCAAGAATGTTTCTGAACTTCCTTTCTGATTTTTCAAATGACTTGGTTCCGAGCTGAATGCCAGTGATTACTCGCCAATCTGCCAGTTGAGTAGTTCGATGAATATAGGTGTTTGATTCAGAGGGGTTTATGAGAGATAGCTGATTGTGATTTGGGCAAGGCTCTGGAGGGTTAATAGATTCTGGCTTCGATGAGGATTTTAGGGTTTGAAAATGGGAGGGAGAAAGGTTTGATAGCTTCTGATAAATGTTTGCTAATTTGAATTTATCTTAATGACAGTTCCTTCTAACTCTGCATAATCAGTGATGTGTCAACCAACCATTGGTTGCACGATGTCCAGTAATTAGCTGTAACTCCCCATAACTTTTCAGTTAGATATTTCCTTTAGGAGAGTAGACGTTTAATTGACGTGGATTGACCGTTGACCTTTTTGGTTCGTAGAGTAGCATGGTAAGGCAGCTATGGACTCTACATTTTCCTTTGTTGACTCAACGATCAACTTTTGTGAGATATTGCAGTGGGTGGTTTTGACATTAATCCTCATTTTGAAACTGCATAGCTTGACCACTGATATATTCGAACTTATCTCCTCATAATCTGAATTGATGAGCAATTGTCCAGTCCTTCTGAGCTACTCATGAGCTAGATTATTTTTTGGTAGGACTGCGATCGTCGAGTCTGCTTCTACGATCGATGAGGTTGCACTATGATCGTGGAGTTCTCTTCAACCTCTACTCTACGATCGTTGACTGACTTGGTCCTTGAGATGAACTTTACTTAGCATTCCTTCTGGGTCAAGGTAGCTTAGGAAGGGCTAACCTCTTAGAGTGAACTAAGGATCAGGTTTGTCCCTAAGGCGCTCTCCAAATGAAATGCTTTAGAAGTGATTTGCACTAGTATCTCATTTGACCTTTTCTGGTGGGGAAGTCCTCGACCAGCTTCAGGTAATTGCATTTGCTGTGATCGTGGTGTCCTCCCGTTCTTACACTACGATCAGATGTTTGATCGTGGGCACTCCATGACTTTGGGTTGGGTGGCTGAAAGGTTATCAGTAGTACATTTTGAGACGTTCCTACTGACTATGGATCTTTATTTGGTTCATCAGCCACAAAGTTTTGGGACTTTGTAGCTGGTACATTGCTTTATAGTATAACTCAGTTTTGTCGTTTCTTAACAGATCACTGCTTCCCCATGTTCATACTATCTTCTCTGTGAGGTGTGATTTCATTTTCTTCATGTACATTAGGAGACATCCTTACATGCTTCTTTCTTACTGGAATCACCTCTGTTAGTCAAATTCATTTTCATCGTAGACATGGATGTTTCCAGGACTGATCATTCTACGATCATTTGACAGTACTAAGAACGTAGTCTTCTTTTGTAGTTTGTACTTGTGGAGTTCTGCTCCCGTAATTGAGTTCCTCATGTTTGATACTCGATAATCCTCTGTGATGAGCTTCCTTGAGGATTCCTCTCATATGACATGCTTTGCATGCTTGAGCATATAAGACCCTTTTCCATCTTTGGTTGAATGGCCTGCTTCCACATAAGTATCAACAGCCAAGTGAGCTTCATTTGGATTAGCTCAGCAGGTCTTCAAGAACAGGCTTTGACATATAGGAATTTTATCAGAATCATTTCTGAATCGTCTTAAACCTTCTGCTGGTTGAATCTTTCTTTGACTGAAGTCTCTCACTTCATCAATCCTTAGTGTGGTCAGATAGACCAAGTACCAGCAGGTTAGATATATTTCTATTTCGGTAACCATAGTTAAATGGGTCCTGCTAGGTTAGTTTCAAAAACCCTATTCCTCATATATTAGAATTAACATCATATTGATCATCAACAATCAAATTCATGCATGCAACTAGCTTGGATATTACATTTTGAGATGCATGATGATAAGTATGTGTAAGATTTGCTATTTTAGTAAAACCCTCTTTTCATTTGATGGTTTCATCATTTGTTGGGTTATATTCACAAGGTTTAAGTGTTCACAGAGTAAGAATCAACTCTACGATTTATGTGTATCTAGTTGATTCATGGAGGTGATCAGTTTCTACAAATCATCAAGATACTCTTGTAGAACTGATCATACTCTGTAGGTTATTAAACACTTAGAACATAGGTTTGTACATACATACTAACCCATCAGCAAAGATTACTCCACATAAAATTGATTTAACCTTTGATATGTTTATGCCCTATTTCAGATTTCTTTCAAGATGTCATCTTCAGCCTAAAACTTGGATGGAGAGAAGGTTTGTAAGCATTTTGAGTTTCCAATCTCAGTGTACTTTCTCTCTTCATCTTTTTAGGTAGATTATGATTACTTGACAGGATGCTGTAATAGTGCATAAGGAGGTGTAACATGATGTATGCAATTATATTAGTGAGGAATCGTACCTTTCTACTGTCAGTTTCTTACCAGTCATTTAACTTAGACATATTGAGGTTAGGCATTGATGTTAATAGTTTCTCATTTGCTCCTGTCAACTTGTTGCTCAAGTTGACCTTTAATCAATCAGCCGTGATCTTGGAGATGCATGTTAGAAAGATCTCAGCATCCTTAGTTCTTTGACATCCTTGAGTTCACAAGGTTTACATCCAGCTGTTGGTTGGCCAGACACATGTTTGAGAGGTTCTTCTTTCTTCTCTGGATAAGTGTTTCTTAGCATGTATGGCCTTTTCATCTTTTCAAGCTAGAGGACGTTTGATTCTTTTCTGTTAATGTCTATTGAGCTTTCTAGCCTAGTCTTCAGACTACAAGATTGATTGTGGGTAGGGATTGGTCTTGTTGATATGGAAATCAAGAACATGGACCAATCTGAGCAGCTTCAGGTGTATATACACATTTACATGTTCACAATATTTCCAACGTGTGAGCTCATCTGTATATAACAAGTGACTTACTACTAAACCAAGTTTAGAACAATGTTTGTACCTAGGATCAGACTCAAATCGATTATCTTTTGAATATAGCATGAGAACCTGCTTTGATACCAATTGTTAGTTCCCAGTAGGCACAATATAGATCTAGAAGGGAGGGTTGAATAGATCCTTTTAATTTTAAATTCTTTTCTGATTTATTTTGTATAGTTAATGATTTAGCATATGACAAACATAAGAATCGTTTCAAGCACAACGGAATAAGTAAAAGATCTCCTTCATTGATATATTCACAATCATACATACATTGTTCTTAGAGTTAGTTCGGTTGTAAGTAGTTAAAACATACATAGCAGTTATAGCAGTTAATATACATGAAGTAAATGACATAAGGTAAAAGACAAGGGATTTTAAGTGGTTCATAGACTCAAGCTCCTAATCCACTCTTCTGCTTTCAACTAGCAGGATTTCCACTAAGGAAGGGCAACACCTCGAATCACTAAGATTCCTTCAAGGCCAAGTGACCTTGGGACTTGATTCACTAAGAACTTTTCAAGGCCAATGACCTTTGAACTTCTCTAGTTCCCTAGAACTCTTCAAGCCAAAGCAGCTTTGAACTTCATTTAGTCCCTCCAGGACAAGGACCTCTCAGCCCTCGGCTTCTTATTGTTGTAGTAGTTGTTGTTGGTGGTGGTGAAATGCTAA
The DNA here is from genome assembly GCA_020205605.1 of Panax ginseng. Taxonomy (NCBI): domain Eukaryota; kingdom Viridiplantae; phylum Streptophyta; class Magnoliopsida; order Apiales; family Araliaceae; genus Panax; species Panax ginseng. The sequence continues at coordinate 63,358,730 of CM035143.1, read as the reverse complement.
GATGTCTTTAAGCTTGATCATTTTTTTTCTACTTAGCGACTTGGTGTGGTCCTCTTTACATTCTCGCTTTGAGATCGGACCACATCATCTTTGTGCGCAAATTGATCTTCTTCCGATTCGCTCATCTTTGTATATTATCAGCTGTGCACCATCACCATTTCCTGAAACCTTCTCACCATGTTAGCAGATATGGTTCTGCACTTGTTCTGCTTCAGCTTTGGGTTCATGGTGAATCGTAGAGTGGCTCTTAGGATCTGCCTTGTGCTTTGCCACTCTTCTGAATGTTATCTTCTTGTCCTTCTCGGCTCTCAGCTTAGATGTCAATTCAATGGGCATTCTTATCTTTGTTGAGTGAAGCTTTGATCTGTTCAAGTCCATCTTCAAAGTTACTTCACTTCCACCTTCGTAGTCTCACTGTCACTGAGACTTGTTCTATTTGAGCTCAGGTGGAACTCGTAGAGTCAACGTTAGCATTTAACCAACTCAACGATTCTGCAACATAGCAATCATCAGCTTTTTTTTTATCTTTGAAGCTCTGTTGATTTATACCTCTTCCTAATCTTCCCGTTGGAAAGTAGCCGTTGAAATCTTTCAGATTTGCTTCGCAGATCTCGAGTTATTTTGTGTAGACTGCAGATGTGACATAACATATCCTTTTCTGACTTTTTGACACTGCATTCTAATGTTTCACCTACCCTGTCAGATATATTACTTTTATGCCTCGGGCAGGTCGAAGACTTTATTTCACCCTTCTGATTCCTAGATCAAAGGCTGTCCTTTTGCATCGATGCTCTCAATAAGCTCTTGTCCAAATATCAACCTTCAGATTGAACCGTTGCCAATGCTTCAATCTTCAGATGTTCAAACTCTACGATTCTGATGCATGTCTTCTTGGACCTGATCGTAGTGTCTTGTTGATTGGTAGAGACAACACTATGATCTTAAAGAATGTTGATTGGATCTTCAATGTAGAACACCTCTTCCTTCTCTTGTGCAGTGCTTTAACACTTCTGTTTGGCTCAACAGCTCTTAGATACTGATGGCTTAACTTCCTTTTTCTGGCCCCTTCTAAATAGCAAGACACTTTAGATTTATGGCGTCCAAATTTCGCTTTTCTCCTTGTGTTTCTCTGCTCACTTATCATCAATGGGTCGACTCAATGCTTAATCACTTTAGCCTTGTTCTTCAGAAGCTGTCCAGTATCTCTGTATGCACTCCATCAGTTCTTTCTTTGTTTGGCAAACACTACGATCCTAGTTGCTTCCAAGATCGTTGTCTTTTGTCTATTTGACAGCTACTGCTCTTGCTGACTTTCCTTAGTCAGTTACTGAAGTCTTCTTATGATCTCCTTGTGGAAGACTTCATCTTGAATGGCTTCACAACTCAATCTGGATGATGATTGGGTTGGTGCTTAGATCTTCTGTTAGCTTGCATGCCATTCGTTGAGTGCTCTCTGGTTTCCTTCAGATGGGATGTATCTTTGCAGTGCCAACTAGAGGCTTCATTCCTTTGGATGTTCTGGGAGTGCTCATTTATTGAGAATCGTATTTGCTCTACGATTCTGTCTTGGTATTGTGAGCACATTTGTTGAAGTCTCAGTTCTACACTCTACGATTCAGCTTAGGTTGTGCAGACACTACGACTCCAAGATCAGATCTTGACACTACGATTTCTGTCATTGTGCTTGTTGTCTTCATCTGATCTTGCTCGACTACGATCTCTACCTCTGATATGATCAATAGACTCTAAGACTCCGAGTGTAGTGTTGCCTCTTTTTTACGACTAACAAAAGATCTCTAACTCATGGAAGCATACATGCATCAACAAGTAATACAGAGCAAGTAAAGTGTCGATCCCACAGAGAAAGTTATTTAACTTAAACTACTATTCATTAATTAAATCACTATATTTATATGCTCACACTATGGATTAAACTTGGTTTGTTCTTGAACTACAAATAACAACTAAAACAATAAAAATGATATAATAAATGATATCGGAACTAATGGGATTCTAACTTCATTTAGTATTTCATTCAATCGCCACTATCATGCATGACTTGTTCACATATCACAGGAAAGTAACCAAGAGCACTAAAAGAGTATTAGCCATTTTTCAATGCACTAAGACCTACTTACACAGCATCCACAAATGATAGACTCTATGTAATCATCAATATAACCAACATCACTATATGTCTATGTGAAATTGCAACTATACTGATTTTGAGTTCAAGCTCTTATTCTAACTTATACGGTGAAACAGTATATGTCTATCTGGTTCACGAAATACATAAGCCATATAACACAGCCCTATATACGTATACTATCATGATTACAGTTCATATTTGCATGTTCATTGTCAATTCCATACAAATACTGAAATGAATGGTGATCAAGCATTCACGTATGCAAAACAATCATGACAGACATCCCAAATGATATGCAAAACAACCCAGCATTTAAGCGTGCAATCAAACTACATAATAAAATCCGTTAGAATCTCATAATGGAGTTTAGTTCATGACTGAACCAAAAGCCATTATGGGATCAAATCTAAACATGATCAATAAACGATAATTGAAAGATGAAAGATGAAACTATCAAACCCAATTGTTGAATACGCATCAATATTCAATCCTCATAAGATTCTAGCAAAAACTAATATTAATAATCCGCTCTCGTAGAGAAATCCCAAGGAGTAGAAAAGTAGAGTTATGGTCTCCTTCTGCGTTGGAATCCTCTCTAGAGAGTAAAACCCTAATTACCAAGTAAAGATACGTCAAAAACTAATAATATGATAAGTGATACCCCCTGACACCAGCCAGGAATCGTTTTAAATCAAAAACAACCTTTAAAATTTGGAAATAAAATAAAACAAATCGTGAGCCAGGTTTCGCATGGCCGCAAGCCTCTTCGGCTTGATACTCATGGTCGCGAGACTTGAAGTAGGTTCGTATGTTTGGCATGTCTCACGTGGCATGGGCAATACGCTCCCCTAGGATCCTTCCTTCATGTAGCGCAACTGCGAGCAGGGTTGTCCTGGTTTTGTTGGGACCTCGCGTGGTGCCAAGGCTTCTAAGCTATATTTGTTCCATGGCCACTTGCAATTGTTGTCTTCTGATTCAGCTTCTTAGCTTGGTTCTGCAATGTTGCTGCTACTACTAACATGTCCTATGTTTATCCATGCCTTTCCATCCATGCTCCACTCACTCCTATGCACATCCTATCTTTTGCTTCGCCTTACGCTTTTGTTAGCCTCGTGGCCGATATCACCACCAAATTAAGCTAATTCATGCACTTATTCACCAAAAGGAGTTTTAAGTATGCGAAATGCAATTTAACATAAAATGCAGTTAAAACAGTCTAAAATGTACTTGAGATGGGCATAGTTCGCATGAATTGGTACTCCATAAGTAGGTAAAAATACTACTTATCAAATACCCCCAAACTTGAACCATTGCTTGCCCTCAAGCAATGCATACTAATGAGCAATAAAAATGTAACTATATTATTCTGCAACTAATTCTCACATTGTCCCAACCATCATAAAAATTCAGTCTAATTTGCCTCAGCGAATTTTTCTAGATTCGAGAATACAAATTCCAACCAAACTGCAGGCATAAAGTCATATACTCATATAATTCATAAATGCTATACAGATGCTGTGTGTGTGTGTTGTGTTCGCCAAATACTTGATTTCGGTGTAGAATGTTCATGCTATCTTGCTCAAACCAGAAAAATTATAGCTTAAATCAAGACTTATGTATATATATGCGATTCAGACTATTTCAACATCTTAAAATAAACTAAGGTTCAACAATGGGATTAACTGCTTTATTCTACTCACGAGGGCGAATTTCGCACTTTCTCACGGTGTTTATTTCTATTTTTCTTTTCTTTTTCTTCATGACTATGCAATGTCTTACTCCATTAGGCACACTGCTACCCCTTAGCGAGCTTTCAACCAACGACACCCAGACCATGAAAGACCTTAGGGCGCTAGGTGTAGAGACAATCCCCTCGGGCGTACTTACTCAAGTAGCCAGGGCCCCGAAATAAGACTAGCCATGTTATTTCTACTTTTCTTTCTTATTCTTTTTCTTTTTTTATACACAGATACTCATGTGTTCCCACAGTTTAAAAATTGATGTTTTATAAGCCCCAAAAATCACTTTACACATATTTCCCTTTTTAAAACTACATTTTTCTATCGAGTAAGTAATGCATACGTCTTTCTTATACCTACAAGTGCTTCTGAACACATTTGTGCAAACCGAGAGCATGTACACAGCATAATGAATTTCGTTGTATAAAACGTTATATCTCAACTCATGTTATCCAAAATATTCAGAAATCATTTAAAAACTTCAGTCTCATCATTGGCTAGACAAAATTTTTCTTAACGGCAAGAACTGTGAGGTATGCAACATGCAACTATATGCTAAAATGTAATCTAAACATGCACATAAAAATTAAACTAATCATGCAAAACTATATGAATCATGTAAAACTATATGCAAAACTAATAAAAAAAATACTAACTACTACCTAATACCCCTAAACTTAAAATATTCAATGTCCCAATTGAATGAAGGTAAAAGGTACGAAAACTCCCCTAATTATCGGTGGTGCCACCTTCTTCGGGTAGTGAATCCGGTGGTGGATAAGGTGCTGCGGTTCCAAACTGAGGCCATTCTTGTGTTGTTCCTTGTTGTGAAAATGCTTCGGCTAAAGCCCTTGTGAGTCCCGTCGTAAATGTGCCCAAATTGTCGTATATGGCATCGACCTTGCGCTCCAACCTTCGGAGCTGTCGATCACCATTGGTGGCACGTGCGTGCATGGACGGGCCCGCCTCGTCTATTTGCGGGGGTTGTTGTTGTTCTGGAAAAATAGGATGAAGGATGAATCCTAGTCCGCGTGGATGCAGTACACCACCTGCCCAGTCTTCGAACTTTTCGATCATGGCATGAGTAATGTCCTGGCTTGGGTATTGCATATTCTCATTTCCCCAGTTGCATCCCTGATTAGCACAAAGCATAGCTACCACGGATGCGTGTGGAATGCTCCCAATCGTTACTCCCTGTAAATAGCGCAGCATATTCTCGTGAATGAGTTGACCAATGTCGATGTACTTTCCAGTGATTATGCCCCCACAGAAGACGTGCCCTCTCCGCTGATATTTTGTGCTGGTGGGCGGAGGGCATGAGCTTGGCACATATGAACAAATTCCACACTTTTGCATAGCGATTTAATATTTGTAATTTAGGAATAACTTAGTGGTTGTGTTGTGCCCACTTTATCGTCCCATTTCGTACTGGTACACATAACTCAAGTGATCATCTCCATGTTTCGGTCTCAAATGAATACTTGCGGTTATCAATTAAGCATTTCAATTTGGCGGTGCCAAGTAATTTTAAAAATTAGTCGGATGGCACGGGGTTTGTAATCGACCTCGATACCACGAACCAGAGATATCCCGCTCATAGTGACCTTGGTATTGGCATAGAATTCACGGACTACGCTCATAGGCACGGGTATTAGAGTAATTATCATTACCCCCACCTCTCTCTCTCTCGAATCATGGCGCCTGTCCGCCATCCCGCCTCTCGTCTTGAATCCTCCTTTGTTTGATTGAATGTCTTTTGCCACAATGCGGTAGTATTCTTGTTGAGCTTCCAAATTGAGGAATTTGGTGTGATCCACAACGTCAGCCTCTTGACTACCCGCAGAGGAAGAAGAAGATGAAGTAATAGATCTTGCTCGCTTAGGCCCCATTTGTATTTGCTAATACTTGAACAGATTATATGACTGGGGAAAGAAGAAAAGCTTGAAGAATTGATAGCTCTCACACTTATTTCTGCACTCCCACGTAGGAACCCTAGCTTTATAGCACTCTTGGAGAAGTTGAGGAGATATGGACTTTGAATGAGGAGAGAATCGTGGCTAATTGATTGAGAGATGCGACACAAATTATGGCCAGCGAAGAGATAATAGCGACTTGATTTATGGAGAGTGGGAGAATTTCACTTCTGTTGATATCCCAAATGAGAGTCCAAATGGTCCACAACTCTGTTTTTAAACTATTCGTCATTGTCATAACTTCGGAGGTTGCACGCGGTGTTGCCATTGATTTTACTTAAGGTTTGTTTGCATGTATGTAGACTTCTGAGAATGTAATGTTTGGTGGTTTTTTTTCTTTTCTTGGCCTTGATCATGCGATTTTATCTTGACTATGCCGCGTGATGCTAATATCTGCAATGCTACACTTCAATTCCTGCCTGCCGGTGGTGTCGTCCAATGATGGTTCCTGCATAGATATTAATGTAGCGTGTTAAGGCATGACATAGTGGTCTCATAACATTAACATTTTGCAATGATTCGCACAGCAATTCTTGTTACACTCTTAAGCATGAACATCAAGTATCCAATTAAAAAGGAGTTCGATATACTACTGAAATAACTCAAAATGAAATACTAAAACAAATTAATAGAGAGAATAATAATAGTAATGGGTTGCCTCCCATCCAGCGCTAAGTTATAGTCAATTAGCTTGACTGTCTCTAAGCTTCATGTTACCGCTGGAATTGTGGTGCCTTCCTTCGTGTCTTCTGCACCCTGAAATTTCATGACCTCATCTTTCGTCAATGGCTCTTCCTTTAAATCTAAATTTTCACCTATTGCACATATCAATGGTCTATAATCCCTCGATTTTTGTACTTCATCCTGTAGGCACCAATCCACCACGTCAACTAGGAAGCACTCTTCTTCATCCGTTGGTAGACTGATTGCTTTAAAGACGTGAAAAGTGATCTCTTGATCTTGGACACGCATAGTGAGTTCACCTTTCTGCACATCTATTGACGTTCTGTCTGTGGCTAAGAATGGTCTCCCCAGTATTATTGGTATGCTTTTGTCATCCTTGTAGTCTAGAATGATGAAGTCAGCTGGAAAAATAAACTTGTCTACCTTAACCAACACATCTTCAACAAGTCCCCGTGGATATGTGATGGATATGTCCGCTAACTGCAATGCAATGTTTGTCGGCTTTGGATCCGGCAATCCCAACTGATTAAACACTGACAAGGGCATCAAATTTATGCTTGCCCCAAGATCACATAAACACTTACTGAAGTTCAACTTTCCTATGGTACATGGAATTGTGAAAATTGCTGGATCCTTGACTTTGGAGGTAATTTACATTGAAACATCGACCTTTGCATTCCTCTATCAAGGCTACTATCTCAAACTCATCTAATCTCTTCTTCCTTGACAATATACCCTTCATAAACTTGGCATAGCTGGGCATTTGTTCTAATGCCTCAGCGAATGGTATGTTGATCTGCAGCTTTTTGAACACCTCTAAGAATTTGCTAAACTGTTTATCTTCCCTTTTCTTAGTTAATCTCTGTGGATATCGAACTTGAATGTGAATTGTTGGTATTGGACTCTTGAACGTCTCCTCTGAGCCTACTTTGTCTTTCTCTTCCTGCCGATCCTCAGATTTCTCCAAATTTTCACGCTCATCATTGTTTGGTTCCTCTGCCTCGTCTTGTGTGGCGCCTTCCTCGATGTATTCTCGGCAGGCGGTAGCGCGACTTTGCAATAACTGACAAATCTTTCCCAGATCTCAATGTGATAGCTTGACACTGTTCCTGCCCTTCTCTTCTTGTATTTGTCTCCGTATTACTTGGCAATGAACCACTGGGGGGCTGTTAGTAAGCATGTTCGCCATCCGCCCCATTTGAGTTTCAGATTCTTTATAGCCCTTTGCTTGGCTCTTGATCATAACTTCGTGTTTGCCATGTATTTCATCATCATCTCCTCTACTTACGATTTCTTTTCTTGCCGAGGTGCAATTTGGAGTGTGATGTTCTTTGTTGTTGTTGAGAAAATCTGGCGGAAAGGGTGGTCTAGGATTAAGCTCATAATTTGCACTTAGTTGCGCTGAAATTGATTGTTTGGTTGAAAGCCGAGTCCGCTAACTCCTTGATTATTCGACCAACTATAATTTGGATGATTTACATTGTTGGGGTGGTATGTGTTTCGAAATTGGCCTTGGTCTTTTACGAGTTGCTCACATCTTTGCAGCTTGATTTCGAGGTGATAGCACATTGATCCGTCGAGTGTGACCCCGCATAAATCTCTCACATCGTGAAGCAACCGTCTTTACCTTTCCTTCAGCCAAAGTATCTATCTTCTTTGCCATGGCTGCCATCTGTGCTGATAGCTGAGTAATAGCATCAACCTCTAATACACCTGCAACTTTGGTTTGTGGCATTCGGGATGTAGGATTCTGAAAATCATTCGATGCCATTGTTTTGATAAGATCATAGGCTTCCTCATAGTTCTTTGCCCATAATGCCCCTCCTGCAGCTGCATCTACAATCGGTCTCGACTGCCATCCCAATCCATTATAAAACGTGTTGATTACCATCCAATCTGGCATACCGTGATGTGGGCACTTTCTCAACATTTCTTTGTATCTCTCCCATGCTTCATATAGCGACTCACCCTGTTGTTGCTCAAACTGAGAGATAGTTGTCCTCATCTTGGCAGTTTTCGCCATTGGGAAAAACTTAGCTAAGAATTTCTATGCTAAATCCTCCCATGTAGTTATAGATCCTGCTGGCAGAGAATGAAGCCAACTTTTTGCTTTATCCCTCAATGAAAATGGGAACAACCTCAGTCTAATAGCATCCTCCGTCACACCATTGTATCTGAATGTATCACAAATTTCAATGAAACTCAATAGATGTTCATTCGGATCATCATAGTGACACCCCTAAATGAAGCGTGTTTTGCACCATTTGAATAGTGCCAGTTTTTATCTCGAATGTATTTGATGCTATATTTGATGCGACTATGCTAGACTGAAGTCCGTTAATATTGGGCATGGAATACTCCTTCAGATCCCTATGCTCCTCTCTTTGATCTTCTTCTTGTGCCTCTATTTGCCATGTTAGATGTTGTGTTTTCCAAGCGCTCTTGTAAATTCCTCACGAACACCGCTTTCCAACCTCTACCGTTTATATTATCACGAAAAGGTGTTAACTGGGGTTGGTTGGTTGGCCAAAGCGCATAAAAATTTATCCAAATTCACGAAACAAAAACAAAAACTAAAATGAGATAAGACTAGAATTGTCTAAGTCATACAATATAGCTTAAAACTAATGATAATAATACTAAATTAAACGCCTTTCCCCGGCAGCGGCGCCAAAAACTTGTTGCCTCTTTTTTACGACTAACAAAAGAGCTCTAACTCATGCAAGCATACATGCGTCAACAAGTAATACAGAGCAAGTAAAGTATCGATCCCACAGAGAAAGTTATTTAACTTAAACTTCTATTCATTAATTAAATCACTATATCTATATGCTCACACTATGGATTAAACTTGGTTTGTTCTTGAACTACAAATAACAACTAAAACAATAAAAACGATATAATAAATGATATCGGAACTAATGGGATTCTAACTTCATTTAATATTTCATTTAATCGCCACTATCATGCATGACTTGTTCACATATCACAGGAAAGTAGCCAAGAGCACTAAAAGAGTATTAGCCATTTTTTAATGCACTAAGACCTACTTACACAGCATCCACAGATGATAGACTCTATGTAATTATCAATATAACCAACATCACTATATGTCTAAAATTGCAACTATATTGATTTTGAGTTCAAGCTCTTATTCTAACTTATACGGTGAAATAGTATATGTCTATCTGGTTCACGAAATACATAAGCCATATAACACAGCCCTATATACGTATACTATCATGATTACAGTCCATATTTGCATGTTCATTGTCAATTCCATACAAATACTGAAGCGAATGGTGATCAAGCATTCATGTATGCAAAACAATCATGACAGACATCCCATATGATATGCAAAACAACCCAGCATGTAAGCATGCAATCAAACTACATAATAAAATCCGTTAGAATCCCATAATGGAGTTTAGTTCATGACTGAACCAAAAGCCATTATGGGATCAAATCTAAACATGATCAATAAACGATAATTGAAAGATGAAAGATGAAACTATCAAACCCAATTGCTGAATACGCATCAATATTCAATCCTCATAAGATTCTAGCAAAAACTAATATTAATAATCCGCCTCATAGAGAAATCCCCCAAGGAGTAGAAAAGTAGAGTTATGGTCTCCTCTCGTTGGAATCCTCTCTCAGAGAGTAAAACCCTAATTACCAAGTAAAGATACGCCAAAACTAATAATATGATAAGTGATACCCCCTGACACCAGCCAGGAATCGTTTTAAATCAAAAACAACCTTTAAAATTTGGAAATAAAATAAAATAAATCAATAGCTTGGGCTTGGCAAGGCGGCAGCAGCGCTCTTCCAACTTGATACTCGCTGCCGCGAGACTTGCGATAAGTTCGTATGTTTGGCGGTCTCTCATGATGCTGCGCGCTCCCTAAACTTGTCCTTCTCGCTATGCACAGAACTTGCGATGAGGTTGTCCTGGTTTTGTTGGGACCTCGCGTGGGCGCGCGCTTCCAAGCTATATTTGCCACGCGACCGCATGGCTTGCAATTGTTGTCTTCTGATTCAGCTTCTTAGCTTGGTTTTACAATGTTGCTGCTACTACTGACATGTCCTATGTTTATCCATGCTTATCCATCCATGCTCCACTCACTCCTATGCACATCCTATCTTTTGCTTCGCCTTACGCTTTCGTTAGCCTCGTGGCCGATATCACCACCAAATTAAGCTAATTCCTGCACTTATTCACCAAAAGGAGTTTTAAGTATGCGAAATGCAATTTAACATAAAATGCAGTTAAAATAGACTAAAATGTACTTGAGATGGGCATAGTTCGCATGAATTAGTACTCCATAAGTAGGTAAAAATACTACTTATCATGTAGTCTACGATTCTTGACTTGGCTTCGGCAGATACTCGATCGGCTTATAGGTAGGCTGTCTCTACGATTCTGAACATGACTTCCACAGCAGACTACGGCCCTGAGGAAGTTCTCTTTGACACACTACGATCCTTTCCTCGTCTCTCCTGGCAGTCTACGAACTCCGAGATCTCCTATCTTGCAGACTATGATTCTGCCTCGATAGCTCTCGAGTTTCCCTTGACTTTCCTGGCAGACTACGATTTCTGGTACAGTGCTCGGCGATCAGACAAGCCTATTATAAGATCAACCTAACATGCTTGATCTTTCTATATTTATAGTCCTTGTACATCATTTCTTTTTAAGGACTTTAACAAAGCTATTTTGCTTATGTGGGATCAACCTAACACATTTGATCAATTCATTCTAAGTCCTTGTACATATGTTTCTATTATCTATCAAAGGACTTTACAACTTTTCTTAATGCAAGCATACTTGCATATTCATTCATATATATATATATATATATATATATATATATATATATATATATATATATATATATATATATCATAATCAAATCATATGTAAATAGGAATATCATTCACATGCTTATTCTCGACAAGTGCATTACTTCTTCTCTTTGGGGTTTCTGCAGTTGAGACCCCTTCTTCTCTTTCTTCCTTGTTGTCAATGGAGAGACTTCTTGGTGGAGCCTCTATTTTCTTCACACCCTTGGACTTCTTCCTTGTTGGTGTGGCTGCTACTGGTGCAGAGTCATCAAATTGAGAGCTTTCCACCTCCTATGCCTTCCTCTCTTTTTCAGAGACCTTGCTGCTGCTGCTCCCAGTTGTTATTAGCCTCCTATTTTCCTTGGGATTTTTCTTCCAGTTTACAAATAGCTGTGGAGACATGATTTTATGGACGTTTAGTGGTTCTCCCTCGTCATCTTTGATCTTGTTTCCCAATTTCTTCTTTAGCACAATGCTCAAGAGTCTTCCATAAAAAACCTTTGTAAGGGGTTTATCTGTAGACTTCTTCATTTCAGCCTTTTCCAGCCATTTGGAGATTTGATCGAGCAAGATAACTCCAAAGTTTATCCGCTTCTTCAGAACTATTGTAGACATAATCTTTAGTTGTTGATCAATCACAGTGTCATGTGCAGTATCCTTGCATAATATACATTTGCCCACTATCTCAGCAAGGAACTCGAATTCTTCAGGAAACTCCATTTTCTTCATGTCCTTCAGACTAGGGTTTGTTTTGTATACCATAATCTTCTTTGCTTATTCAGTGTCAATCTCATCAAGGCTTTTCAGTCCTAGGTCAGGAAGGCCTAAGCACTGATTGATGTCAGACGATTTCAGCTTTAGAATCTGACCTTTGACCTTAGTAGAAAGGGTACTGGAATTTATGGATGCGTTTGAGTAAAACTCTTTGACCATTTGAGCATATATTCGAGTGTTTGCCTCAAGACATTTTGAGAATCCAGCCTTCTTCACTAATTCAAGAATATCTCTGAACTTCTTTTCGGATTTCTCAAACATCTTGGTTCCGAGCTGAATGCCAGTGATTACTCGCCAATCTGCCATTTGAAGAGTTCGAAGAATATGGGTATTTGATTTAGAAAGTGTTATGAGAGATAGTTGAATGTGATTTGGGCGAGACTCTGGAGGGTTAATTGATTTAGTCTGTGAAGAGGATTCTAGGGTTTGAAAAAGAGAGGGAGAGAGGTTCGACAGCCTTTGATAACTGTTTACAGGTTTTGAATTTATCTTTATGGCAGTTCCTTCTAACTCTGCATAAGTTGTGACGTGTCAACCAGTCATTGGTTGCACGATGCCCAGTAATAAACTGTAACTCCCCATAAACTTTTCAGTTTGATATTTCTTTTAAGTAAATAGGCGTTAGTGACGTGGATTGACCATTAACCTTTTTGGTTCGTAGAGTAGCTTAGTGAGATAGTTATGGACTCTACATTTTTCTTTGTTGACTCAACGATCGTCTTCTGAGAGAAGCTTTAGTAGATGATTTGACACTAATCCTTATCTTAAAGTTGCATGGCTTAACCACTTATGTACCCCAATTCAGTTTAGGCACTGAAGTTCTGAGGTGAGTTTGCAAGATGTCTTTCCAAACTGTATTCGTATTTGTCTCCACACGATCTGAGTAGTTGAGAAAGTATCCAATTCTTCCGAGCTCCTTATGAGCTAGTGTATCCTCTGGGCAGACTAAGATCGTCGAGTCTACTTCTATGATCATTTAGGTTGCACTATGATCATTGAGTTCTCTTCAAACTCTACTCTACGATCGTTGACTGTTCTGGTCCTTGAGATGAACTTGACTAAGCAATTCTTCTTTGTTAAGGTAGCTCAGGAAGGGCCAACCTCTTAGAGTGAACTAAGGGTCAGGTTTGTCCCTGAGGCGCTTTCCAGATGAAAAACTTTAGAAGTGATTTGCACTGATATCTCATTTGACCTTTTCTGCTGGGGAGTTCCTCTGCCAACTTTAGACATTTGCATTAGCTGTAATCGTGGTGTCCTCCTGCTCTTATACTACGATCAGATGTTTGATCGTAGGAGCTCCACGATTTTGAGTTGGGTGGTTGATAAGGTTATCAGTAGTACGTTTTGAGACGTTCCTACTGACTATGGATCTTCATTTGGTTCATCAGTCACAAAGTTTTGGGACTCTGTAACTAGTACATTGCGTCATAGTATATCTCTAATGTTTTAGAGTTGTTGTTCTGTTAGCAGATCACTGCTCCCCCATAATTGATATTGTCTTCTCAGAGAGACATAAGTTCTTATTCTTCATGTGTATCAGAAGGAAGCCTTGTACATCTCATTCTGGTTGAAGTCATTAAATCTTCTTGTATCGTAGAAATGGGTATCTTCATAGTTGAGCATTCTACGATCCTTTGACAACACTACAAACGTAGTCTTCCTTGTCAGTGTGTACTTGTGGAGTTCTGCTCCCGTAATGAGTTCCTCATGATTGATGCTCGATGATCCTCTGATGTGAGCTTCCTTGAGGATTCTTCTCATATGACATGCTTTACATGATTGAGCATATAAGACCCTTTTTATTTTTGGTTAAATGGCATGTTTCCATATAAAGATCAGCAGCCATGTGAGCTTCATTTAGATTAGCTCAGCAGGTCTTCAAGGACAGGCTTTGACATATAGGAATTTTATCAGAATCATTTCTGAACAATCGTAAGCCTTCTGCTGGTTGAATCTTCTTGACTGAAGTTTTTCAGCTTCATCATTCCTTAGTGTGGTCAGATAGACCAAGCACCTGTAGGTTAGATAAATTTCTATTTTTGGTACCCATGGTTAAGTGGGTCCTGCTAGGTTAGCCTTCAAAATCCCTATTCCTCATATTTTAGAATTATCATCATATTGATCACCAACAATCATATTCATGCATATAACTAATTTAGATATTACATTTTGAGATTTATGATGATGAGTGTGTATAAGATTAGCCATTTTAATAAACCACTCTTTTTCTTTGATGGTTTCATTATTTTCTTGGTTATGTTCACAGAATTTAAATGTTCATAGAGTGAGAATCAACTCTATCACTTATTTGCATCTAATTGATTCATTGAGGTGATCAGTTTCTATGAATCTTCAAGATACTCTTGTAGAACTGATCATTCTCTGTGTGTTATCAAAAACTTAGAACATATGTTTGAACATACAAACTAACTCATCAACAAAGATTACTCCACTTAATATTAGTTAAATCTTGATATGCTTATGACCTATTTCAGACTTCTTTCAAGATGTTATCTTCAACTTAAAGCTTGGATGGAGAGAAAGTTTGTTATCATTTGAGTTTCCAAGCTCATTGTACTTTCTCTCTTCCCCTTTTTAGGTAGAATATGGCCTCTTGATAGAATATTGTTAAAGTGCATAAGGTGGTGCAACATGAAGTACATATTTATATTAGTGAGGAACCATACCTTTCTACTGTCAGTTTCTTAACAGTCATTTAACTTAGATATAATGAGGTTAGGCATTGATGTGCATAGTTTTTCATTTGCTCCTGATAGACTGTTGCTCCAGTTGCCCTTCAATCAATTAGTCATGGTCTTGAAGATGTAAGCTAAGAGAATCTTGACATCTTTAGTTCTTTGGCATCCTTGAGTCCACATGGTTCACATCCAGTTGTTTTTCATCTTTCAGGCTGGTGGATGTTTGACTCTTAGCTGTTGATGTCTCTTGAGTTTCCTCGCCTGGTCTTCAGACTACAAGATTGATTGAGGGCATTTAAGAACATGGACCAATCTGAGCAGCTTCAGATGTATATACACATTTACATGTACACAATATTTCCAACGTGTGAGCTCATCTGTATTTACAAGTGACTTACTACTAAACTAAGTTTAGAACAATGTTTGTGCCTAGGATCAGACTCAAAGCGATTAGCTTTTGAATAAAGCATGAGAACTTGCTTTGATACCAATTGTTAGTTCCCAGTAGGCACACAATAGATCTAGAAGGGGGGTTGAATAGATTCTTTTTAATTTCAAATAATTTTCTCGTTTATTTTGTATTGCTAATGATTTAGCATATGACAAACATAAGAATCTTTTCAAGCACATTGGAATAAGTAAAAGATCCCCTTCATTGATATATTCATAAACATACGTACATTGTTCTTAGAGTTAGTTCAGTGGTAAGCAGTTAATACATACATAGTAGTTATAGCAGTTAAGTGCATAATGTAAATGACATAAAGTAAAAGACACAAGGGATTTTAAGTGGTTCAGAGACTCAAGCTCCTAATACACTCTTCTTCTTTCAACTAGCAGGATTTTCACTAAGGAAGGGAAGCACCCTGAATCCCTAGGATTCCTTCAAGGCCAGCAGCCTTGGAACTTCAGTTAACTAACTCTTTAAGGCCAGCAGCCTTGAAACTTCTCTAGTTCCCTAGGAACTCTTCAAGCCCAACAGGCTTGGAACTTTATTTAGTCCCTCCGGACAAGGACCCCTAAGGCCCTGGCTTCTTGTTGTTGTTGATGTTGTTGTTGTTGGTGCTGAGCTGCTAAGATGTCTTTAAGCTTGAACATCTTTTGTACTTAGCAGCTTGGTGTGGTCCTCTTTGCATTCTGCTTCGAGTCTGGTCCACTTCTTCTTTGGTGCAGCTGATCTTCATTTTGTTATGCTCATCTTCATATAATGTCAGATATACACCATCACCATTTCCTGAACCCTTCTTGACTGGATGGCAAACATGGTTCTACATTTGTTCTTGTGACGCCCCCAAATTCGGGTATCTTCCAACCCGACAGATGGTTCTCCACAATACTAACATCCATACAATTATTCCATTGAAATACAACAAAATGAAAGTAATTACTATCTTCTTATTACAATCAAAGTATAATCCTTCCCAGGTTCATAAACCGGTTACATCGTTCATTGTTCATAATGTATAATACATACAAACTTACTAAACTATTACACAACGCCTAAGCATCCATCTTAGCTTTGCCCTTATCATTCTTGGCATTCACAGTACGTTCATCTTTAACTGCAGTTATATAATTCAAGCAAGAAGTGAGCATAGAATTTCAAAGTAAGTTTAATCAAGGATAACAGAATACCACATTCATGAATTATATAACAATTCCAACATAAGCTGAATAATAGTTATGAAGTATTCGAATCAATAATACTTTAATGATTCATAACATCAATTCCCAAATTATAGAATAGATTAGGAATTACGAACCTATTCGATAGACCATGAAGCGAAGAAATTTTAGTTTTCATACTTGAAAAGGAGTCCACAGCACTAAGGTCGTTCATCCGTATAACTTACGAGCATGTCTAGGTGATCAGCCTATAGTACTCTATGTTGATGAACACTACATTTCTTAAACGTATTTACGTTTAATATTTTTGGCAAACTCGCGTGCCCATCGAATAATCGATGAAAAATACTTTTGTTTGTTCATAGACAAACCTTACCTTAACGTCCGTACCAATTACTTGGCATAGGATAACGTTAATATTTCTATATAGAATGATATGTATGATAATCAATCTATATATTACGAATAGTCTAGCCGAGTTAAAATCTGGCATCGACCCGTTCTTTAAAACAAGTCTTGCAATTCAGTTCAACGAATCACACAAAACTTTGCTAACATGGAAGTTAGACAAGCGTTAAGAAAACTTGCCTTTCAGCGTCTTCAAATAACTTACTCGACTGACCACAGCCTTTACAGAATCTACATGATATGTTCACATAGCACACTTTAATTAGCTATCAAACAGCTATTCACATTGTTCCTACAAGTTTCTTTCTCTACTATGTCTGTGTTAAATTAATATCTTTATTAAAGTCAACATGACTTATTACCCTTCGTCCCGGTTTATCACTCTATTGACGTTTATTAACCGGACTCAAACATCGTTGATAAGGTACCAACTTTGTTCATTGTACATATCTTGTTAACATGCATTACATTCCTAAGTTTCATACCCTATACCTTAGTATAAGTAATATAGGATTAGTCTTAGTACATTTATTGAGTATATAAACTCAACTCAGGTAGGTCTCTAAACAACTGAAGCTTAAAACCTAACTTGGTCAACTTTTTCCCACTGCCGGCGCTGCGACGCGGCATCCTTTGTATTTTAGTGGCCTGTACATGAAAGTTAGCAGTGGTACTTCGGCAAGTCGGCGCTTCTGGCGCCACCACTTTGTAATTGGTTTTGGCATTGCAAGTGGTACGAAGTGCGTGCACCAGTTGGCCAAACCAGTTTTGGTTTTCTAACGAAACTCCCGGCTTCCTAATTTGTTCGTTTTACATCCGAATTGACCCATTCGAATTCCTACAAGTCAGGAATTACATCCTTTACGTGTTCATATAAGAATTCAACACTTTCGAATCCGTTAACTCAGAATTCACTATTGAGTTCATTTTATATCGTTAAAACGCGTTAATGAGCGTTCAATGCTCGTTTTCTTCGTTCTAAGTCAGAATCCAACGATTCTCGAACCCACAACTCTTAATTACCCTATCTCACATGTTGATATTGAAAACTAACGTTTTCAAGTCTCACGGCAACTTTCGACTACCATTCCGGAATTTCTACATTTTCGACGTTTAACGTCCATTTCCGTAAAATTCGCCATAACTTCGTTACTAATGTTCTCTAAGCCAAATCACATGGAATACTCCATGGATTTCATATCTACATCCTAACCAAACAAGATGCATATACTAACATATTGATGGAGCTCAATTGTTTATCAACAATCGATCTCAACTATCAATATTTTTCATGGTTCAAAAACCTTATTATTTGTAATCTTATGACTTATAGAGATTGAATCTATGGTAAGTCATCTTTAAATCCTCATTCAAGACATATACCACCCCTTCATGATTCTCTAAAATGAAAGAAAATCTAAAAGAGATGGAGATGAGAAACAAGAAGTATTACCTCAAGAACTCTTAAGAAATCTTTTGGAAAAATAGAAGTTAAACCTTCCAAAGTGTATGCTTGCAAGGATAGATCTCTTTCTCTCTCAAATAATCTAGGTTGGCAAGTTGAAAAACTCACAAATGAATCAACCTAGCTTCTTATTTATAGAAAACTAGAATGGAGGGCAATTTGGACTATAAACCACCACCACCTTACTATTCATGTGTGGTCACCAAGTAAAACACTTGGTGACCAAGCCTTATGCTTGGCTTCCACACCAAGGTGGCCGGCCCACCTCCTCATGTGACATCCCATGGGTTGTCCCATGGGTTTTACCCATTTGGTGACCCACCGGTTTGACCCACGGTTCGGTTTTAATGAATTAGGCTTAACTAAATTATCATTGGGCCTTGGTCATTCAAATGATTGGATTAATTAATAATCCAACTTAAATGAAATAGACATTAAGTCTTAACTTGATTCTATAATACGAATCGTATCACATACATACAATTCACTTATTATTTTCGTATACTACTCGTACAATAATCGTATTGTACTTCGTATTTACCCAACGTATTATACATAGATAATAAATAGTATCACCAAATGCATAACACTCGCCTTAACCCTAGCACCATTCCTCCTACGCATATTATTTCCTTCTCGGAAATCAATATACTCAACCCTTAGGTTTTAAGTCATAGTTTAAAATCTGCGTTTTGCCATAAATGAAATATTATCGATATTCCATCTCATCACGATATTCTATCATTACGCGTTTCAGGAATTTCAAAATAATTCCCTAACGTAAGCGGATGAATAGTGTTTTTACGGAAATTTCTCGGAAAACAATTATTATCATCTTGGAAATTCCAAACAACTATTTCTAACACGTAGTCAGAATACTAACCACGTTAGCACATTCTAGGTCATAGAACGACCTTCACATAGCTTACTCACAAAGAAATCAATTAAACTCATTTAATTCACATAATCAAATAAAAATTTAATTATCATAAAAATCCAATTTTCTCGGGCGTTACATTCTCTCCCCCTTATAAGGATTCTGTCCCCAAAATCTTAGCTTATAATTACATAAACAAATGAGGAAAATCCTCCTTCATTTTACTTTCGAGCTCCCACGTTGCTTCTTCAGCATTGTGGTTTCTCCATAGCACCTTCATTGAAGGTATTACCTTATTTCTTAAAACTTGTTCCTTCCTATCATTAATTTGAATTGGAAGTTCCTCATAGGACAAGTCCTTCTCTATCTGAATAGATTCATATTCTATCACGTGTTTATAGTCCAGTTTATAAGGACGCAACATTGACACATGAAACATATTATGAATGCATTCCATCTCTGGAGGTAAGGCTACTACATAAGTTACCTCCCCTATCCTTTTTAAAATCTCAAAAGGTCCTACAAACCTTGGACTTAACTTCCCTTTCTTTCCAAAACGTATCTTCCCTTTCCAAGGCGATACTTTCAGAAAAACAAAAGATCCTACATCGAATTCTCTATTCTCTCTGTGAGGATCTGCATACTTCATTTGCCAGCCTTGAGCCGCAACTAATCGAGTACGTATTAACTCTACCATGTCCGCCAAGCGTTTCTTTGAACCATCTCGGGTCCCAACATCCGACGTTCACCCACCTCATCCCAACACAATGGAGTTGGCACTTCCTCCCATACAACGCTCGTATAAGGCGTTATGCCTATACTAGCGTGAAAACTATTATTGTATGAAAATTCCACCAACGGTAGATATTAAATCCCTAACTCCCTTTGAAATACATAACGCAAGATCTTAACATATCTTCAAGCGTTTGAATTGTTCGCTCACTCGACCATCAAAATCCGAGGATGATACGTCGTACTCAATCTTAATCTGCGTTCCCATTTGCTCTTGTAAACTTCTCCAAAAGTTCGATGTGAATCATGGATCACGATCCGACATATCGAACAGCACTCCATGTCCGGAAATAATTTCCTTGACATACTGACTTAGCTAATCGATCTAGGTTATACCTAACTCCTAGTGGTAGAAAATGAGCCGATTTACGTCAATCGATCCACTATCACCCAAATAGCATCGTATCCTTTCCTTGTTTGTGGAAGTCCCACCACAAAGTCCATCGTGATGTGCTCCCACTTCCTCTGGAATTTCTAAGCGGTTTGTAACAACCCACTCGATTCGTTGATGTTCAGCCTTAACTTTTTGACAAGTTAAGCACCTACTAACATATTCTGCTATCTCCCTCTTCATATTCGGTCACCAAAAGTTCTGACGGAGGTCTTGATACATCTTCGTACTACCGGGATGTATCGAGTACCTCGAACTACGGGCCTCCATCATAATTTCTTCTTTTAATTCGGGATCATTAGGAACCCAAATTCTTCCCTCAAACCGAAGTAATCCCTCCTTATCGAGGTTATACTCAGTCTTTTCTTCGTCTTCTATTCTTTTCTGCATCTGTTTGAACTCCTCATTGCTCAGTTGTACTCCCCTAACCCGCTCCACTATGGTAGGTTGGGTTTCCATGGAAAATAACATCTCTACCGCTTCCTCCGGTAACTTAACTTTTAGCTCCATTTTTATCATCGTTGTTACCAACTCATTCTGAGTTGTTAACATTGATAATTTATCTCTACCCTTCCTATTTAGCGCATCGGCTACTACATTTGCTTTCCCCGGATGATATAAAATATCACAATCATAATCTTTTATTAACTCTAACCACCTTCTCTGTCTCATGTTCAACTCCTTCTGTATGAAGATATATTTCAGACTTTTGTTGTCCGTATATATCTCACATTTCTCACCATAAAGATAATGCCTCCATATCTTTAGGTCAAAAACTACAGCTGCCAATTTCAGGTCATGAGTAGGATAAACCTTCTCATAATCCTTCAATTGACGTGACGCATACGCAATGACATTGCCATGCTGCATGAGCACGCAACCCAGTCCTTTATGCGAAGCATCGCTATACACTATAAAATTTCCTGTATCGTCTGGTAAAGACAATACAGGTGCCTCACTTAACCTTTTCTTCAACTCCTGACAACTGTTCTCACATTTTTCAGTCCACACATACTTCACCGACTTTCTTGTCTGATTCGTTAACGGAGTTGCTATTTTAGAAAAGTCCGGAATGAACCTTCTATAGTATCCCGCTAACCCTAGAAAACTCCGAACCTCAGTTGGTGTTTTCAGTTGCTCCCATTCGTTAACTGCTTCTACTTTTTTGCGGATCTACTAAATGCCATCCTTATCAATAACATGCCCTAGAAATCGCGACTTTTCAAGCCAAAATTCACACTTTGTGAATTTCAGATACAATTTCTCCTTCAGTAGTGTCTCCAACACTATTCTTAAATGTTAGAATGATCTTCCGGCGTCTTTGAATAAACTAGAATATCATCAATGAACACTCACGACAAACTTGTCCAAATATTATTTAAACACTGTTCATCATATCCATAAATGCAATTTGGCGCGATTAGTCAACCAAACGACATTACCGTAAACTCGTAATGACCATAACGAGTTACGAATGTCGTCTTAGGTACATCTTCCTTCCTCACCTTTAAGCGATGATACCCCGTGCAAGCAAGTCTATTTTAGAAAATATTTTGCCCCTTTCAATCGATCAAATAGATCATCGATCTCGGGCAAAGGGTATCTATTCTTAATCGTTAACTTGTTCAACTCTCGATAGTCGATACAAAGTCTTAACGACCCATCCTTCTTCTTTACAAACAACACTGGTGCTCCCCATGGAGACACACTTGGTTGAATGTACTTCCTGTCTAATAGTTCTTGTAATTGAACCATTAACTCCTTCATTTCGACTGGCGCCATTCGATATGGTGCCCTTGAAACTGGTGCCGTTCCCGGTAACAGATCAATTACAAACTCCACCTCCCTGTCCGGTGGAATACCCGGTAACTCCTCCGGAAATACATCCGCAAACTCTTGCACAACAGGTATCTGATCCAAGGATGTTCCAACTCTTTAGGTATCCACCACATGGCATAGATAACCTACACACCCTTTTCTCAACATCTTCCTACCTTGTGTCAAAGACAGACAACAAGAGCGTCTCGGTGAATTACTACCGAAGAACACTACCTTGGTTTTCTTAGAAAGCCGAAGGTTTACACTTTTCCTCTGGCAATCTATAATCGCCTCATGGTTCACTAACCAATCCATACCAAGAATTACGTCGAATTCTTTTAGCCTTATCGGTACCAAATCTACCGATAACTTATTCCCTCTAATTTCCACGCAGCAATTTTTATGAATATGTTCAATAGGGATTATCTCTTCGTTTTCTACCTTAACGTTTAAAGGTATAGGTAACTTCTCAGGGATTAAACCTAATCGCTTAGCAAATTCACATCCTATAAAAGAACAAGTATCACCTGAGTCAAATAGCACATAAGCATTTATCTCATTGATCGGAATGATACCTGCTACCACATCTGTTGATGCAACCGTATCTTGAACATTCATATTAAACGTACGAGCTGAGGGTCTACCCACTGATGGTGTTGGTCCAGTAATGGTTAATTTACCACTACCAGAACTCTTATTCCCCTCTAAACCCTTCTTCGGGAAATTTCTTGCCATGTGGTCCATTGACCCACAGACAAAACACCCCTAGTTTTTCTTAGGGTTAGGACAGTTGGGTGACAAATGCCCCTCCTGCCCACAGTTGTAGCATACTTCTTTCCCCTTTAAATAGACTCCCATTTGAGATTTTCCGCATGTCTTACATGCTTCTGTTCTCCATTTGGGATCTCCCTGCTTTACCCCGATATTCCCAGGGTTAAAACTCTTCTTCTTTGGCAAGTTGTCGCTTCCGCTGGCAACTTTAGCCTTATTACCTCCTTCTAACTAACTCTTAATCTTCCACTCTTTGTGGTACTGAGACAAAGCCTCACCACCACCTTCAGCTATTATCGCCTTCTCCAGAATGGTCCCATAGGAAGCACTCTGGAAAACCGATATCCTACTATAGAGCCTGTGGTTTTCACCGCTCAAACTCGCTACTTTCTTTCTTTCCTCTGTATCCACGATGTGGAGCAAATCTCATAAATTCGTTAAACTTGGCGGCATCTTTGAGGAATCATATCCCTCGCTTAAGTTCTAGGAACTTAATTTCCATCCTACCCTGCATGCTAGTAGGGAAATAGTTCTCGAAGAAAACCTTCTTAAACTGTTCCCACGTAACAGCCTCTATCCTAGCCCCACCCTGGTGAGCTTTCCACCAGTAGTTGGCTTCCCCCTTCATCATGCAAGTCGCAAAAGAAGTCTTTTGTGCCTCACCTACATTTGTTATCACAAACGCCTTTTCAATCTCTCTAATCCATGTCTGGGCTTCTAGTGGATCCGTCGTTCCTCGAAACTCGGGAGGACCCACACTTTTAAAGTCCTTAAAGGTAGTTGTTCTTGCTACCCCAGGAGCTACAGGAATCCCCCCCCCCCTTGGTTAAATGCAGTCGTTAATAAATTAACGAACTCTTGCATAGGGTTGTTAGGACCTCCCGATTTTCATTATGAGACTCTCTACCTCTTGTTCCGGTTGTCTCCTTCTCGCAACATAATTACGATTAAATAAATAAAGCTTCGTTATTATCTATTTAACTACTCGGTTATCATTTTAAATTAACAACAACCATTCATACCACAACAAGCATGTTAAATAAAACTTCATTATATAAATATGCTTTCATAGTCAAAACTATTTACATCATGTTCCCTTAGCCAAAAGCTATTACATACTATCCCGCGATTGTCTTCTACAAAAGTTGGGATTTACAAAAAGACTACCCTTAGTTATACAAAAGAGGGTTTTAAGTCACTACTTATATACAACAAGATCTAATGATCTACTAACACTGTCGAACGCCATTCTCATATTTCTGATTTGCCAGAATCGACACTATATCTCGGCTTATGGTATGTCGAGTCTGCCCGGACTCAATAGAATAACAAGCAATTTTCAGCTTGAAATCCTCGTGAGCGCATTCATGGATGTATGACATCCTAGTTATTTTCTAGTCTTTATCAACCAGTTTCTTTTGTAGCTCAAGGACCTCATCCTTATAGTTACGAGCCTTATCAGTCATAAGCACTTTTTCATCGTGCTCTGACTCAAAGTCTGCCTCTGCAGATTCTTTCGCCTCATATAAGGCAGTTATTTCCTCAATTTGTGCCTCTACCTGAGTACGCAAATGCACATTCCTATCCAACACTGCCAGATACAATGCTCTAGTTGCATCCAGAGATGCTGGCTCCTGAGTAGGTAACACCGTGTTAATCGATGTCACCTCCATTTCCTCCTCCACATCTAGCATCTCGTTAAGGTATGATGTTAATCCCATAGTCTCCTCAGAGTATTCCTCCTCAGAGATGTACTCCTCAATGTCCGAGTCGCTCTAGTACAACTATCGGTACCTCTCCTTCATTGGCATTGGTACTACCTCAACTTGGTAATCGAGTCCTCACTTATCATTTCCACGTTTCTAAACATCAAGCTATCGGTTGACATCTACAAACACATAACACGTTGATTAGTACATAATACACAATAGTATAAGCATAAATCACATTTAATATTTTTAAGATTAATTTCCATCATTTAATCCTTTTGATACTGAGTTGTCTCAATATCTTATTAATTCAATGAACTTGAATTTCATTCCTCGGACTTTACCTTCCTTACGAGGTTATTAGCCTAAGGTTTTCCCCCCCTTAAGTTTTATAACCTAAGGCTTTGATACCAACCTGTGACGCCCACAAATTCGGGTATCTTCCAACCCGACAGATGGTGCTCCACAATACTAACATCCATACAATCATTCCATTGAAATACAACAAAATGAAAGTAATTACTATCTTCTTATTACAATCAAAGTATAATCCTTCCCAGGTTCATAAACCGGTTACATCGTTCATTGTTCATAATGTTAAATACATACAAACTTACTAAACTATTACACAATGCCTAAGCATCCATCTTAGCTTTGCCCTTATCATTCTTGGCATTCACAGTACGTTCATCTTTAACTGCAGTTATATAATTCAAGCAAGAAGTGAGCATGACAGCTCAGCAAGTTTAATCAAGGATAACAGGAATACCACATTCATGAATTATATAACAATTCCAACATAACTGAACAATAGTTATGAAGTATTATGAATCAATAATACTTTAACAGTTCATAACATCAATTCCCAAAGTATAGAATAGATTAGGAATTTCGAAACCTATTCGATAGACCATGAGCGATAAATTTCGGTTTTCAAACTTGAAAAGGAGTCCACGAAGACTAAGGCCGCTCATCCGTATAACTTACGAGCACTTCTAGGTGATCAACCTATAGTACTCTATGTTGATCAACACTACATTCATTAAACGTATTTACGTTTAATATTTTTGGCAAACTCGCTTGCCCATCGAATAATCGATGAAAAATACTTTTGTTTGTTCATAGACAAACCTTACCTTCACATCCGTACCAATTACTTGGCATAGGATAGCATTAACATTTCTATATAGAATGATATGTATGATAATCAATCTATATATTACGAATAGTCTAACCAAGTTAAAATCTGGCATCGACCTGTTCTTTAAAACTAGTCTTGCAATTCAGTTCAACTAATCACATAAAACTTGGCTAACATAGAAGTTAGACAAGCGTTAAGAAAACTTGCCTTTCAGCGTCTTCAAATAACTTACTCGACTGACCACAGCCTTTACAGAATCTACATGATATGTTCACATAGCACACTTTAATTAGCTATCAAACCGCTATTCACATTGTTCCTACAGGCTTCTTTCTCTACTATGTCTGTGTTAAATTAATATCTTTATTAAAGTCAACATGACTTATTACCCTTCGTCCCGGTTTATCACTCTATTGACGTTTATTAACCGGACTCAAACATCGTTGATAAGGTACCAACTTTGTTCATTGTACATATCTTGTTAACATGCATTACATTCCTAAGTTTCATACCCTATACCTTAGTATAAGTAATATAGGATTAGTCTTAGTACATTTATTGAGTATATAAACTCAACTCAGGTAGGTCTCTAAACAACTGAAGCTTAAAACCTAACTTGGTCAACTTTTTTCCCTTTCACAAGGTATGACGCGGCATCCTTTGTATTTTAGTGGTTGTACATTGAGTTAGTACTTGATCGAGGAGTCTGGTATTTGCATGGCCACCACTTTGTAATGGTTTTGGCATCATGCGCCGAAGTCTCATGCACCGATTAGCCAAACCGATTTTGGTTTTCTAACGAAACTCCAAACTTCCTAATTTGTTCGTTTTACATCCGAATTGACCCATTCGAATTCCTACAAGTCAGGAATTACATCCTTTACGTGTTCATATAAGAATTCAACACTTTCGAATCTATTAACTCAGAATTCACTATTGAGTTCATTTTATATACGTTTGTAAACGTTAATGAGCGTTCAATGCTCGTTTTCTTCGTTCTAAGTCGGAATCCGACGATTCTCGAACCCACAACTCTTAATTACCCTATCTCACGTGTTGACATTGAAAACTAACGTTTTCAAGTCTCACGACAACTTTCGACTACCATTCCGGAATTTCTACATTTTCGACGTTTAACGTCTATTTCCGTAAAATTCGCCATAACTTCGTTACTAATGTTCTCTAAGCCAAATCACATGGAATACTCCATGGATTTCATATCTACATCCTAACCAAATAAGATGCATATACTAACATATTGAGGGAGCTCAATTGTTTATCAACAATCGATCTCAACTATCAATATTTTTCATGGTTCAAAAACCTTATTATTTGTAATCTTATTACTTATAGAGATTGAATCTATGGTAAGTCATCTTTAAATCCTCATTCAAGACATATACCACCCCTTCATGATTCTCTAAAATGAAAGAAAATCTAAAAGAGATGGAGATGAGAAATAAGAAGTATTACCTCAAGAACTCTTAAGAAATCTTTTGAAAAAATAGAAGTTAAAGCTTCCAAAGTGTATGCTTGCAAGGATAGATCTCTTTCTCTCTCAAATAATCTAGGTTGGCAAGTTGAAAAACTCACAAATGAATCAACCTAGCTTCTTATTTATAGAAAACTAGAATGGAGGGCAATTTGGACTATAAACCACCACCTCCTTACTATTCATGTGTGGTCACCAAGTAAAACACTTGGTGACCAAGCCTTATGCTTGGCTTCCACACCAAGGTGGCCGGCCCACCTCCTCATGTGACATCTCATGGGTTGCCCCATGGGTTTTACCCATTTGGTGACCCACCGGTTCGACCCACGGTTCGGTTTTAATGAATTGGGCTTAACTAAATTATCATTGGGCCTTGGTCATTCAAATGATTAGATTAATTAATAATCCAACTTAAATGAATTAGTCATTAAGTCTTAACTTGATTCTATAATACGAATCGTATCACATACGTACAATTCACTTATTATTTCCGTAAACTACTCGTACAATAATCGTATTGTACTTCGTATTTACCCAACGTATTATACATAGATAATAAATGGTATCACCAAATGCATAACACTCACCTTAACCTTAGCGCCATTCCTCCTACGCATATTATTTCCTTCTCGGAAATCAATATACTCAACCCTTAGGTTTTAAGTCCGCAGGTGAAAACTGTGTTTGCCATAAATGAAATATTATCAGATATTCCATCTCATCACGATATTATATCATTACGCGTTTCCCGGAATTTCAAAATAATTCCCCGAATAGAAACGGATGAATAGTGTTTTTACGGAAATTTCTCGGAAAATAATTATTATCGTCTTGGAAATTCCAAACAACTATTTCTAACACGTAGTCAGAATACTAACCACGTTAGCACATTCTAGGTCATAGAACGACCTTCACATAGCTTACTCACAAAGAAATCAATTAAACTCATTTAATTCACATAATCAAATAAAAAATTAATTGTCATAAAAATTCGATTTTCTCGAGCGTTACAGTTCTGCTTCAGTTTTAGGTTCATGGTGATTCGTAGAGTGGCTCTCTGGATCTTCTCTATGTTCTGTCACTCTTCTGAATGCTATCTTCTTGTCCTTCTCGGCTCTCAGCTTAGCTGCCATCTTCAGTGGCATTCTCATCTTTGTTGAGTGATGTTTTGGTCTGTTTAAGTCCTACTTCAAAGCTACTTCACTTCCACCTTCGTAGTCTCACTGTCATTGAGACTTATTTTGTTAAGCTCTGGTGGAACTCGTACAGTCAACATTATATCATTCCAACAACTCAACAATTCTGCAACTTAGCAATCATCAGCAAACTTTTGATCGTTGAAGCTCTGGCTTATTTATACTCCTTCCCAATCTTCCCATTGGTATATAGCCGTTGAAGGCTATTTGAATTGTTTCGCAGATCTCGAGTTATTTGGTGTAGACTACAGACGTGACATGACATGACTTTCTGACACTGCAGTCTACTGTTTCACCTACCCTGTTAGAGATGTCACTTTGATGTCTCGGGCAGGTAGTCGACTTTATTTCTTCCATCTGATATCTCGATCAGAGGTTGTCCTTTTGCATCGATGCTCTCACTAAGCTCTGTTCGAATATCAATCTTCAGATTAAACCGTTGCCAATGCTTCAACCTTCAGATGACCAAACTATACGATTCTGATGCATATCTTCTTGGACCTGATCGTAGTGTCTTGTTGAATGTTTGCTCATTGATAGGTAGAGACAACACTACGATCCTAAAGAGTGTTGATTGAATCTTCAATGTAGAAGACCTCTTCCTTCTTTTGTGCAGTGCTTCAACACTTCTGTTTGCTTCGACTGCTCTTAGATAATGATGGCTTGACTCCTTGTTCTGGCCCCTTCTGAAGAGCAAGACACTTCAAATTTGTGGCGTGTCCAGCTAGCTTTCTCCTTGCGATCTCCCGTTCACTTATCATCAATGGACTGACCCAATGCTTAATCACTTTAGCCTTGTTCTTCATAGGCTGACCAGTATCTTTGTGTACACTTCATCAGTTCCTTCTTTGTTTGGCAAACACTACGATCCTGGTTAATCCCAAGATCGTTGTCTTCAATTCCATTGACAGTAACTGCACTTTCTGACTTTCCTTAGTCAAGTACTTTGATTGAAGTCTTCTTCTGATAAACTTGTGGAAGACTTCAACTTGAATGGCTTCATAACTCAATCTGAATGCTGAATGAGTTGGTTCTTAGATCTTTTGTTAGCTTGCATGCCATTCGTTGAGTGCTCTCTGGTTTCCTTCAGGTTCGATGTAACTTTACAGCTTAGACCAGAGGCTTCATACTTTGGATATTCTGGGAGTGCTCATTTGTTGAGAATCTTGTTTGCTCTACGATTCTGCCTTAGCGTTGTGAGCATATCTGTTGGGGCCTTAGTTCTGCACTTTACGATTCAGCTTTGGCTGTGCAAACACTACGACTCCGAGATCAGATCTTGACCCTCTATGATTTCTGTCGTTATGCTTGTTGTCTTCATCTGATCTTGCTCGACTACGACATCTGCCTCTGATATGATCAGTAGACTCTACTACTCCGAGTGTAATATAAGATTTTTGACTTGGCTTCGGCAGATGCTCGGTCGGCTCGTAGACAAGCTGTCTCTACGATTCTGAACATGACTTCCTTAGCATACTACGGCTATGAGGAAGTTCTTCTCGACACACTACGATCCTTCATCGTCTCTCCTAGGAGTCTACGAACTCCGAGATCTACTATCTTGCAGACTATGATTATGCCTTGATAGCTCTCGAGTTTTCCTTGACTCTCCTGGCAGACTACGATTTCTGGTGCAATGCTCGATGATCAGACTAGCCTATCTATTACATTATAAGATCAAACTAACAAGCTTGATCTTTCTACATTTATAGTCCTTATACATCATTTCTTTTTAAGGACTTTACAAAGATGTTTTGCTTATGTAGGATCAACCTAACACATTTGATCAATTCATTCTAAGTCCTTGTACATATGTTCCTATTATCTATCAAAGGACTTTACAACTTTTCTTGATGCAAGCATACTTGCATATTCATTCATATATATCATAATCAAATTATATATAAATAAGAATATCATTCACATGCCTATTCCTGACAACACGTATCAGTAGGATGTAAACCATTTCTAGCAATGTAGGCATTATATAACCTAATTGTTCAAAATCAAATTGTCAAATTGCAGGACTTCTAATTCCTGTGTTCAGCAGCAAGCATTGCCATGGCTATGCTTAGGGATCAGCAATTACTTGTGACCATCCCATCCGTCAAGCTAAGGCTAAGTTGTTGCCTTGTGGTTTCTGTCTGGCATGAACACAACATTCACACATATATATTATCATGTCAAAGGTCCTTTTGTGTCTCTCAAGTCAATCTAGGTCCCTTCTTTCATAATATGGTTCTAAGTTGAACATTTCAACAAGTTAAGGCCATTCAAGGTCATGAAACCACAAAGTCTAACATGCTTGCTTTTTAAACATATAAGGTAGTCATATAACTTATATTAGGCATGCTTATGAGTATTCATATTGCATACATGTAACTATTTTAGTCATTACTTTGAAAACATGCTTTAATTAGTCTTAACTTGATTTCCAACTCCTAACATAGTAGGCATATATGTATGATACATTAGTAAGTCCAAAAGTATCATCAAACATGTTCATAAATGTCAGATTCTAACTCTCAAAGTAGCATGTTAACATTCACGTTCAAAGTTCATATTTTCATTAGTTAAGCTTACTAATAAGTCCCACACGTTCATGCTTCCTTACGAATCATATAAACACAAGTTAACGGTTTATTCATGCATTTCTAAACCATACCAACATGCTTGCAAAGTCAGTATATAAACATGACATACATACATATCAAGTTCATTTCTAAAGTTCTAAATTCATTTTAAACTATACTCTTTCGTTCATCATGTATGCTAATCTAGTAAAACATACTCACATTAGGTTAATATACTTATATATACACATTACACATGCTTGCATGCTGGTTTAAGTCACAACAATTGACCAACACTTAAAGGTGTTTTTAAATGTAGGCAAAAACTAAACACAGAGGGTCGGCAAGAACAAGGCTTAAGTCCTGTTCAAGCCCGAATGTAACACTGCGTTCATGTGTTTTTGGCCCAACCACAGAAATCATTCACAAATTCAATTCTAAACAGTCATATATCAGTTTAAACATGCTTATATGGTTACATAACAACTATGTAAACATTACCCAATCCCCATTATCATCTAACTCCACATAATTAAGAAATTGATAATTCAAGAATGGAAATGTTGACAGAAACTAAAAATGAAGAACAAGAAGTAATCTTATACCTTTGTAATTAGCTTGCTACTTCACACTTCCTCTACTAATGTGTATATAATTACTTACTCTATCTATGCTTTCAATTTCACACTTAAGCAATTCTCAGCAATGGAAAATGGAGAACAGGAGTCTATATTTATAGAAAAATGATTACACTGACATTGCAATTTCCCACTAAATCAAACCCATGGATTGAAGGATTGCATGAAGGTTATTAAAGAGTTGTTAGATGGTAGTTGATTTACACTATTATGCCCACTCCCTTGTTCATCATTGTTATCTAGTTTGCTAGCTTGAGCTTGGGAGAAGAAAAGAGAAATAGGCCTTAGCCTTTTGTCAAGCACGTGAAGAGAGAAATGGGTCTTCCAATTTGGGACAAATCAAACAACTCAGCATTCTTGCAATACTTAGGTTATACACAAACCCTACACTTATGTTATATTTTATATACATATCATTCATACATGTGTTATATCTTAATGTCACAATATGATTTACATAATTAATATTTCAAGGTAGTAGATGTGATATGGCAATGTAACATACATATAATCCATGTACATTTTATCACACCGGTGTAATCTTCTCAGATATTATGCAATTAAATCCTATTAGTCAACCATTGTCTACAATATATTCATTATATATTATTTTAATGTATACCCACATACATATTGTCACATACACATTTCATGATGTATTCATAACATATAGTTCCAATATGTTCATTGCTTCATACAATATAGTTTAATTAATCTTAATATATGGTTGTTATATGTAGTATAGTCAAATAAGTGTCGCACTACACTATATAATATAGTTGTATTCCATATATTTTACATATTTAATTATTGCACACTTACACATAACAGTCAATACAATCTTATTATATTAATAACTTACTTATTTGTTTTATGTCAAATAGATAAATTATTCATCTTATTGATTAATTAACAATAATATTAATTAATCCATTCTTTATCAATTAATGTAATTATTAATCTCTATAACAATTAATATAAATTAATTGTTCACTTAATAATTCCTTTGTCGATTAATATCAACATAATGTACTTTTATCCTATGATTTATTAATGTCACACATATAACAAAGGTGTTCCATTTCTTTTCTACCAAAGAAAAACTAATTTTAAAATCGACCACTTTGGCTAGATTAAGGCCATTTTATCTTCTTGGGAGTCATAATGCATATGACTCTCGGCAAAGGCTAAACTGGTTTAGCTTCAAGCCAATTTTAACTTCCATCGTCATACTAGTTTTACATGACATAAATTAACTGTCATATTGGTGATATTACTAGTTTAAGAGTGTATTCATTCCTAATATGGAATCACATAATCATACACAATTAATCTTCCTAGTTCTCTTTTACTCACTTAGTGAATTCCCTCATTTCACCTTATGCCACACAAGGCACTTCACAATTGCTCATCATATTCCCACACTTCTTAATTCGTATTAATCCAATACAAATCAATTTAATTACTCAACTCACAAAACATTAACATTTATATTCAAATAAATATTTATTTCCATTACCATATTCATTTAATAAGATATGGAAATTCTCGGGTATTACATAAGTAGTATTATTTCGTCTTATATTCCTAATTATACCCTCATTTTGTTAAAGTATTGCTTATATACTCCGTGAAATTAGTAGAATATCCTTGAAATTTGCGCTTCATCTAGTATCGTTTCACAAGGATATTTTTCTGCACATTCTTGTTAAATTTTAAGTTTTTCATGTTAGAGTACTGTCATGGGTACTATTCCTTTATACAGTACTATTCATAAATTACTATTCACAGGGTACTATTTTCGAAGTACTATTCATGGGGTACTATTTCACTCGGGTACTATTCACCCGGAGTACTATTCATGACAAAAATTGATTTCTTTTTGGTCCAAATCATTTTTGATACAATATTATTCTTGAATTTTACTCCACAAAGCAGTATCATGTTGACAATTTGGACATTATTGAATTCTAGATAAATTAAATTATAAATCTTTAGAATTTATCCTTTGCTTGCATTTAATTGAATTCGTATATCATTGTCATCATCCTCATGTTTATATTGTTATAAAAGTCATCTTTAACCCGTAGTGTATAGATGGACTGTCAATTGGTATGATTATGACCAGGGATCATTCGGTATAATCATGACCCGTAATGTTACAAATGATGCGGTAAAAGTCATCATGGCCCATAGTGCAATCGATGGACGATTCTTTGGTATGATCATGACTATCGATGATAAACCGAATATCCTCGCCCATAAAGGTATGGATAATTCGCACGTGATACTAATGAATATCCTTGGCCAAGAAGTGCATGGATAATTCAATGATGTGGATTATTTGTTGTCGAGTCTCAGCTATAAAGTTGATGATAAACTTTTTAAACCATAGAAGATAGTAGATATCATGCTCTACTTGACTCTTCTAATGGATTGCTTATTCCGCTGCAGTTAAACTTGTTGTTTATTGTTTAACACTGTTGAAGGCTAACGATAATTTATTATGCATTATCTTAGTCATAATATTTCTTACTGGGCTAGTTGAGCTCACTCTTTTGCTTTCATTGTTCTCTTCAAGAAATGAGAACGTAGCCAAGACTAGTCGGGGAATGGAGTGACGGTCCGAGATAGTTGTTTTAGTAGTCCTCACTATTTAGTGTTATTTAAATGTAATGATGATTGAATTTGAGTTTGGATATTGTCAATAAGACAATATTTGTGTAAAAACTCTCAGCTTATATTGTATAATTAAGTTTGTATTTGTATTCAGTACTATGTATATTGGCGACTCAAGATGGGTGATGTATTCCTATTTTGGGGCGCCACAACGCCAGACATCTTGTACTTTTATTACCGTGTATTTCAATGCTTAATCAGAAAAACTTTCGCCGTTATTTTTATAAAAATATATTTATGTCATTTTCTAACTTCGACAATAATTCCGTTGTGGGGTCCACCAATAATTGTGTCGTCGTACGAATATTCCCTGTCAAAACGAATATTCCCCGACCAATCGAATATTTTATAACAACTTGCTTACTTTACAAAATTTATAAATATTACCCACAACAAGAACATTATATTCACACCTTAATATTCAAAAATGATATTTAGGGAAGAAAGAAAATTATTCTTATTCATAAAAGTAAGGATCTTACAGATTGATCGGGGAGGGGGGGAGAATGGGATGTCTAAAAGCAGATGCAAGAAAATTTGCAGGGCAGTCACGTGTTTGGCTTGTCGTCGTATTTGTTGGGACGTCCGCTAGACCTTCTAGCGGACTATTTAAAAAACTAATTTTGACTTGTGTTCACTTGGCGTAAGTGGGGGCATAATCGTCCATTTATTATTTTTATGCCATCCGCTAGAAATTCTTGTGACGACCCCAAATCCGGGTACTTGCAACCCGAACTCGGTTCTC
This sequence comes from Panax ginseng, assembly GCA_020205605.1. NCBI lineage: Eukaryota > Viridiplantae > Streptophyta > Magnoliopsida > Apiales > Araliaceae > Panax > Panax ginseng. Next base: position 63,323,543 of record CM035143.1, on the reverse strand, counting down.
CACGATACCATTTCTTTAAGCTGAATAATACTAAATAATAATACATTCAAACTTAAGTTACATACATCAAAGTTTACTTCCCTGTGCACGTGACCTTCAAATACATTCCTTACAATACCCGATAATAGATTCCATTGTCTTACTAACTATAACCATTAACTCATAATATAAACTCATTCAATGCCTTTCCTTTCCCTTGTTTCGTGCTTCGAGCCTTCAAAGTTGCTCATACATAATCGGAAACATTTAATTTAAGCAAGGATGAGCATTTGAGTGCCCAAAGAAGTAATAGCAATTATATATATAATTCGAACTAATATAAGTATTCTCTTTACATAACACTTCTACAACGAATCAAAAGTTGTGAAGTAATCAGATCTTGATAAAAATTCACATAACAACTCTCTTCAATTTCTTGAAACTAGGCTCCACCCATGAATAGGGTTTAAGAAACATACTATGAACATTCTTTTTCATTTTCAAAAGGTTTGGCGTAAATCCATCCGCAAAAACTGTTTAGCTTACTTGCACGGAGGGTGATCACTCATTGTATTCTCAGATTGATCAATACTACATAACTCGAATCTAAATTCATCATTTTATTCTCATCATCACCAAGCAAAAATTTTCCCATATAGGGATGTTCATACATGCTCGGTTCCAAACCCAAGGTTTTAATCTTGCTTTCAACAATAATATGTAATTCAACATATATGTATACAGTAATTGAAAAAGTGTATCAACATGTGAATAAATGCTATGATTATCCAAGTGGGGACACTCAGATAACCATTTAGAAATCAATGAATGTAATATATATCCGAGCTAACATGTTGATAATCAAAGCGCATATAATCAGACAGAATAGAAAAGAATTCTCAAACTCTCTTACTCATGTCCATCAGATAAAGGAAATGAAAATGTAAGATACTTGCACGATTCATTTGATTACAAATCTCAACTTAGGTTTTATCTCTTTATCACAACCTATCAATAATCGATCATTCGTTCGATTAGAACAATATATCATAACACCTAAGATCGTTTATTACATTACATATATAGTCTAATCACGTCATCACATATATCTCTAATACCATTACATCCTAAACAATCATTAACGCGGCCAAATATCTAAGTTCGGGTCAATTTCGACAATTATCTATTGTCTAAACCGAAACTTTAATCGGTAAATCCGAGTCTAAGACTCTTATTCTCATACTCAACATCGTAGAATATCGGACATTTTATTTTTAATCATTTTCAAATTTTAAATTGAAAATTTTCAAATAATTCAAATATGTCACTAAAGGGCCTATAGTGATATAACTATTACTATAGGTGTTCTTCTTCAAATTCGTAACTTCATAACCTATCTCTCAAGTCGACTAGTTTGACCTATTATAACTTTCAAACGCGTCTAATCATAATTAAATGATTTAAACATCAAACAATTCTATTATCATTAATAATTAATTAATATTAAATTATTAATGAAACCATTGCTAAAATATAAAAGTTATTTATAATAACTCAAACTATTTTTAAAACATTTATATTACCCTTTAAATGATTTTTAAAATAATTAAAATCATTTTTAAATAATTATCATTAATATTTAAATATTAATATATTATTTATCCAAATATTAAAAGTCATTAATTATAACTTAAAATATTTTTAAATCCTTAATATCCTTCTTAAATGATTTTTTTAAATAAATAAAACCATTTTAAAACTATTTATTTAATAATAATTATTAAATAAACTAAATATCATTAATATTATCTTAATATCATTAATATTCAATTATTAATGAAATTATCCTTTAAATATTAAAAGTTATATTTTATAACTTAAAATATTTCTAAATACCTTATTTTCATTTAAAATGATTTTTATAATATTAAAATCATTTTTAAACTAAATTATTTAATATAATCATTAAATAACTTTAATATCATTAATATTAATTAATTAATGAAATTCATCACAAAATATTAAAAGTCATGGAAATTAACTTAAAATATTTTCTTATACCATAAAATAATTTTTCATGATTTTTTCATGAATAAAACTATTTTATATCATTTATTTAATATTATAATTAAATAAATAAATACCTTTTATATTCCAAAATATTAAATATTTATGAAATATACTCAAAATAATTAAAAACTATTTTTCTGACTTTAAAATAATTTTTCGTAATTTATTAAGTATTTTTAATAATTAAAATCTAATTTTCTAATTTTAAATCATTTTCGTAAATTACGTAAATTAAAAATAAATAAAATCCGTCGCTAGAAGGCTTTAGCTTATTGTAAATTGTCGCCTTTAGGTGTTTTTGAGCCTCAAGAACAATCGACAAGGCGATTTAAGGTGCCTAGTTCACCATTTATGAATAATTCTCAATCCATTACGCTTCGGGCAATCTAATACTTGGATATTGTAGTACTCATGTAATACTACACTTACCAACAAATATCATGACTAAACAACATCGATCTCGGGAGAAATCACCATCAAAGTAGTTACCAAAGTCGTTTCTTCACGAAGAAACGATTCGAGGTGCCTACTTTGGACCTCTATAACTTGATGATCGTGCAACGTTTACGTGATCTATCAATTCCAGTGTGTAGACAACATGTAGGACTACAACTCTAACACTTAAAATCATCATAAAAACAATAAATCAAGCATCTAAAGTATGGTCAAACCTTATAAAAAAAAAACAACACTTAGAAAATTCTGGGCTGCCCAGAAATTGTCTGGTCAATGCTGGTCAATGGACTTTGACCTTCAATAACATTTACTCCAAAATAGATATGGACCTGATTCCTTTTGGAGGTTAAAGACCACATAACAAGCTACACCTAACAACTTTTAAAAAACAAATATCATGATCGAGAAAAGAGTTATAAGCCCTGACATTTGATGAAAAATCACGAATTTGCTTTTTCCAACTTGCTCAAATCTTCAAATTCGTGCACTTTGATGTTATGGGTCCGTGTTTTACAACCTAGAACATTAATAGACTCCTATTACACTACATTAAACAATCAATTGCATCAATTAACATCGAATCAAGGATTTCTAGAATTTAAGGTTTCCTACCTTTTCAAGCTTGATTTTGATTTCGACTTTTGATGCTTCCGATTTGTTGTTTGTGATGGTTGGGCTTTGATTATGAGCTTATGGGCAAGACAATTTCAGAGGTTTGGGGTTGAGAGAAAATAGCTAAGTGTTTGTGAGCAATTTTAGTGTAAATGTGCATTCCTCTCTCTTTAATCCATATAAATAATGTATGAAATGATTGTAATGGTTGATTGATGGTAATACTACAAATCCATAGGTGATTTCTAGATTGAATGGTCGAATTTGTGGTGATTGGTAACACAATAATGCACAAATAATTCACCAATAAAGCACTAAATGGACAAAAGGGTAAAATAGTCATTTCCACCCTAATAATTGGTTTCTTCCTTTAATAATGCACAAGGGTAGTTTAGACTTCTCATGTCTACCATGAAGGGCATTTTAGACATTGGCCACAACCCTTAGGGTTTATCACTTTAGATTTTTAAAATTCTATAAATAATATAACTAATAATACACTAAAAGGGTATTTTGGTAATTTCACATATAATTTTATGGGCATTTTTGTACATAGCAATTAAATGTACTATTTAATCACTAGATGGTAACTTTATCATTTACCAATTACTTTTTATCCTTTGGTAAATTAAAACATTTATACATTAACATCGAAATTAAACCCGGTAATTTAAAATTAGAGTTTTCGATTGAAAATTTAGGGTTTTATAATTAGGGTTTCTTAACGTCATCAATTAGGGTTTCTAATTGACCATTAGAGTTCTCTAATTATCTGTGTGTGTTACTAACACAGTCGTTACGGTTTCTAACTTTAACCGATTAAGGTTATAATAATTAGGGTTTGTCTAATTATCGATTTAAAAATAGTAATTAGGGTTCCTTCTAATGCACCACATTCTTATACACAAGAAACTTCATATACATGACAACTACTCGGTCATTTCTCATAATCGAGTTTAATAATTAGGTTTCACAAAGACAATCTTTGTGTTATACCTAATTTAATCGATCGCTATCGCTTCAATATTATCTGTTCTTACATACACAAGACATAATTATGGTATTTGTAAAATCATAATATCAATAATATTATATTTCTATTCTCATCTCTTAATCACAATCCCAAATTCAGGGTTTGGATTCCATATCTGACTTCTCTTTCGCATATCAAGTTAAAATACTTGATTTAAATATTCTAAACAATTCATATAATAAAATATTTATTATATAAATTCTAATTATCACTTCATATATTATTTCCAATCATGTTTTCATGGAAAATAATTAATAAAAATATTTCGGCTTACAAGAATTAATTACCATACAATATAATTTGTAGTAATTAATAATTCCAAAATTATTTCTAATTTTTCAAGTAATAAATATATTCGCATTTATCGTTCACATTACTAGACACTTATTCTCGTCATTAAATAAATAAATAAATAAAAATTTATACGCGAAATTTCTTATTTATTTTATATAGGAAATCTCGGGTTGTCACAATTCTAACGGATGCTAGGATACATTTTTTAACCACATCCCTCTATTTTTGTAATGTAAGGTGGGAATACTATTTTCCTATTTTTGATCCATAGCAAATAGATGCTATGAATAATTGCATATATATATATATATAGGTTCAGGATCAGGTAAGGACTCCCTTACTTTGTTAAAATGAGAATTTTTTTTTTTTTGTTAAATAACTAAAAAAAAGTTTAATATTTTATGGAATTGAAATTTTTTCATAATACAATATTTTGGATGTGATTTGATACGTATAACAAAAAGTATGTACAAATTGCATGCATCTGCACTCACCATTTTTTGGTATAGGTATTCAAATCACGCCTAAAACATTATATTATGGAAAATATCGATTCCATAAAATATTAAATATTTTTTAGTTGTTTTAAAAAAATAAAAAAAAAAGGTCCGTGATTTTAACAAAGTAAGGAAGTCCTCACTGACGGCTCAGATATATATATATATATATATATATAAAGGTTGGATCAGTCCGGACTCCTTGACCGACCATTAATCCAGATTTTTTTTTTTTTTTTTTGAAACAACTAAAATAAAAATTATGGAATCGAATTTTTCCATAATACATATTTTTGGCGTGATTTGGATACCTATAACAAAATATGTATATGCAGTGCATGCGCACTGTGCCATCATTTTTGGTATAGGTATCCAAATCACGCCTCAAAATATCATTATGGAAAAATTTCAGCCCATAAAATATTAATTTTTTTTAGTTGTTTCAAAAAAAAAGCAAAAAGCAAAAAAAAGTCCGTTTTTGATCGTGTTCGGACTCCGGACCTAATCCATTCATATATATATATATATATATATATATATATATATATATATATATATATGTGTGTGTGTGTGTGTGTGTGTGTGTGTGTATATATATATATATATATATATATTTATATTCACATTCTTTTACATCTCCAATTATAAATTGAGTTTCATTAAAATTTATATTCCTAATTACATTTTCCCATTTACAAAGTTTTCCAATTTTTTTGGATATTACCATATACAAAGCTACTCATTCCGTCTCTTAATATAAGTCGTTTTAGAGTTGTTCACAAGTATTAAGGAAATGATTATATAATATTAAATATAATATTTATTGTCTATATTGGTCTTGTATTAAAAAAAAAGAATGTTATTTATTGGACAAAAAATAGTAAACGAAGCAAAATTATATTTAATACTTGAGATAATATTAGAAACTAAATAATCAATGTTTATTTGAAATTCTCAAACGACTTATATTAAGAGAACACTTCTCCAAAACGACTTATATTAAGGACGGCTATATTATAAAGTCGTATAAAACAACTTACGTGATTTTGATGTCTTTGTGTAATTACATTTTTTTGTCTTCATAAATTAAAATATTACTATATTATTTTTTAATTTAAAATTTAAAATTTAAAATTTATTTTTATTTAATCTTTTTGAATTTTATAAAATTTTGGTTTTATTATCGTACTAAGAAAGCGAGTAAGTGCGTGAAACGGTGAAAGAGCACACCTCATTATCTGAAAAAAGGCCTTGATTTTAGGGGCAACCGTACTCTATAAATTTACACTCACTCACCTGAACCTTACCCTTAGATATAGCGGGGCCCCCAGTTCTTTTTCATCCTTCTCACTCTAGAATCTCCACGACGACAGCTTCAAGGAAAAAGAAAAACAAAAGAATAAACAGAAAAAAGGGCCGCCATTTTCAGTCGTATACTCGCTTTCCCTCTCCTCGATCTGGCTCAATTGATGAATGCCGGTACGTGTCGATTCTTCCGAACTCTTTACGGTTGAATTGAATAACTTTTTGTAGTTCTTGTTGAATTGTATGAGGTACATTGATAAACCCTAGATACTTTTTTTAATGCTTTCATTGGTGCTAGGTTTTGAGAATTAGTTGCAGTTGTGTGATTGTGTGGTAGCTTGTTGACTACAGAGCGAATGTTTGCATTTGAAATTCAGAATTTGGTTTCTGAATTTGAAAAATTTGTGTCGTTTTCACGAGTTTGGTTCTTCTGAAAATCAGTGGTTTGGATACTTAAAATAATCGTTTGAGCTGGCTGGAGCTTTCGTTTTGTTGTTTTAGAGACTTCTTGATGCATTTTGATTTTTGTTTTTGTTTTTGTTTAAATTGTATTTTTTACAGTTACTTTCTGTTTAAGAAATTAATGGTTTTGAAATTGAAGACACAATTTTATATGACTCACTTCTTTTTTTGAACTATTTTGTTGTAAATATGTGTGGGATTTTTAGTTTTTAAGGTCTAGTAAATTACTAAATAAGAATATTGTTTAATTGGTTTTACATTTTTTTGTTTGTTACAGGGTTCAATATTTGAGTTCGCAGTGAACTCTATTGCTGGATGTGCTGACTGCTGAGTTATGAAATTAAGGAGAATTCTTTGGAGATTGTGAACATGGTTTCTGTAGATTTATTTGGTTTTCACTAACTACTATATCGCTGTTGGTTAGTAACTGCATTTTTGATATAGCAACTTAGAAATTGTTTAACAAAAAGGCCATTGCGGATATGTTTGCTTTCAAGTGAGTTTGAGTTATGGCGGGAAATTCAAGATATGAACTAAATTCCACTAGTTCTGAACTGGGTTTTGTGGGAATCTATCCAAATGGGCAGAGGGGGAATCATTTTGGACATACTTTGGATAGGTCTGGAAGCTTTAGAGAAGGTACTGAGAACAGGATCGTTGGTTCTGGGATTGGCACTTCTCGAGGGAGTGGTACACTATTGGTGGAGTTGCCCCCATTACCCCAGTGTCTAATGCTGGATCCTATTCTTATGGGTGATCAAAAGTACACACGATTTGGTGAGTTAAGGAGGGTTATAGGCCTTTCTATTGGGAGTACATCGGAAGACAACTCTTTTGGAGCTACTCATTTAAAATCTTCCCCGGCATTGGCTTCTGAAGATGTAAAGAGCTTTAAATCAAGTGTTGTAGATACCTGTATCAAGGCCAGGTACTTATTTCTGTTTTATTTTATATTACTTTTTTGTTTGATTTATATACTTGATATTTGCAGTTTATCAATAACCATTTGCACATGCTCCGTATTTCTGTAATTTTTAATTATGTTTTTTCCATTCCCAGTCTCTCAAGAAATACATTGGATGTTTGTGGTGTCTGCTCCCCTGGGCCCAGAACATATTACCTTTTATTGCTATATGTGGCTAAACCTAGGTTGTAGGTACTAGAAGATTTCACAGTTGCTAATTTTTTTGTTGTTGCTGATTATGCGACTTTTTAACCAGGGGGAGATCAAGAAAGTTGGATGAACACATATATAAACTGAACAAGTATTGTGAAGCAATAACCAACAAGAAGCAGCAGCGAAATGAGGTAATAACACCTGAGCGATCAGCTTGTTTGAACTTGAAGATGGGAATTCAGATTAATCAAAATTCTCCAGACCTTGTAACTCAGAAGTTGGAGGATCGGCCAAAGACTGTTCTGCTGAACAAGCGTGTACGCACGTCAGTGGCAGAGGCACAGGTATGTAGATGATATGCATTGCAACTTATATTATGGACATCATTGAACTTTCTCTCGGTATATGTATTGTTCTGCACAACTGAAATGACGATTAAATAACTAAAACAAAGATAACGTAATGACAGTGATGAAAAAAATAAAAAAGGTCTCTTATGCTAGTAATCCCATTACCATATGATGATGACATTTCCTAGTTCCTGTTCATGTTATAGTAATGCTTATCTAAGTTTGTGAGGTTGTACATATTGTTTTGATGTTTCTCAAAAGGTTGAGTGAGTGCCTCATATCTTACAACCTGTCTACCGTGGGATCCTATGGAAATTACACATGAATATGTAACAGATATTGCATATATGAGCAGAGTTGGGATAAGGAGTCCACCTACACCCAACCTATGACAATTGGAAATATAAATGAAAACACTCGAGAGAGTGCAGATCTCCAATCTCTACTACAATGATCAGACATAGAAATTCCCTAAAGGCAGCCATGGCCAGAACCCCTAAAGAAGCAAGAAAAGTGACCAATTTTTGCAGCAAAGCATATATATGTATATACATTTTCACAACAAGCTTCAGGATTAATCACATACTCATGATTTTGATGATATTGGACTAGATTCACTGCCTTTGTTCATATTCTTCTTGTTCATGAAATGTTCCTAATATTTAAAACCCTTTTTTTATTTTTTTTCAGTACAATTATGACATACGTCTGTACTTCAAATATTCCATCTTAACATCCGACTGTCCAAGATGCAACAAATAATCAAATTCCTAAAGTATTGTCTGAGGTTGTAAAAAATACTTTCAAACTATGAAAATCTTTAAGAAGAAGGTTTCAAGTTTTGGATACCTTTAGAAAGTACGGGCATTATCATTGAATTTATGAGAGTATTGCTGACTTGCTGTCTGATAATAATGATGCCCTTGCAGAAGGCACATGCTTCACAGCTTGCATCGACCATAGTATGCAACTTATAACATATTACGAGGATGAGTTACTTTACCAATGCCCTAAAATATTATGCTATTAAGGAATGGACTTAAGACTTTGTATTGTCACGTGGTACTTCTCTCATACTTTGATTCAAATCGGTAATGCAAAAATTGACTATGGTGCACATGCACAAACATAATGTGGAGTTACCTGCAAGCGAGAAAATTTAAACTATGTCACGTTGATTTACCAATTATTTTATTTCAAAGCCTACACCTGTTTGAAGATGTGCCTAACAATTTATATTACTTTTCTAAATAGAATTAGCCAACAATGTATATCATGCTTTAACACTACTGATATCATACTTAGTGAAGAAGATTGCGGCGAGGAATTCATTTTATTATTAGATTCATATTTCTTTACCGTGTTGGAAAAAGTGATTGAAGTAATTAGATTCTATGTCTATATAATCGATTCCCTTCGACTGTTATTCAAATATCTTAGTGAACTTTCTAGTGCTTTATTGTTGTTCAATTCTGTCGAGCCGTACTTGTCAATGTATTCGATCAATTCCATAGTTTTAGCTTTTACTCTAGGGACACCTTAATTCGAAAAAGTTATGCTATTTTTTTTGTTGATTTATTTATTTGTTTTTTTCCATTACTTCAGCCAGAATGTCTTAGTAATGGCCTGCCAAGGCAGCCTTTATTCTTAGCAAAAGATCGAGATATTCTTAAGGAGACTAGTGCAGATTCGGATGCAGTTGAAAAGATTCGCAGGCTGCCTGCAAGTGGGGAAGGCTGGGACAAGAAAATGAAAAGGAAACGTTCAGTAGGGACGGTTTTAACAAAATCTATTGATAGTGATGGAGATTTAAAACGAGTTATGCATCACAAGCTTAGTGGTGAGCAGGGTTTGCAATCTTGTGATGCTCACAATTTCAGGTAACATTTTTATTGTTATTATTACATTATTTGCTTTGTCCTACTGTTGCCTGTACTTTTTTTTTTATAAAAAAAATCATGGTGTGCCGCAGCTACTATCTCTAGGGTGTGCATTGGAAAATTCACTTCTGCTGCTTATCTAGGACTTCTGTCCTTCCATTTTGAAGTTAAAGTTAAATATTACTCCCCCCGTCCTGTATTAAACGTCCTAATTTCCCTTTTAGGATGTTCCTAAATAAATTTCCTATTTTTATATTAGTAACTATTTTTATCTTATTTTTCCACTTGCACCCTCATAATCTTTTTAGTCAACTTTTGTTGAAAACTTAAGAAATGATTACATTGGAAAATGATGTATTGTTATACCACTTTCTCTCTCATATACTTATTGGAATATGATAATAACAACAAAAATGATAAAGTAGCTACAAATTAATTCCAACAAATGTTGCCGGTTTCTATGCATGGACATATGCATGTAATTAGTGGGTGGGTTTAGAGAGAGAAATATACTTAATGGAATGTGATAATAACAATAAAAATGATTTAGAGAACTAATTCATCTAGGAACTAACAAGAAATAATTAATGTTGTGATCATAGAAAAGTAAATGGATACTTCAATTAATAAATAATTTAGAAGGGCAATTTAGGTAAATTTTTTTATCATTAATTAGCGTGCCAAACTAATTAGGATGTTTAATACAGGACGGATGGAGTATTTCAAAAGAATAGCGCCGGATTTTGGGAGTTTTTTTGAAAGGTAAAAGGTTCAAATGCTTAAGAAATAACTAATACTTTCTTAATTAAAAAATATCTGAAAGAAAAAAAACACTCTAATCAAATGCTTGAAGAGTTTCTACTCTAATGATGCAAAGTCAATAAACACCCATGAAGCTTAGTGTCATACAAAAGCTTTCAACAAAGAAGCTTGCTTACCTCATTACAAACAAAGCCTAATAATGTATTATATGTTAATGTAATTTGTAATGTAGTGGACATCCACAAAACCCCCGAAATCCTTGGCCAAATCGTGCCTGGAATATAGCTTGAGCCTCCACTTGAAGAGGGGAGACAGTCACGGAAGTTAAAACAAAGTTAGAAGAGAGAACCTTCCTAACTCCACTAAAAACAACAGCAGCAGCCCCAGCCTCAGGGTAGTCCTAACCAGCTCTATAACACTTAGGAACTGGGGAAATAGTATGTGGAATATATATTTATGGTTTAAAAATTAAAACTCAGATATATTTGTATTTCTTCTTAAAACAGTATGATCTACATGCTTTAACTTTCGGCAACTGCCATGCCTTGTTTTGGTAAGAAAAAATTCATGCACTCTTAAACAAGGTCTTATTAGATACCATAATACTTCTTTTGCAAGAAATATGAAATCCATTTAATGAATTTGTTTATTTTGGTAGCAATAGATATTAGCAGTGTTAGGTTTTTACCTTTGACTTTAGATATCATAATAATTAATGCAATTGGCCAGTAGGACCTACTTCATTTGTAAAGTACATTATCTGCATTCATTTTTCCGGTATACTGATTTGGACCATTTGATCTGGTTTGCTTATAGGGAAAAAAGAGAAGAAAGAAGATGATGGTCTAATATATATATTGTCTGGATCCTAGTTATGAATTCAATTGACACTTGGACATTTAGGCCCTCAATTTTGATTTACCCACTTAATCATATGCTCAAACAGTAGACAACACTGGTGTTTTGGTGTAGAAAATGATTGGGATACTCAGGCTTTGGTGTGAAAATGATTGGAGAGCAGTTATGAATGCTTTTTGGTGTTTTTTGGTGCTGTAGAAAATGATTGGGAACGGTTATGAATACTGAATAAGCAGTAGATCACAATATGGTTAACTAGCTTATGATTTAGATATGAAAATGGTGATGAACAGTGCTTTAATTGGATGAAGAAGTAATGGAATAATGGAAATCGAGTCTTTAACTCAGAGTAAGCAGTGTAATAATGGAGGAAATAAGGAATAAATTAATAGGAGAAAGAGACGAAAGGTAGATATGGCAAAGCCAATCTTCAATTTTTATTTTTCATGTTCTCACCCATTACATGCTCCTCCATATTTATACTACTTTTTTGACTCTATACCAACATAAACTACTAGCTTGAACCAATCTATATATATAAGCCTAACACAATGTTACTTTTTTTGCTAGAATCTTCTAACTTTTCTAATTAGTGTCTAGGTTTTATTTATTACACTCAAGGTCCTTGGCCTTGCATATTTACTGTATATTCATAGGTTAAATAAAAAAAACTAAACAAAAAAAAAGACTAAAACAAAAAGTAATTTTTTTCCTGACCTTCATATTTTTTCAGATCAGGAGCTACTAATGATACTGGTGGCATTAACAAGTTTGATGGTACTACCTTGCCTGCTAGTTCTATTACTCATGCCACACCCAAAAATGAACAGGAAAGAGCCACTGTTCTTAGGAATCAGATACCTGGACTAAATAAGGAGCGATTCCTATCTAAAGGAAGCAACAAGTATGTATTACTTGCTGTAGTTTGATGCATGTTTCTTCTTTTTACAGGCTCCTCAGCTTACATATTTGTAATACTAAAAGTTGAAATAACTTTAAAATTTTATCTTTTTTGCCAATTTCTCTTTTCTCGTATTCTCATTTCGGATGTTTGATGCATATTCTTCTCTTCTGGGATCAATAACCGCGAGGATAGTAACACCATATGTCCTAGTCCAGTGACCAAAGGAAAGGCATCAAGGACACTACACGCTGGTTCTACAGTTGCAACAAACTCAGCTCCTAATATCCCTCGTATACGTGGAACACTTGAGAGCTGGGAACATACAGCATGCATAAACAAAATCCCTGCAACTGTTGGGGCTAACAGTCGCAAGCGTGCCATGTCCTCAGGCTCATCTTCTCCCCCCATGGCTCAATGGGTAGGTCAGAGACCACAAAAGATTCGCACAAGGAGAGCTAATTTGGTTCCTCCAGTTTCAAACCATGATGAAATTCAGATGTCATCTGACGGATGTTCACCTTCTGACGTTGGTGTTAGGTCAGCTTCTAATGGAACTGATGGATCTCTTTTATCCAGAAGTGCAAATAATAGCACCCAGCAGCTTAGAGTTAAACTTGAAAATGTTCAATCCCCATCCCGATTATCTGAAAGTGAAGTGTCTGGCACTGGTGAAATCAGATCGAAAGAGAAAAATATTGACGGTGGCGAAGTGAATGAAAAAGTTCGAAATGCTATCCATAGTGTCGGACCTTCACCAACTCCTAAGAAGAAGAATAAATTTTTTGCCAAGGAAGAAAGTGGTGATGGTGTATGTAGACAAGGGCGAAGTGGAAGGGACTCTTCATCTTCAAGGGCTTGCATTTCACCAATGAGGGAAAAATTGGATAGGACATCCACAACTAAGCCAGTTAGAAGCACGAGGCCTGAGAAGAATGGAAGGTGCTGAATTTTCTCCTTGACAATGGAATTATGCTTTTCCTTGCTATAAATTTTTCAGCTTTTTGGTAATGTATGATGTATCCATATGTCACATTAAGTCTGATTGCCCTTTCAGAAAGATGTCGGATCGCAAGGGCTACTCGCATCTTGGGCATTTGCAAAACAATGGTTCCCCAGATTTCACTGGTAAGAAACTCTTCATTATGAGCCTATACATTTTCTTTACATAGTTTGTATTATAATTGGTATATTTTAGAGATCTTCCAGATAAAGTTTCCCTCTCAATTCTGGAAATTCTATTTTAGATCCTTTCATTTTTTTGTATAATTTGCTATAGATCTTCATATCGTGTATGCCTTGGTCCCCTTGAAACTTTTTTTCTGTTCACATAACCATTGCTTAAATTATTTGATGATTATGTTTAAGAAAAACTATTTCAGTATACATATACTTTGGCCTCTTGAAGGCAACGGTCTGTGGTCTGCCCCCACCCACACTACCTGTGTAAATAAGAAAGACACTGTTCTTACTTCATTTAGATGCATAACTAGGCTTTTCATATGATATTACAGGGGAAGCAGATGATGATCGTGAAGAACTCTTAACAGCTGCAAATTTTGCTCGCAATGCTAGCTGTTTGTGTCTAACCTTAACTTTGTTTATCTATCATAAAGAAGATTCTATTTTCGTGTATGTTCATGTCTGATCACCAGAGCATTGATTGTTTTTGTAGATCTTGCCTGTTCTAGCTCATTCTGGAAAAAAATGGAACCAATTTTTTTTTCTGTTAGTGTGGAAGACAAATCCTACTTATCGCAGCAGGTGGGACCAGAATCTACAGTGAAACATAATTTCAGTTATGCCTTGATTTTAATTTTCTTCTTATTGCACATGATGATGCTCTGACATTCTGTCATTCTCTTGTCTTGTTAGTTGGATCAGCTCAAATTATCAGAGGAACTTCATGAAAGCCAGCCTCAGATATTTGGCCATGGAAAATATGTTTTGGTACTTCTGCAAGCCATAAGTTGTGCATATTTTTAGCATCTTATTTAATTTTGGACACATGGTTTCCCATCTTGCCATTGTTTCACACTTCACTAGTGTAGGGCTTTGACAGATGACGGTCTTTCAAATGAAATGATGTTATTTTGTCTCAGCACAATCATGACGTGAATCTCTAGTAGTTTATATTAGTCATGCAATTATTGACAAGTTTTATGTGGAAAGTTTTGTTTAATACTGTTGTGTGTTTTGCCGTCATATTGGTACATGGATGGACATGAATGTGTATTTTTGGCAATGCTTATTTTCCTCTCCATTTCATGTAGGAGAGGGTTTCTTTTCTTTCTTTCGGTGTCTGCCGTGGGGTGTTACAGGGTATTCATAGAGATTTTGGGGGTTCTCCTCATTTTTAGGACTTGTACTTGTTTCCTTTCCTTGCTTCTTTTTGGATTTATGGTATTCCTATGATCTTTCTTTCTTTTAATATAATTTCTGTTATATCAAACTTATTTTTATTCATATACACACACACATGCACACATACACACATGTATATTCTTTTTGTTTTTAGCAGAACTTGAGGCATAATCTCAATTTGTTTTCACTTAAAATAAGAAACCACGAGAATTTTGGTCCCTTTCCACCAAGCTATTCTGTCTAAGGCAGTCTCAGCTCTTGCCTTTTTTGGCACCTCTGACCTCATCGACTTGGTGCTGCTTTAATGAGTCCCTTTTATCATTATCCATCTTTATAGTATTTCTTATTTAAACCTAATTACATGTAACTTTAGAATACTCTCCTTTGTTTTTTTCATCTAGTGCCCCGTTTGTAATTGGATTGTTTGTTTCCCCCCCTCATCATTGTTAGCATCTTCTATTTCTGTTTGTATATTGTGTACTATTCGTAATGTATGCCTCTGCTCCTGTTGAAATTTACCTTTCATCGATTGTTATGGTGGTCCAAAATGAACACCACCATAACTTCTAGTGTATATCATGCTTTAATACCACAAGATGGTCCAAATGAACACCACCATATGCATGCACCAGTCTTCTATTTCTGTTTGTATATTGTGTACTACTTTGTAATGTATGCCTCTGCTCCTGTTGAACTTTACCTTTCATCGATTGTTATGAGGAAAAATCTGCTGCATGCATATGGTGGTGTTAATTTGGGCCATCTTTTGTTGTTGTGGTATTAGTCTAGCATATGTAGAATGCCTTTGACACACATGTAGAGGACAAGTTACTTTGGATTTTTGGATCTGCTTCATCTTTGTTGTAATAATTTTCTTTCTTTCCAGGGCGATCTTGTGCATGAAGAAACTTCTCTATCTGGCACTCTTAATTATGGGGGAAGAAATATATACCCACAGTATCAAATTGGAAAGTCAAGTTGTGTAGTGAAATCAATTGATCAACATCAGGAGGCTGACACTTTATTTGGAAGCCTAGATTCAGAGAGTAGAATCAGCAAAGTCACCCCACTATACCAAAGGGTTTTATCAGCTCTGATTTTAGAAGATGAGATTGAAGAATCTGAAGAGATCAATGTTGGGGGAAACAGATTATTTCAGAGTGTTAACTGCAATTTACTTTATGATACACGTCTCCTTGTCAATGCTGAACCAAAGCGGGATAGTATTGAATATGAAAGTGAGTCGGTTGTTGGTGTTCAAACTCAGTGCCTGAATTTTGCAAAGAGACTCTTATCTTGCAATGGAAATGCAAACTCCGATAGTAGCCCTGACATTCAGAATCCTACATGTAATGATGAATTGTTTCGAGGATCTAGTGGATTTATGCATTCGGAAGTTGATGTGTTGACTGGAATTTGTAGAAACGATCTGGATGGGATTCAAATTGGACTGAGAAACGGCTTTGATATTTCTTCTTTAGATTGTCGATATGAGCAAATATGTCAAAATGACAAACTATCGCTTGAGCTACAGAGTGTTGGCCTCTATCCAGAGACAGTGGTAGGTTTTACTTATGTACTTAATGATGCTTGTGGAGATGTTTTTAATATCTTTAAATAGTAAAGCTTTGGTATTTAGTTTTGAAATCTAAACCCCCATTTTTTCCCTTCATTATTTAAGAAACGTAACTTGATGATATTCATGTGGAGTGGAGGGTGTTCACATATTTTTAAGTCATCTTGACTCGTATATTCTGGATATGAACTTGATTATTACTCCTGATACAAAATTAGAGATGCATTTTGACTTTTTTTGGTCAATTTGCGAAATCCTAAAATTCTTTCAGATTATAGTACGAACAATGATATTTTCTTTAAACTAACTAAAAAGTACTACTATTGTCATATTACTGTTTTCCAAGCTTACAACGGGTTCATATCAATTTTAAATTTTAGGGTTTTGCAAATTGACTTCAAAAAGTCAAAATGTATCTCTAATTTTGGAATGGAGGTAGTACTTCTCATTTAACATGTTTAAATTACATTTGTATTTATATTTCTTCTCTTTTTGTCGTTGATCCTATGATAAATTGTTACAGCCTGATTTAGATGACAGAGAAGATGAAGTGATTGATCAAGAAATTGTTCAGCTGAAGCAAAGACTTCATCAACAGGTTATCCTGCAGTGGTGTAACTTTATTTGCACCATAATTATCCCTTCGGCAATAATTTCTTGATATCCTCTATTAAGGAGAAAATCTAAATGGAACTTCATTTTCCCAGGACTTACTGACGTTACAGAGTTGTTGAGTGTTTTTTTTGTGCTTCTATCTTACTAAATACTCTTTGCTTATATGTTGTTCTGAATTGTAGACTGAGAAAAAGAAGATGTACTTAGAAAATGTTTACAAAGCTATATGGAGCTATTTGGAAGAACGGTGAGATCCTTAGGCTCTTTTTCCCCCTGATATTAGAGTCTATTTTTGTGTTTTTCCTCCTATCCAGTATGATGCTAACGTTCAAATCTGTTTAAGCAACTCGGCTTCAACTGGGTATAATCTGGTTAATTTGCAGGAATCTTGAGCAGGTTGCTCTGGATAGACTGGTTGTGTTGGCTTACAAAAAGCTGTTGGTAATTATCAAACCCTTTGCTTATTTTCTGTATATTTCTAGCAAAAGCCACCTACGTTGTGTCTTTATTGCTGTTAGGCATCCTGTGTCTTAATTCTATAAAATGTTAAATTTTTTTAACTTTTAACCATTTGATTTAAACTACAAAAACTGCTGCTTATACCAGTGGGGTATGTGAAGCATATGCAGAACTTGATAACATGAACTCTCGTTTGGGGTGTTCATTGAGATTGTCATTGACAATGGGCAAAGGTCCAAAAATACCCTTGACGTTTACCCCAATGTCCCATTTACACCCTGAACTTTTTTTTTTCCAAAAATACACTTAACGTTGTAAAACGTAGCTCAACTATGTCCCTCCCCTTAAAAACATTCCAGCTGGACAAACGGGCATTAGTGGCAACTGACACGTGTCAAAAATAAAATTTAATAATCTTTTTTTATTATTTTCTCTCCCTCCCTACCTCTCTCTCTTTCTTTTCTCTCTCTCTCCTTTCTTCTTCCTCTGTTCCAAAAATAACAAAACTAAAATGCATTAATCATAACAATCAGCACATACCCATTATATTTGAAATCATAACAAGCACAAATACATCAATCCAAGTAGGCCCTTTGAATGGAATGAGTCCACTGAACTTCGTAAACATGATTACCAATCAAATGAGGGTGGCACTTTGAAGTTTATATATAATAGAATTTCAAACTTTGGGTGTTAAAAAACCCCATCACAATTGTTATGACTTGTGGCTTTCATGTAATTTATTCTTGGATTAAATAGTGAATATTCCTTTGTAAGAAAGTTACCGCTACATACTTTCGTGTACTGTGTGCATTTCAGTGATGCACGTGTTTTTTAAGCACATGTAAAACCAAAGGGAAACAACTAACTTCTTTTGTTCATTGATGGAACATATTAATAGAGAAGTTAGTTGACCTCAACAAACTTTATCTCAGAGCATTGGATGTGATTCAGCTCCAGGCATCAGAAGGCACCCTAAAGCTTGGAAGCATTTGCTTTGATCCTGTTCAAGGCAAACACAACCTTTGAACCAGAGGGCCTACCTAAATGCCCGCAAATGAAATCCCCTGCAGACAGGAGCTCTCTCATGTTCACATTCGTCATCACTCCTAATCCATTGAGCATATAAACAACATCCTCAGTAGCGACATTCCCAGAAGCACCTTTAGCATATGGGCACCCCCAAGCCCTGCTACAGAAGAATCCACCGTGCTGATCCCCATCTTAAGAAAAAACAAAAAGCAACAGCGAAAAAAAGAAGAAGAATAAGTTGGCACCCAATTTAAATTAGCACAGTAAATCAGTAATAAAACAATTTACAAACTTCACTAGCCTCTTAGACATATAGAAGACATATTTGGTTGGCACACATGAGGTGTTGTAGAAGATATAAGTACGCGTAAAAAGGGTTGGCTACACGCAAATCCTGATAGAAGAAGACGGCTTACTTGAAGTGATACAAGAATGTTTGACAGAGCTTGCCCATATGTGTCATGAAAATGAACAACAAGTTTCTCTTTGGGGACAACATTAATAACATCTTCAAGCATTGGAATGACGGTTCCTGGGCAGAAGAAAGAGAAAGTACGAAATAAAATTTCCTAAAGACACTAGAGTTACTAAAACAAAGTAAACAAATTAGAACCAAATATGAACAGATCAACAACAGAGGATGATAAAACTAAAATTCTTATTGTCATCTGTTCAGATATGTGAGATAGAAGTGATCACGTAATTATCCAAAAAAAATACACTAGTGGACTCGTGTGTATACTGGTTAAGAGGGACATGGACTTGACTGAAACTAACCATAATAAAAACTCTAAAATTAAAATGAATTACAAGTGTATTTCAATTAGTAGAAAATACTCTGCTCTAGTTTTGCTGTTAAAGTTGAATATCTAAAAAAGTGGATAATTCGAAAAAAGATGGAGTTTTGAGATTTGAGTTATAATTTCTCTTGATTGATTTGTCTGTGGGGAATTCGTCGCTTAATGGGTGGAAAAAAGAGGAAACAAAGGAAGAAGAAAGGAGAGAGAGAGAAAAGGTAGAGAAAAGTTGGAGAAGAAAGAGAAAATAATAAAAAAAGATTATTAAATTTTATTTTTGACACGTGTCAGTTGCCACTAATGCCCATTTGTCCAGCTGGAATGTTTTTAACGGGAGGGGCATAGTTGAGCTACTTTTTACAACGTTAAGTGTATTTTTGGAAAAAAAAGAGTTCAGGGTGCAAGTGGGACATCGGGGTAAACGTCAAGGGTATTTTTGGACCTTTGCCTCATTGACAATTTATTTTCAACTTTGGCTGTATGGAATCTATTTTTTTCAACATAAAACATGACATTCAGATAATTTGCTAAATATTAGTTGGAACTAAATAAATTTATTTGGATCTTTAGGTAGATCGGTAGTGATTCACGTTGCCATGTTTTCTTGTTTCCAGTAATTGTATTTTAAGTTTGCTTGATGGTGAAGCACCTCAATTTACCCCCCACCCCCTTCACGAAAAATTCCCCAAAACCCAGAAAGGCGTGATAATATTTAAAATGTACTGCACCATCTATACTAGGTGTATATGGTGTTCTTTTCTTTGACTCTCAGTTCTGAAATTGATGTGCTCTAACTCATCAGCTCTCTTTGGTAAGGAATGTTTCATAATTATCATTTGTCAATAAGTATCTCAAGACTAGAGAAGTATGTCGAAGACCAGAGAAGTATGTCTTACATGGATATTGATTTCTTCTTGGTGAATACAGTATAATACTTTTCAGATTTCATCTAATGCATTTGACAAAGAGATACTACTACATGCATTAATCTCTTAGTGGATTAGGTAATATTCTATTGTGTTTGAGCTGCTGGAAATTTTCATCAGAAATTCATTACTAGTAGCACCATATTATTTGTATGCAAGTACAATTGTAGATATTATGAATGTAGAAAAATAAAGAGAGACTAGGAGAAGGCGAAGATATTTGGGAGTAGGATTACTTGATTTCACTTGATACCTCTTATAGTTCACTTACATAAAATGAACCAACTACGACAATTTATAGGACTCCTACATTTCTAGAGTTAGTTTTATAATTATCACTTGACCAAATACATGTACATTACCCTTGTATCATGAATCTAATAAACTAAATACATATATTATATATATCAGATTTGGATAGTAACGAATTCATGTACTATTAACTTGGAACTATTAAGATCTTCCCACTAAAACAAATTACATAATCAAGTTTATATTACTAACACCCCCTCTTAAAGATTGGGTTTTTCTTCCATCTTGTGCGGCTTTTGGAGGTATTATTGTCATTTGGGATACTCGGTGTGCGACTCTTCTTGAGTCTGTTTTGTGCATTTGCTTAGTTTCTGTTCATTTAGAGATTATAGGGTATGGGTGTTGGTAGTTTTCTTCGGTGTAATGGCCTAATCGGCCTAGGGATAGATGTGCTTTTTGGGAGCAGCTTTATGATCTTTATGGGCTTTGTTCTCCTCGTTGGTGTATTTGTGAATTTAATGTTATTAGAGTTTCTTTTGAAACATTTGGTGGGTCAAGAACTACTATGAGTGTGAGGGGGTTTGATAGATTTATTAAAGATTGCATTAATAAATATTGCTCTTTGGAATGCCCGATTCACTTGGTCGGTAAATGTACAAAGACAACTTGTATTGATCGATTTTTGTTTAGTAATGATTGGGAGGATGTGTTTCCTGAGTTGGGGCAAGAAGTTGTTCGGCGAGTAGTTTCTAATCATTTTCCCGTTGTCTTAGAATCTAACCCTCTAAAATGGGGCCCCACTCCTTTTTCGTTTTGAGAATATGTGAATTTCTCATCCCAATTTCTCCAAGTTGATTAAGTAATGGTGGAGTGAGAGTGGTTATGTGGGTTGGAGAAGTATGCTAAATGTAAGTTAAAAGAGTGAATAAGGAGGTGCTTGGCGATATGAGATATAGGAAGAAAACATTTTTGAAAAATATAGAAGAGATTGATAGGATCGATGAAAGTAGTGATATTTCAGAAGATTTGATTGGTGGACGAGCTCAACTGCGTAATGAGTTTGAGGAGGTGACTTTGAGTGAGGAAGCTAGTTGGAGGCAAAAAGCTAGGTTTTTTTGGGTGAAGGACGAATATTGTATTTCAAGACTGTTTGAAAAGGTTGCAAGTGGTAGAAATCGTAGAAATTTTTTTACGGAGTTAAAGCTTGCATCGGGTGAGATGGTGAGAAATTTTGATTTGATTGCTAATGGAATTACTGATTTTTATAGAAAACTCTCCGAGGAAGAGGTTGAGTAAAGGCCTATGGTAGAGGGTTTAGATTGGTGTCCTATTTTGAGAGATGAGAGTTTTTGGTTAGAAGAGCCGTTTACGTAAGAGGAAAAATCAAGAGGTCTGCTTTTGTAATGGATAGAGGGAAAGCTCTTGGTCCTGATGGGTTTACAATGGCTTACTATCATACAAATTGGGACGTGGTGAAAGATCTCATTAGAGTTTTACAAGAGTTCTTTGCAACAAGTATTATTGGAAAAAATATTACCTTTATTACCCTAGTGCCTAAGAAAGATAAATCTGTATAAGGTGACGAATTTTAGACCCATTAGTTTTGTGACTAGTGTGTATCAAATTCTTACTAAAGTTCTTTCTAAGAGATTGGGTACTGTTGTGATTGTGAATGGGGAGCCCAAGTCTTGGTTTAAGTCGAACCAGCTAAAACCTAATCGATCGATCGAAACAAACCAACAAACATAGACTACAGAGAGGGAGAAAGGGGAGAGCAGCAGAGAGGGAGAACAAGATAACAAGAGCAGCAAGTCAGCAATAGAGAGGGAGAAAGCAAACAGAGAGGGAGAAAGCAAACTTGCCAGCGTCTTCTACTCTTCTTCCTCACTAATTCTCTTCTTCTACTTCTACTCTTCTCTCTTCTGCTTCAACTTTTTTTCTCTCTTTTATCCTTCTTTAAAGTAGGCATGCTGCCCAATTTTTTCCCTACTTTATTTCCAGTGTATTCTGCTTTGTTGACATGCTGCCCAATTTTTTTTTTATTTATTTCCTGTCTATTTTTCTTAGTCAGTCTATTACTCTATTCTGCTTTGTTGACTCATGAGTCATGACTGCTGCTGCTAATTTTTTTTATATGGTATGGTTATGCTTTGTTGACTCAGGACTGCTGCTGCTAATTTTTTTATATGATATGGTAATTGGTATGCTTTGGTGACTCATGACTGCTGCTGTTTGGTTTTGTTTATTTATTGGGCATTGTTTTTGTTACCCACTACGAGGACCCACTAGTTAAAGAGGACATGTAATCCATGTTATTCTATTCATGTAAATGAGACGCGTTCTGTTAGCAAACTAAGCACTCAACACAGAATAATGCAATATAGCTATATACTACAATGTAGTAAGTATTGTATAATTTACATATCTATATTAATAAGATAGAACCTAATTTGAATTTGGGCGAAAAAACACAAGGACGGTTCAGATTTATTCTAATTGATTTGGGCGAGAAAACACAAGGACGGTTCAGATTCATTCTAATTGATTTGGGTGGGAAAGAGTGGTGGGAGGGGAAGGAGGAGAGAGAAAATGAAGTGAGATTATTGAAACGGAGAGAGGGGGAGAATTTTGTTACGCCGTGTCTTCAGGCACGGGCAATTACTAATATTATATATAAAGTAAATTACAACAAATAGTTTATATTAATATTATGTTATATGCATGATAAATAAAAATTAATACATATATATACAACACAATAAATTAGCAATGTTCTAAAAGTATTTAAGCGGAGGCGGCGGTAGTGGGGTCTAGCCGAGGGCCTAAAGCGAGATTTTTATTTTAAGCCAATTTTAATATTTTATCTTACATGTATCCAAACGAAACAATAATATAAAGCAAAACAATCTATAATAAAGATAATAACGACCTATACTTAAAGTTCAAACATATCCATATTGCTAATATCAAAGTTCAAACACAAACATACAATTGTTCATAGTTTAAAGCATATTTTTTACGTATTAGTTTTATTCATAAACAAGATTGCTATTAAATAATAAAATTTAAAATTTCAAGAATTTAATTCAATATTAAAACTTAAGAAACTAAATATAAATTTAAGAATTATATTGAATTAAACTAAATATTACAAATGTATCATCATTTATACAATTTGAAGTTGGTACAAGCTCAAAAAATTACAACTATAATAAAATTATCTATTTTGACTTGATATTGTTCACTTCTTATTGTGATCTGATATGCTACAATATGTATTATGAATATGGTAAATCATTAGAAAAATAAATATATCAATATCTGGTTTGGGTAATTATTAAAATAAAAAAACTCTTCGCCTAGACTTCACCTAGGCCCCTGCCTAATTTCCTTGAGGGATTTTTTTGCTGCCTTGGGCCTTGCTGAGGCGCCAGGGGGCCTAACACCTAGGCGGGGGCGGAGATTTTTAGAACACTATAAATTAGTATTATATTTTTTTTGTTATGTATTGTACTAATATTGTATATCATTATACATTTCTTACTTATATTATAATATATTTTATTTACTAATATTGTGATTTGATATGCTAAACCTGCGTTATGAATTTATGAATATGGTAAATAATTAGAAATATAAATATATAAATATTTATATAAAATGTTAATATGTATAATTTTATACGAATAAAATTTACATTGTTAACTACTTGTCGACGACTAGTCGGACGCCTTGTCGTCTAAGCGCTCAAGCTCTCGGTTGTCGCCTCGACTCGACATAACTATGCATGTAAGTCCTTGGAAATTCATATCCCAAGGTTATACTTCCTTTATTCGGCATTTGATATATGGAGTTGTTGATGGTCATCGAATTCGATTCTGGGAGGATTATTGGTTGGGAGATAACCATTTTTCTCTTATTTCTAATCGTGTTTATCGTATTTCTTCACATCGTGGTGCTCCAATTTCTAACTTCATAAAGCGTGATGGGAAGTCACCTTCTTGTGATTTTCATTTCTTTAGGATCTCATGGATTTGGAAGCTAATGAGATGAAATCTTTGCTAACATTGCTTGATTCGGTTCATTTATGTAACGATCGAGATCATAGAATATCTTTGTAATAAGATTTTTAATATTTATTAAATAAAATAAATTGTGTATTATGAGTTTTTAGGTTGATTAATGACCTAGTTTACGTGTAAACCCTAATCAATTATACAAAAGGGGTAAAATGGACTTAGTTAGGGAAGTAAACCCTAATCAATTATACAAAAGGGGTAAAATGGACTTTTTGCTAACAAATAGAATTATGTAATTAACTAGAAAGAAATTAGAAAATAATAATAATACTCCCTCCGTCCCAAGATAAAAGTCCTGGTTGACTTTTTGCGCATATTAAGAAAAATTATAAAATGACAAAATTGTCCATATTTAAATTCTCATTTAATAGCATAGTTTTCTGCACATTACTAGTGATGCTCCATAAATATGCATAGAGAATATAAATATAACAATTAATAATAAGGGTATTATAGGCAAATTATTGTAAAAAATAGATCATTTAAGGTAAGTAGACATTTAACTTGAGACTATCTGAAATAGTAATACATGCTTTTAAGTCCCAGAGGGAGTAATAGTAATAATAATAATAAGTTGAGAAATAATCAAGCCAAGTGAAACCTAAGATTTAAAATGGTTTGGCATGGAAATAAAATAGCTTGACTAAGGAAATGAAAGAGGCTTGGCTAGGAATTTAAAATGGCAAGGTTAGGGAGGCTTAAGCCTTGAAGCCACAGCTTGAAGACTTGAGCCAAACTTGGTGCCAAAACTTTGCAATTTCATGTGTCATTTGATTAAATAAGTTGATAACCATGTGTCATTTGCTAGGTATTTAGCACATGAGATAAGAAAGAATTAAAAAGGCTAAAGGGCGAGTCATTGAGCTAGGAGAGGCATGCGTCACTTGCTAGGAATTTTGCATGAGGTTAAATGAATGGGAAATTGGGCAAGGAAGGGAAGTGGGCGGATGGAGTAGTAGAGGAGATGGAGTTGGATGGAAACTTTTTATTTTTGGTAAGTTTTGGTCCATAGGAAGCAAGTCATTTAATGTTTATTCCCTCCACCCAATTGTTTCAAACCAAACATGGCCTTAATGCTATTATTTTGTCTAGCTTAAGTTAATTGATCATGGATGGTTAAACCCTTGGTTGCGTGGTTGAGTTGGTGGGGGATTTAATATAATCAAATCATCTAGCACTTGGCCATTTGTTAATTCATCTTATGAGCTAAGTAAGGAAGAGAGAGAAAACAAGAGAAAATAGAGAGAAAGAGAGAGGTTCGGATAGGAAGGAGAAGTAAAGTATAGCTTTGATCATCCATCATCCTAAGTAAGAAAAAGCAAGATCAAGAGCAAGCAAGAACAAGAAATGTAAGAACAAAACCCTAGTTTTCAATTTATTCCTTCAAGTTATATAAGCTTACTTTGTTGGTGGATGTTGTTTATGGGAAGATCAGGAAGGATCTTGGAGTAATAAGGATATGTGTGGTTTAAACATCTTAAACTACTTGTTAAATTGCATGAAAAGTGAAATAAAAAATGAGAATACGAACCTATGCGTAAAGGAATACAAGAACGGAGTAATAGTGGACTGTTAAAAAGGGAGTTGTTTTGGTGACCTTTTGAGGTAGCTTATGAAATGTAAAAATTAAATTCTAGGGTGTCATGTTATACTCTTATGAGTCATGAACATCACCCAATTGGCTTCATGAACTTTTTGTGTTGCTTCTCTATTTTACTATTTGCAAACTCCCTTTGATCCAAGTATTTCTCCATGTTTACACATGCAGAGTACCACAATGGTTGACTCTCCAAATACTGAATCATTACTCTTGACACACGATATTTCTTAACACACAATATTTCTCTCAAACTTCTTCAAATTTTCAGACTAATCCTTTTCGATAACAATTTCTCCATTTTCTCATTTTTAACAAGCTCTCCAATGTTTACCTTATCAATTTAGTTCATATCATGTCCTCCTATTTCTTTTTCTTCAAGAGCTTCTTCAATTGTTGGTTCTTCAAGTGCTGTCATGCTTTTCTTTATCCTCCTCTACAGTAATGTCTCCGTAATCTTCTTTTTACTTTTCTCCTTTACTGTCTTTAGGACTTGTGTTTTCATCCACAAAAATCTCTTCATCTTCCTCTTTTGGGATGTCTTCAATGACTTTATTTGATTCAAATTCGTCTCTCTTATGATTGTGTACCCAATACTTGGTGGGTACAAATTTCCTTCCATGCTCGGAAACAATTATTTCTACCGATTTCCAAACTTGACTTGGAGAAACATACATCTCCAATATCTTACCAAATATCAAGATGAAAAGCCATTTGCACAATTTTGAGTGTCATCTCCTTTCTTCTCTCAAACCTCATGGGCTTGTCACCTCGTGGCTCCTCGTTAACATCCCATAAGTTGCACACGTTGAAGTACATAGTGAGTACACTCCTCATTCTCCTATAATTGGAGAACATCAAATTTTCACTAATAAAATTGTTATCTATTTTTTACTTTCGGAGGTATAACATTTACTACACTGCACTTGCACACTGGAACAATTCGATAGCACCAAGTCACCTCTATTGGCTCATCTACTTGAACTTGATGTAGCACCTTGGCTTCACCGTAACTCTGATATCACTGTAGAAAAATAGAGACTAGGAGGAAGTGAAGATACTGGGGTGTAGGGTTACTTGATTTCACTTGCACTTTACTTACTCCTAGGACATTTCTAGAGTTACTCTTATAATTACCACTTGACCAAATATCATTAACTAAATACATGTATGTGGATACTAACCATTCATGTATCATTAACTTGGACTTGTAAGAAACTTGTGACCATCCCACTAACAAAAATTACATAATCAAGTTTGAATTTCCAACGATGAAGCTAAGTAATGAACCCTGTGGGACGTGCAAGTAATATTGCTGACAGTTTGCTTTTAGCATCATAATATATCAACTGGATCGGTCTCTGTCATAGTTGTCACGGCGCCACAACGAGACGCAATAGTAGTTGACTGCCAGAATGCCTAAGCGATAGAACGCGGGCGTTCGTATGGCGACAAGTCGTTAACAATGTGCAATTTATACATAATTATTTTACTTCAAAAATATATTGAACAATAAAATTTTATATACATTAAAATCCAAAATATAATAACTAACATTATAGAATACAAGTTAAAGCGCAATTTTATGAGTAATTCACAATCAAAATTCAAAAGTAAAAGATTTACCATTAAAAACTAGTAGTATAAGTCAACAAACACCATGTAGAATATAAATAATCAACCAACTCATCACCCATCACACATTACAAGTCTAATACGTGATAAAGTTACACCACATAGCAAGTCCATGAGTTATGATGAGTCATGGCTACTTAATCACTTAACTTGAGTCAGGTACCAAGTCGTTGCGTTGCCCTTTTCCAGCGCCATGATACCTAGGCAACGCCATGACAACTATGGTCCCTGCTCTTCAATAAAAAGGCTTTATAAAGAGAGTCTACCGAGTATTGTTATCTAAATGTTACTAGGAAGTGAAAGACTTGTTCATCATTTTACTGGAATTATGCAATTGTTAGTGTCTGAGAAGTACCTCATTGACATTTCACTAGTGTCACATCCTTATGGAATGTGTAACTTTCTTGCTTTCTTGTCTTTCTGAATTTGTACTTGAAATTATCAGTTTACCAGTTTTCTGTATTGATCTCATTCTTTAGCTTTTATCTATAAACGATTGAAGGTTTTATTTCTCATTTGAAATGATTTCAAAAGTAGAGCAAAATCTCAAATCTCGAATGGGATTTTAATTACGCCTGTTTTGGATCCAGTGACGATCCACTTATGATTATTGCTTGTTTGGATCATTCTGATTTTTATAATCGATTTAAGAATCCAGAAAGCACAGTCTAGCTTTTCAGGTTTTTGTATATTTTTATTTTTCAGACTAAAAAATGCCACAATCCAAAAGTATGAAAGTTTCTTTCTGATTTATGAGCTGTAATCAGCTTCTGAAAAGTCGAGCCAACAAGCTCATTATAGAATTTTATTTATTGATTCTCTTTATATGTTAATTTCTTACACTTATATTGATGGTTTGATGTTAACTTTACCCTCTTGAAACACAATACACAAATCTTACAAATGCTTTAATTTTTGGATAAAAGAAGAAATTTATCTTCTTCCCCC
Source organism: Panax ginseng (assembly GCA_020205605.1). Lineage (NCBI taxonomy): Eukaryota > Viridiplantae > Streptophyta > Magnoliopsida > Apiales > Araliaceae > Panax > Panax ginseng. The sequence goes on along the minus strand of CM035143.1, from coordinate 63,294,687 downwards.
CTTCCTTCCTTCCCTTCCCTTCCCTTCCCTTTCCTTTCCTTTTTTTTTTATAATAAAAATAGAAGAAAAATCATGGGTGTCTGATCCTCTTAGAGCATTAGTCTAATCCCACGGGTACAAGTCCTCTCCCTGTTGGTCGGAAAATCGATTACTAAACACGCACAAGTATACGCGGTCTAACAAGTAATACAGTGATAAGGAAAGTGTCGTATCCACGAGGAACTATCACTAATATTTACCAAATACCGACTTTGTATCGCTCAAGTCTTATTCTAACAGCAGACTAATAGAAGTGTGATTAATCTAGTTATATATAATTATCAAAGAAAGTAAATGGATAATGAATGATATCGAATGCACTACAAGCTAAGGTCATAATTTCACCCCACACTGGCATTCTGTCAAACACCTGGTGTGCTATGCTTCATCAAACTTCCTACCCTTCTCTCTTTGGTTTTAGTGGTCACGACAATTTGTCGACCGAGAACACAAAAGTGCTTATACACCTCTGTCGAGGTATGTACAAACATATTCTCTCTAGATCCACCCGATAGGGAATAGAACAGAAAAGAACGTCCAAACTAGGTGATAATCGTACACATGTCTATGCGAATTAACCATAACAATGATTTAAGCATAAGTTCTCTATTAGGTCACACGTGGTGCACATATATATGTCTATTCTACACACAATTTATGCAGTTGAAACAAGTCGACAACTCATAATCACATGCTAATATATTACGGTGTAAATCTACAATCCCTCTTTCAACATCATTACCAAAATTATCACTAATGTCTTAGCGAGAATCATTAAGCATGAATATATTAAACCAAACCATATGGTGCCAACCAAAGAGATAAGACATTCAATTCAAATTAACAAAGGGTTCCATTATAACCTTAGAGCTAATACTTAGTTCATAGCTCTTGAACAAATATAAGTAGCAATAAAGACATTTATGGATTACAAAAATCAGAGGAAATAAATGGATAAGAATAAACTCTGTCAAGCTCTTCAGTCTCCAAGCATTTCATTCCTTTCAAGCCTTCCAATCCGTATTGCTCACTGTTCTTGTTGCTCCAAGGAAATCCCAAACTTCTCCCTAGTCTACCTAATCTATATTTACAGACATTACTTAAGAGATGGAGAAGAAATTACAAAGAAGAGAAACTAAAAACTATCCCAGAGCAGGAGATAATCGATTATCCCTGGTCACAGGGGCTTCCTTGCATATATATATCTCAGTCCCTTCTTGCAGCTAGGTCAAACCCAGCCTTGAGTTAAATGCTTTTTCAGTCACTGTACCATAGGTCGACTTACAAATGAATAACTGAATTTTTTTTTCTTACAGTCAACTAACTGTACTCGATTTTTGTAACACAAACTTAAAAAAACCGTTTAACTCTGTTGACTTTTAACGGAAAATGACACATCAGCTGCTGAGTTGTTAATAAAAGCCTATGTGATGATTAGTATCACGGATGCATTAAGCGATGATAGCGTGGATTTGGAGGAAACGTTTTATGAAAAAATGGAAAAAAATATTTTAAAGTATAATATAAATTTAAAAATTTAGCCAAAAAAACAAGAAAATAAATAAAAAATATATTAATTATTTTTGTAATTAATATTAAATAAATTTTATTTATAATTAAGCCATTTATAAAACATAAAAACTAAAAGTTTGCTAATTATTTAGTTATTTTTTATATAAATAATAACAAATATAATTAAAAAATATATTTAATTATTTTTTTTATTAATACCAAATAAATTTTATTTCATTCTTTACAAATAATAATAAAAATTAGAAATTTTGTCAAAAATAATAAAATAAATGAAAAATATATTTTATTATTTTTGTAATTAATATCAAATAAATTTTTGTTTAATTATTTACAAATATAATCAAGGAAATTATAAATAATTGAATATATGGATCTAAAAGGGAAAATTTATACCAAATGAATTTTTATTTAATTCTTTATAAATAATAATATAAATTTAAAAAGTTTGCCAAAAAAAAAGAAAATAAAGCATTTAACCCAACAAAATATAAATCAAATTAATATACATAATAAATAAATAAATAAATAAAATAATTAAAATTTTATTTAATTGATTTAATTTGAAAATTTTGTACCAGGATAGATGTGTATGCATATATAGAGGGAGAAAATCGGAGGAGTGAGATAGGCGTCAATCATGCTATCTGTTCGGAACTTATTGATATAAGTAATCGTAATAGTGAGTGGGATTTAGTGCTGCAATAAAATTTTATTTATTTGTTATGTATATTAATTTGATTTATATTTTGTTGGGTTAAATGCTTTATTTTCTTATTTTTTTGGCATACTTTTTAAATTTATATTATTATTTGTAAAGAATTAAATAAAAATTTATTTTGTATTTATAAAAAATAATTAAATATATTTTTCAATTATATTTGTTATTAATTATATAAAAAATAACTAAATAATTAGCAAACTTTTAGTTTTTATGTTTTATAAATGGCTTAATTATAAATAAAAATTTATTTGATATTAATTACAAAATAATTAAATATATATTTTATTTATTTTCTTGTTTTTTTGGCTAATTTTTTAAATTTATATTATAATTTAAAATATTTTTTTTCATTTTTTCATAAAATTTTTCCTCCAAATTCACATCATCACTGCCACGTCGCATACTAACTGTCACATAGGTTTTTTTTTAACAACTCAGCAGCTGATGTGTAATTTTCCGTTAGTCAACAGAGTTAACAATTTTTTTAAGTTTGTATTAGAAAAATCGAGTACAGTTAGTTGACTGTAAGAAAAAAAAATTCAGTTATCCATTTGTAAGTCGACCTATAGTACAGTGACTGAAAAAACATTTAACCCACCCAGCCTTTCACTATCTGGACACCGGAGGTCGCGTTGTGGCGCGAGGAGTATAGCTTAGGGTGGCGTTGCAGCGTCACGTTCTCACCAAAGACACCGGAGGTCGTCTTTGCAGTATGCGAGTTCATGAAGGGCGTATATTGCTGAAGACTAAGATGACGTCGACTGGACGGGGTCGTACAGAAGCGCCAACTTAAAGCTTGGAACCATGACTGTCACTGGATGTATGGAAAATGACTGTTTTGCCCCCTAAAAGCTAAAAAAGACCTATTAAGCCCTGCAACACATCGGTCTTGCAAAATAATACTATAATCATATAAAAACTATATAAAATCTACGAAGATCAGGCAACTATTTAAGCAATAAAGTATCCGATTCGCGGGTATAAATCCCACTCATCAAATAATCCCAAACTTAAGTCTTTGCTTGTCCTCAAGCAAACTATCTAACACAAAAATAACAATAGTAAAACAATACGCGAAAGAAGTATAAAACTATATGCTAGCATCATGGCTTCTAAGCTCAATCATAGCTACTCCCAGAGAACATGGCAAACACAGATATGAATAAGGGTTGAATCCATTTCAAGCATAAGACTGTATTCGATCCATTCTATGTGTGTGTGGAGACCAACCATCCTAACTAAGCATAGCTCAAAAGAAGCTCATATAATCGATTGCAGAGACCAATATGCTCACTCAGTAACTTAAACATTCAACAAGCATTAAGAATAAGACGCAAATGCAGGAAAGGATCAAAAGGCTCTAGCATGAAGACAATTAAATCTGACTCGGACAGTCCTTAATTACCTTAGGCTATTCAGAGCTACCTATTAATGAGCTTTTGATCAATGACTCCCAAGCCAAATGACTTTAGGGCACTAGGTGTAGAACACCTCTATGAATCTAATAACTCGAGCAACAAAGGCCACGTAATCAACATAAGCTAAATTAAACTTACGAAATCCGAAGATTATTAGGTGAGTGCATTTTATGCTCCATCTCAACATCGGTCCTGCATTTATGAGCGAGTGCGTTTCACGCTCCATCTCGACCCACCACAAAACTTTCGATATTTAATCTTCAATATCTCTTTTCTTTTTCTTTTTATTTTTTTTAATGTCAACATGCCAAAATCCTAGATCCGAAACTGCATAAGCGTCTATAGTCTTTTATTACCTTGAAATCATGAAAGTTTTAAAAGAGTGAACATATTCTCAAAGCAATAAATACGCGAACTAAGTTCGAAGAATAACTAGTTAACACAGTTGGTCGGTGCTTGCTAAGAAGGATGGATCAATAATAGTCTCCATTTATCGATTGAAAACACCCCTAACTCACACATGCTTGACACGACTCTAAGAGATAACAATAATCACTGGCTCTTGTCATTAACCACAATAAAAAATTAATGATACAAATAAAACCCTTGCATAATAACAGCTCAAAATAGGGTAAAAAGACCATTAACATGGCACAAGCATACAAATTTGTATAAGCCCCAAAAAGATGGCTATAAACCAAACAAACATGCTGATAATAATCAAAGCATCCATACATAATAATAAAAACTGTTCATGGCATCCATCCGTATTAATCCCAAAACATAATAAACCAAAGGCTAATAAAGCTCATAAAAACCGCAGTTCAAAACGACTGCACTACAATACTGATAAAACATAAGCAAAATACTAAGATATGACAACCTATCATGGCAGTAGACAGAATAAAACAGATAATGAACCATAATACCCCCAAACTTAAGATGAGCAATGCCCTCATTGCTAAGCATATATCAATCAATACAAGAGGGCTTCCCTGAAGTCTGGTCACTAGGCAGCAGCATCATCCTCGTCAGGTTCGGCAGGCGGTGATGGTGGAGGGTATGGTGGGAAAACAGGAGGCTCTAGGAACTGGAATGGCGTGAAATCAGCATCCTCGCCACTATACACAGTGTAGATGCTCTGCATAGTGTTGATTCAATTTCAAATTTTATCTTGCATCGCGATGTCTCCGCCTCTGAAAACCCCGCGCTATGTGCCTCTGTTGCCTCTGAGCATTGGCGTCTTGGTTCTGATGTAGCAGGGTGAGAGATGCCATAATCTCTGCCAGTAGTCCTTGTGTAGCTGGGCCTGCGTCTGGTGGCTGCGAGTGCTCGACCTCTGATGTAGGAGGTGGCTCAGTAGGTGGCCCGTACACTTCGCCTCTGACATTTGAAGCCGCCCTGTCCCATACATTGAAGCGTGAGATGACCTGATGGTCGATGACTGACATGGGCGGCAAAGCTATCTCTTCTGGCCCCCAATGAATACATGCCCTTTTGAACAATCGGGTGATCAAGGATGGATGTGGAAGTCCCGCAGAAGTGGCACTCTTGATCGCCTTCAGGATGAACTCATGAATGAGAACTCCGATATCCACGTCCAGACCCGTGACAATGGCGAATAATAGGATCGCTCTATCCTTAGTCACGTCGCTCAGGTGACGAGTCTGGATCATATTGGCACATACAAAACTGAACCATGTTGCGACTGAGTGCAAAATGCGGGAAACTGGTCTTCTCACCCGTCATGTCATTTGTCTCCCATGTTGTCCCGGGCTTGCAGAGCCTCCTAACAATATCTTCCAGGTCATAGCTGCGAAGTCTCGACTCCATATAGTCCCTGCCCTCATAGCTAGGCGTCGCGAATAGAGCATTGATGGCTTGGCTTCCAAACGCCACTGATCGCCCCCTGACTTGAACAACAATAGGACTTTCGGGACTGGCATTTGCATAGAACTCGCGGACCACAAATACGATGGCCAACTCAGGTGGTTTTGTGAAGTGCACTCACTGGCCGCCATCTCGCCATCCTTTGTTTTATCAGGCCTCAACCCCCGTTCAGGAATCAAGTTTCGTTGGGCAAAAGAGTTCTTGTACCGTTTCCACGCCTCTTTGCTAACGAATTTTGCGTTGTCCCAAGCCTGTGGTGCTGCGGACGAGGAACCGCCGACGCTAAGTCGTTGCCTCTTTGGAGCCATGTCAGATTTCAGCAATTGGTTTGAACAAAAACAGCCCCTAAGCAATGCCACTCTGTAGAAACAGCCCCTAAATCAATGGTCACAGAATCCCCAATGAAATCCACAGAATTCTTAGCCCCAAACCACCTAACCCTTCTCTCAAGCAATTTATCAAGCACCTTGCGTGCGCTCTGAGAACCCAACCCAACTAGACAACCCTTGCTTGAAAGTGCTCTATCCAGATTTTCGTCAGTGGAAATCACCCAAACAAACAACAAGAAATGCACAAATCCCAACAATTAAACCACAATAAGTTTCTAATTGAATGAAATCCACAATACCTTGAGTGGATAAACCCTTGATTGTAGTGAATAGGGGGGGTCGTATGTAGCAGGGGGTTGTGGAGAAGAGGTATGGTCTAATTCGCTCGGGCTGACTTAGATTTGTCGAGAGAATTGGTGAGGTATGGTCTAAAACTGCTGAACGCAGTCTGTTTTTAAAAACAAAATCTCGCCCTTGGCGCTGCAGTGCGGCCTGTCCTTCGTTGATTGGCGCTGCGGCGCGAGGCATACACTCGTTGATGGCGCTGCATCGCGAGAATGCAGTGGGTCGTGTTAAGTGGTGGTATTGCGGCTGAGATGCCCTTTCAGATCTTGGCTATTTGCACGATGCCTTTCAGATATCTTGGCGCTGTGAAGGCGAGGTGTGGAATGGGATAGTGAGCATGGCGTTGCGGCGCGAGTTCCAGTGTCTTTGTTGGCGCTGCGGCGCCAGCCTTATATCTGAGTTTTCCCTGCACAAACCAAGCCATGGATAAGATAGTATACTATAAAGGCAAAGATACAATATTAAAAGTCACCTAACCACTATATATACAATACCACATACAAAATAACATGCTGCCTCTTTCCTATAGTCACAAAAACATGAATATGCATATGAGAATAAACATTGCAGAACTAATCATACTGGCAGCTATGTTAACAACTAAAAGGAAAAGACACAATGTGAACTAGACATAATTAAAGAAAAACAGAGAAATTGATACTGAGATGGGGTTGCCTCCCCACCAAGCGCTTGTTTTAAAGTCGTCGGCTTGACTATACCAATGTCGTTCAATCCGGCTCATATGCGAAAATGACCAGTTCATCGGCACGAAGAATCTTTCACCACTGGAATTATCCACTAATTCGCCTTTTTCATCAATCTGAAAGCGTTCTTTGTGCGCTAGTGGGCCCTCCAGGGTTTCCACAATCGTGAGTGTGGTTTCCAACTTTTGATTAATCTTGACAATACAACCACTCTTTATCCTCTCTTCTCCTACTTCAGACTCCACAGGTTGGTCAATTTGCACCTTGACATCTCCCTCAACAACTTTGTGAGATTCACCGCCTTCTCCTTGCGTATCCACAGTGCAGTGCTCTACTCCTTCATCGTTTAGATCAATTATGATCGGTAGATTGCCTTGCGGTGGATTTGTGATAGCATTGACGAGTTGTCCCAGTTGACTTTCGAGGCTCTTCAATGAGGCGTCTTGGTTCGCCATTCGAACCTCATTTCTCTCAATAAAGTTGGTGAGGAGCTCTTCAAGCCTTTTCTCTTCTTCTCGTGTTGAGTATTCAGAAAAACTCTCATTGGGTTGAGATGTCACCTTATATTGCGGCGGAGACTGATATCCAAATTGATTCGGATAGGAGTAATTCAGATCATGATATTGCTCTTGACTATAGTCCCAAGAGTTTGGATAACCCTGGCAGTTTGGATGATCGTGAACTTTTGGTTCAATGTCACTCGTTCTGACAAGAAAGAAGGTCCGAGTGGATCGACACTCAAGAATGTCAGAAAATCTCAAGAGATTTGCAATTTGAACTTGCAATTGCTCGAGTCCTTCCGAGCTTGGTTGTGTCATCCTCTCATAGGCCATTGATAACAATGATCGTCCATAACTTGTAAACTTAAAAACAAAAAGGAAGATCAAACAAATAAAAGAAATATATATATATATATACATGTTCAAATTAAGACTAAATTAATTGAAATCAATATTGGACAATATTAGAATAATAGTTCCCCGGCAACGGCGCCAAAAACTTGTTGGTCGGAAAACCGATCACTAAACACGTGCAATATATGCGGTCTAACAAGTAATACAGTGATAAGGAAAGTGTCGTACCCACGAGGAATTATCACTAATATTTATCAAATCTGAGCTTTCAGACGCTTTCAAGTCTTATTCAACAATGAGACTAATAGAAGTGTGATTAATCTAGTTATATCTAATTATCAAAGCAAGTAAATAGATAACGAATGGTATCGATGGCATTACAAGCTAAGGTCATAACTTCACCCCACACTGGCATTCTGTCAAACACCTGGTGTGTTATGCTTCATCAAACTTCCTACCCTTCTCTCTTGGGTCTTAGTGGTCACGACAATTTGTCGACCGAGAACACACAAGTGCTCATACACCTCTGTTGAGGTATGTACAAACATATCCTCTCTAGATCCACCCGATAGGGAATAGAACAGAAAAGAACGTCCAAGCTAGGTGATAATCCTACACGTCTTTGCGAATTAACCATAACAAGGATTTAAGCATAAGTTCTCTATTATGTCACACGTGGTGCACAAATATGTCTATTCTACACACAACTTATGCAGTCGAAACAAGTCGACAACTCATAATCACATGCCAATATATTACGGTATAAATCTACAATCCCTCTTTCAACATCATTACCAAAATTATCACTAATGTCTTAGCGAGAATCATTAAGCATGAATATATTAAACCAAACCATATGGTGCCAACCAAAGAGATAAGACATTCAATTCAAATTAACAAAGGGTTCCATTATAACCTTAGAGCTAATACTTAGTTCATAGCTCTTGAACAAAATATAAGTAGCAATAAAGACAACATTTATGGATTACAAAAATCAGAGGAAATAAATGGATAAGAATAAACTCTGTCAAGCTCTTCAGTCTCCAAGCATTTCATTCCTTTCTCAAGCCTTCCAATCCGTGATTGCTTCACCGCTTCTTTGTTGCTCAAGAAATCCCAAACTTCTCCCTAATCTATATTTACAGACATTACCTAAGAGATGGAGAAGAAATTACAAAGAAGAGAAACTAAAAACTATCCCAGAGGGGGAGATAACCGATTGTATATATATATATCTCAGTCCCTTCTTGCAGCTAGGTCAAACCCAACCTTTCACTATTTGGACACCGGAGGTCGTATCATGCAACATGAGAGAGTATAACAGGGTGGTGGCGCCAGAAGTGCCACGCCTCTCACCAAAGACATCAAGGTCGTATTGCAAACACATGAGTTCATGAAGGAACTGTGGTAACTGCAGTAGCCAAGATGACGTCGACCTAGCACTGGTCGACACACGCAGCTAAGCTTAAAGCTTGAACTGTGGAATCCATGCTACTGATGTATGGAAAATGACTGTTTTGCCCCCTAAAAGCTAGAAAAGACCTATTAAGCCCTGCAACACATCGGTTAAGCAAAATAATACTATAATCATATAAAAACTATATAAAATCTACGAAGATCAGGCAACTATTTAAGCAATAAAGTATCCGATTCGCGGGTATAAATCTCACTCATCACTCCCAACACACACGAGTTGTGTACTAGGCAAATCCAAGTTAAGTTTGTGTAGGTACCCCTTGGAGTTGGCAAGGTTTTATCATGTGACCGCCCCTTATTATGGTGGAGCACATACCAATATGTCAACCCCTTGAAATTTATCTATTGTCTCTTTTATATGTTGGGTGGATTTCTTGTCCACTTTTAACTGTTTCCCTCTTCTTTTTTGTTAAATTCTTTATTAATAAAAATAACAGATCTTCCAATAAGGGATTAATTTAATGATAATAGTTTTAGATGGTTATGAGCTTATGATACATAGAATGAAAGCCTGCTATTACTGTAACGCCCCAAAACCCCCGTACTTGTTACATCAGACTTTGTGCATTCTCTTATATAACATTCTTTTAAAAAATTACAGACAAATTTTAAAAAATTCTTTTACTTAAATCCCTGGATCGTAACTTGATCTCAATCTCATCATTTCTACAAGTATCAACCTGTAGATCATATCCGTATACATGGACAACACCATATATATCATTAAATTTTTAAACTTATGATTCAAACATTCTATATTTCTATATATCTAAGGTTCACAGTACTAATAACAAAAATTGTTCTTGGCAATAGAGGAGCGCATTCCGATAATTTTGGCATCTTACTGGCGTTCATTAGTGTAACCTCAGTGCTTATAGAACTCCCAATATCATTCAATACTCTCACTTAGATAATAGATACATCATTATAAAGATATCTCTTCATATCGATATTTTCTATTTATCTGAAATTCACAATATTAATAACACACTTGTATTTGGAACAGAGGAACCTTGCACTGAATTTGGTTTCTTCATCGGTGCTAAATCTTTGTTCTTACAATAATCACAATGTTATTCAATATCCTCATTCAGGTATATAGTTCTTTATCAACATTGTTTTAACGTTTAGAAATTCTAAGTCGTATCAATTTAAAGACATAACACCTTTGATGATAATAAATAATATCATTGAATGATTTACTTGTTGGTATTTACAATAGTCATTGTGACTTTATATACAAATACAAGTAAAACATGAAATCTAGTCTACGCTTCTTCTTTACGTACATGATCTTCTTATCATTTGTCTTTAACTCTTGTAGTTGCTAGCACTTCGATACTTCGAAAGTAATTTCTCACTATAGCTTTCAATTTATTTGTGTAGAGTAATTTTAGCTCTTGAATGCTCTTGAAAATAATGAATAAATGGGGGAGTATTTATAGGCTAGGAAAAAGTGGTTTATTACACTTTAATCACCTAAACTTTCGCTACTTTTTCATTGAAAATTACACTTTAATACCCCATAAATATCTAAGGAAGAAGTGAGCAAATTGAACACTCCAATCTCTCCCAAAGTAGCCGGCCATATTGGCTTTATTTGACCATGACTTCATGCCACATCATACTTTCCTACGATTGGTCGAAAACAATTCATATGGATAGCTATCTTGCAACGCGATTGGTCGATACTATTTCATATGGATTTAGTTACTAATTAGTTAGTGTAACTTGCTACTCTTTTCCTAGTTTGGTTACACTAACTTGGTATTGTCTAGCTCAGCTTTGATTGGTGTAAACCATTTCACATGGATAGCCATACTTGATCGTGATTGGTCGAAAGCAAATCACTTGGATTCCCAGTTACATACTATTTTGATTTCAACTAATTAGTTCAAATAAGTATAATACTCAAGTATTTATACGTATTTCTTTCGTATTTACTTCGTATAATATTCATATTCTACTCATATTATACTTTGTATTAATCTCGTATAATCTTCCGTACAATTCTCGTATTATACTATAGTTTGTACATTATACTTATATTATTCTTCGTATTTCTTCCGTATTCGCCCTGTATTCGTGAATAATAATATTTGGAAATTGTTTTTGGTAAAATTTTTATTGGTGGAAATCATTTACTCGCCGAAATAACGCTATTCAAGAATGTGAAATTTAAAAAAACGGAAGACAACTTTCGCGTGAATAGTGTTTTTCGGCTATTTCTTGAAAAAACTTTTATTGCTTCCCTGGCATCTATAGCCCGTATAAACGTTAAGTCGTGAAATGTGAAAAGTCAGTAAGACGATTCACATTACATTTTTCCTCGTAAATAGTGATTTTCGTTACTTTTTCTGCGGAAAAACTTTTATTGGATAATACGTGTTTTCACATCATATTACTAGTAGATCTTGAAACATAATGTTATTACGTCATAAACATTTTTTCTAACTCTTAGGGGTTTAATTTTTTTTAAAAAAATTTAGGTTTTAGCCTTGAATTAACTTCTTGATTTTAACAAATGGTAAAGCTTAACTATTTAAACCAAAACACAAAATCCTATCTATAGCAAAAATTATATAATACATTTGAAGCTCAATTCAAGCTTATTTATTCATATAACACATAACACATATCTTAGGTTATAATTCTAACCTCTAATCGTATACGATCGTATCTACGAGTCTTCTCTTACTCTTTCAGATAGCTCAACGTATACATGGGCAATCGTTCTTTAGGTTTTAAATTGACAACCTTTATTAGATCTTGTCAGATCACATTTGAAATATTTGGGATATTACATTAAACCCAACTTACAAGAATTTCGTCCCCAAAATTATTTTACAATCAACTTAGTCATTTAATATAATATTTATAAGTTCTACAAATATTCAGGATATTACAATTACGCCGGTAAGAAAGAGCAATAATTTGTGTTCAACTGGAGATGACCTATGCAGAGTGCAGAATTGTTAAACAAGAATCATGTAGTCAATTCAAGTAGTTAGATCAAGGCTTAGTGGGTTAATATGTGGTGGGAAGAGGGCGAGGGTGTTGTAACGTTTGATGTTTCTTATGGTCCAATAAATAGCCATTATTGAGTATGCAATATTAAATGCCATTAATGAACCTTTTGTGGGATTATGATAAACCTTTTACTTCTAAAAGATAACAAAGATGATTAATTTTTTCCTTTTAGGTGCATAGTGCTATCCCTGTTTTCTAGAAGTTGAGATCTCTCGTACATAAATATTACTCGTTAACTCTGCTGCTAAAATTATGCAATGCATCATTTTTTGACAGGGAACTCGTGGAGCTTCTAAAGGTGGGGCTTCTAAGCTTTTGAATCAAACTGCCTTGGCATTTGGCAAGAGGACTCTTGCTAGATTTCGAAAGTTTGAAGATTCAGGAATAAGTTGCTTTAGTGAGCCTGTGTTCCAGGAAATCATATTTTCTGCACCTCCTCGAGGCAATGACGCAGAACCTTTAACTTCTGTTGGCATTGCAGTTGCTAATGTTAAGTATCTAGAATCTCGTAACCGCCAAGCAGGCCCCAAGTCATCATCAGGTTTGTTATTTGAAGTGACTTCTGTTTTATTAGCTACAGTTTTCGTAGTAATCTTACCATGTGAAACACTGATTAAATTTGCTTGCTTCTTCAAGTTATATGTGATATGATGCTCCAACTTTTGCTCAATGCTAATACTAGATGTTTTTGTATGAGGGACATTTGCATAGACAGAACTTTGGAATTTGGTTTTTGTATCTGCAGGAAGTTGACTTGTTCCGGACACTTCTGCATACCATGTTCACTAGTTTATTTCCCCAAAAAAGTGAATTATAATGACTTATTTTAATGCTTTACAGGCTCCTTCCGCAGTAGTGCAGATGTGGGATCAGCTGACGTGTTAGAAACTTTTACCCATATATCTGACGAGGCTTTTTCCAAAAGTGGACCAATATCAAACAGAGGGAAGAAGAAGGAAGTGCTGCTTGATGATGTTGTTGGGGGTGCTGTCTTGAGAGCTACATCAGGTCTTGGTGGCACTAGTTTTGGTGGAACAAAAGGAAGGAGAAGTGAGAGAGATAGGGACAAGGATATGTCAACGAGAAATGGTCTTGCCAAAACTGTACGCCCATCACAGGGTAGCTCTAAGGGTGAGCGCAAAATGAAAACAAAGCCCAAGCAGAAAACATCAGAGCTGTTAACTTCTGGAAATGGAATTGTTAACAAATTCCTAGAAATAACACATCCTGTGTATCCTTCAGCTAATAGCTCTAGTGAATTGATCAATACTAGTGGCAACAAAAGAGAAGTTAGGTTTATATCCCCTGGTAATGTTCCTCAAGACTTGTCAGATGAGAGAAAGGAACCCATGGACATTATAGATTTGCCACTGCACGAGTTAGACCCGATTGAACATCAGGAAGATTTCTTCAACTTTGAAGAGGATGGCTTAGAAGACGATTTTTCAGCGGGGCTTGAAATACCAATGGATGACCTGTCGTCCTTAAATATGTTTTGATCATAATAGTGCATTGTATATTCTTGTGAATTATTTACCAGTTTAGATGAGAATGAATACCTTGTTTGGGAAAAAAGATAGCTAAGATATCTCTCGGGCCAAATGGCACTTGTAATTATATGGCTACTGGTCTTTTGTTATAATTGATCTAAAGAAAGGTCAGCTGAAAGCCCTTTGATTATGTGATATTAAGAATTGGTCTCATTTCCTATAATGTTGGAGTCGTTAGTCAATTAATGCTGAAGCAAGCTGATACATATCATAGGCGAAAAGAAGACCCTAACTGATAGGCGAAAAGAAGACCCTAACTGATAGTCCCGCAGTTCCTAAAAAGATTTGTATTCGATTTTTTTGCTACTTAATTTGCGAAATTTTAATATTCAAATATGATTTGAATTTATTTAATTTTGATTAATACAATAATTAATAATATAAATTACTGAAAAAGTAAAAAGTCAATATTTTAACGTGTTTATGATATTTTCACGTGGTTCTCTCGTGAGCATAAAGTGAGTCGAATTTTTATGTGAGTGAAAATAGTGATTCCCAAAAAATATTACCAAGGGAAAAGTTAGTATTTCAAAAAGTAAATTAAATTTACGTTACAATTTAAATTTTCTAGGATTTTACAAATCTATCAGTTATCTATATCTACTAAAGATTAGAAAAGCTCACTAGATTTTGGTACCTGCTTGTTTAGGTACTATTTTAGTATCATTTTCATCCTAATTTAGCATGTATTTTAATTTTAATATTAATGTTTTATGGCCTCAAAGAAAGTTGAAGAGCTTTGTTGTTTTTCTCCACTTATATATATATATATATATATATATATATATATATATATATATGGGTTCCATCCATAACAACCCCTTTTTTGACCTGTTAAATTTTCGGCGGGAGCAAAAAAAAAAAAAAAAATTCAACAGGTCAAAAAAGGGGTTACTCCACAGCAACTGGTTGCTGTGGATGGAACTCCATATATATATAGGGGATTGATTTATAACTAACATTGTAAAAAAGAGTATCTTTACAATACATCGCAACCCTCCATTCGACGATCGATCGGTTAAATAGGAAGACCGTCCGCAGTTTAGTTTTCAGTATTCTGCAAGTTAATACTGTGGACGTGACAGAAGACCGAAATGCCTTCCTTGAGAAGTTATCGTCCGCAGTTTGATATTGCGGACGCTAATTCATTGAAACGACTGTCAGACACTGTCGTATTCCTTTGGAATTTAAAAGGTCACGTCCGCAGTTTAATACTGCGACGCTAGGTCTATGAAACGACGCCAGAACACGATAAGTCACGTCCGCAGGATTAAACTGCAGACTCTAGGTTTCCCATATATAACGGAAGGTACTGCAAACTGCTCTGGATACGCAGAAGAGTTCGACCTAAAGCAAAAGAATTTTCCATTTCTTCTTGCATATTCTTATTGCTACTAATTCATGTGATCTGTCTTGAAGAGGATGCATGACACAATATTTGGAAGGCATAATATCCTGAAGGGTACTTCACCCTATTGACTCTTTTTATCAAGCCTTCCAATTTTTTTTTTGCCATGTTTGTTTCTCATCATTCCAGATTATTTGAATATGTAACAACTAGAAAGAATATGCAACAGAAATAGATGATGTTTAGCTTTAAAAAATTATTTTTAACGCCTAGATGTCTCAAAATGTACTGTCAGGATGGATTATTTGTTAAGCTCTTTCAAGCAAACCTTGGAGTGTCCATCACCTCAATATGTTGTGATGGCACTTCCAGGTTTTGCATCGAGACCTAAACAATTGACCCATCATGACAATGCAATTTAAGACACAAGGCCTTGACGTACCGTTCACAGTTTAATACTGCAGACGCTAATTCCTTTCGAACGACGTCGTATCCTTCTTATTCTAAACGACGCCGTATCCTTCTAAAGATTGAAAGGTCCCATCCGCAGTTTAATACTGCGGAAGCCAGATCTCCTACATAAATGACTCCAAACTGACCTGGATAATCCGAAAAGTTTGAACTAAAGCACAATAATTTTCTATTTCTTCTCGCATATTTTTATTCTTGTAGTGGAAGCGTGATAAAATAGGAATTTAAAATTTTCATACAAACCATCACCATGATCATACTTTGTGCTTAATTATCAATCTAAACAAAGAAGAAGGAGAATCAAATTCATACCCTTGTAGAAACGTGATTCCTCATGTACGATTTCAACTCCTAGTCCTTCGTGCCCTCTTTGAATTTATCAGTTTGATTCCTTCCTTTGATCAACGTTAGCCACCCAAGCGTTTGGCCTCTAGAGGTGATCCACCAAGGAAGAACAAGTATTCAAGAAGATGAGTGTTTGGCAAAACCCTAGATTCTATCTCTATAGTAGTATACGTACTCACACAACTCTTGGAATTAAGTGTGTAACTCAAACCAATAATAAGACTCCTCTTATTTATAGATGTAGGCAACCCTCCTAAACCATTTAGGAATAATATTTTATTTTAATTAATTAAATTCTTTTAATTAATTAGGCTCTTAATCCAATTAGGAATATATGAGAGTACTTTTATTAATTAATTCTCAAACTTCTTTGGGAATTAAACTAATAATAATAATAGTAATAATAATAATAAGACTTGTCTTATTAATTTATATTTAATATTTCCAAAATATTATATAATAAATATTAAGCTATTTAATCTATTCTATTACCATAAATTAAATTAAATACATTTAACTTATTATTACGATTATGCCATTTACTTCTTAAATAAATATTTTTATTTTATGGTGTGACCCTTTAGGTTCTCCATATTAATCCGATTGTGAATAAATCAATTATAACAATTCTAATCTTATTAAAATAAATAATATTTATTTAAATAAATAATATTTATTTTACAATAAGGATAAGCCCCCTTAGCGATCAACGACTTTCTAGATAATATAGATTTCAACATTAATCATAAAAGAACATTTGAGTAACCGTAATGGATGTCAGCTCAATCTGAAGGAAGGATTCCTCTACCAATGCAACACATTCCACTCCATTTGTTAGAACAACTTCCATTGAGTCTCTGCACCTATCCCTTTTTTCGCCTTCTACCCATCTTATATATTGTCCTTTTCATTCCGTGTTGGAATATAAACTTATTACTTATTTTAGTTATTGGACGAGATTTTACAAAAAAAATCTTCATAGGAGAAAAATTTCGGGGTTTTTGCTAGCCCATTTTCGTTGTCGGCTAGTAGGTTAGGTGTCAGAGATTGGGCATGGGGATAGAGCCAGAGTAGTAGGGATGAGGAAAGACCCCAAACGCTATGCATTTAACTAATGGTTAGCCTCATTACCAACCTCACGGATGGAATATTCAAAAATTCGAGTGACTGGGTCACCCTACGCCCAGGGGAAGTCGAATCCCCGTTGCCTCCATGAAAGAGAGATGTCCTGAACCACTAGACGATGGGGGGTGCTCGGTCAGGAACGTTACACCCCAACAAAACTAGATGTAGGAAAAGAAGTGAGTATTACACAAAGAATTGATAACATTGAGCTGCTCCTTCTGCTTGTCATTCGAGTGCTGGAAAAAAACATATAGCCGCTGCTTCCATAAAAGCTCATCTGATTCCTGAATCTGGTTCGCTCCGTTATGAGCAAGCTGTGCGAGAAACCGCTTATTTTTTCCTATTCTGAAACCACTACTTCCGTAAACTTCGCTTCATTTCTCATTTAGTTCAGTTTCAGGATTTGGCCCGAACTGTTCGGCAGATTCCCATGCGTTACGCACCCCGTTCGCCACTTGGGCGGAGGAGAAACTATTTTACTTTTTTGAAGAAAGACAAAATGATTCTTTATATACCAAATTTTTAGTGACGTCCTTCGTTCCAGAAGAGTGCGACAAGGAGAAGATACAATATCTATCTAGTGTGATGTATGGAATATATGACAAAGGTGGAGTATTTCTATTGATCAGTTTTGAAATAAATAAAGCGAGTAGAGTATTTGTTAACTAAATGAGATTTCTCATAGATCTATGGATAGTGGCTTATTCTTGAATAATCAAATTTATTTGCAGTCAGATGTTTGGGGTAGTAACTCATATCACGGAAGGAAACTTTGCGCAGAGTTCTAGAGGTTAGAGCATCGCATTTGTAATGCGATGGTCATCGGTTCGATTCTGATAGCCGGCTTTTCTCTATTTATTTTATTCGAGTTTTTACATGATTGATAATGTCCCCTCTTCCTCTCGTCATCGCTATCCCCGTTGTGCTAACCACCACCTAGATTTTGAGCTTTGGTATGGTAGATTTCGCGGAAAACCATCTATATCCGATCTTGGTTGGCCTTTCACCCCTAGCCATAAGTCATCCCCGTATTTTTCCATATACGTGGGTTCAGTTTTCCAAGGCCTGTTAGTCTCCGGCGAAGGAGATAAGGGAGAGGCACCGAACATGTTCTATCCATATTGAATCTCACCTCTTATTATAGCTGCTCCACGACCCGTTCACTGGACGGGTTAAGATCAGGATGATCCTCAAAAATACCAGTAGAATCACTTACCATATAATTTAATCATTTTACCATAAAATGTCATCCCAATTAAATATAAGACATGAAATTACTGTCAAGTCTTATTTTATTTAATTATATGTATTTCGATTCTCAAATGTACAACTCCAAATAATGTAAATTAAAAACTCCTTTCTAATTTCATAATGTCTTGGCCAAGGACTACTAGGTTGTCATTTATCGAATCACATAGGACATTCCCTTCTTTTACTAGAAGCGATATATTCTTTTGATGATCATTCATTATCTCCATGTACAACTTATTATACCAAAGCATACCCTTTGATATACCCTAAGGGTCTTAAGGGACATGTCAAAGTATAATTCATCATACACAAGATACTATGATGATCTCAAGTCTAAGGATCACTTGTACTACTATCACTAGAGGAATTCCTATTGACAAACAAGTAAAACTCTATTAGGTATTCCTTAGCGAGCTGACCACGTTCAGTGAGCTTATTCTCTAATAAGCACCTACATACTTACTTTAGTGTCTCCACATAAATAATTATGAGATCAATCATCCTCTTTCTAAAAACAAACAACGTATGTACCAATCTATCCGAATTCACAAATCCCCTTTTCAGTAATCCAACGATTGAGAACTATTTTAGTTTTAAGATTTCTAAGAATTTAGATCTCATTAGCATGATCATCATAATGATTCTAAAAACATTGCTAAAAACTATGAGTTTATCACATTTAATATAACAACACCATGTATATAAAGTAAAAGCCTTTGATAAATTAACTTTTATTATTAATAAATGAATAAGATTACAAAGTATATGCTACATCATATGAAATATGATTGGCTTGTGTGCATACTACTATCAATCTCCCACTTGCACTAAAACCAATTGCCATGGTATCTCATACCCATCTTCTCTAACTGACAATCAAACTATTGTTGTGTTAAAGTTTTAGTAATTGGATTGGCAATGTTGTCTTGAGAGTCCACACGCTCTAGTGTGACGTCTCCTCTTTCAGTGATCTCTCTAATCAAATGAAAATGCCGCAACACATGTTTGGATTTCTAATGAGACCTGGGTTCCTTGGCATGTGCAACAGCTTCTGTGTTGTCACAGAATAAAGGTATTGCTCCTCTAATTCTAGGAACCACACCATGTTCAGTTATGAACTTCTTCATCCAAATAGCCTCCTTTACAGCTTCACTTTCACCTATGTACTCTGCCTTTATCACTGAATCAACAATTGGTTGCTGCTTGGAACTCTTCCAACTCACTACACCATTGTTTAAGGTAAACATATTATCCGGAAATAGATTTACTGTTATCTTGGCCCGTTTGAAAACTTGAGTCTGTATAGCCTTCTAGATTCAATTGAGACCCACCGTAGACAAGAAATACATCATTAGTTCTTCTTAAGTACTTTAGGATATTTTTCACTGCCTTCTAGTGTTCTTCTCATAGATTCGATTGATATCTGCTTGTTACACTAAATGCACGAGCGACATCTGGTCTAGTACATATCATACCGTACATGATAGATCCTAATGCTGAAGCATAAGGAATCTTACTCATACGGTCTCTCTCCTCAGGTGTCTTTGGGGCCTGTTTCTTGGAGAGATATATTCCATGGCTCATCAACATGAAACCTCTCTTGGAATCTTCCATGCTAAACTTCTTTATCATCGAGTCAATGTACGTTCCTTGGAAAAGTGAAGCATCATTTTAGATTTATCTCTATATATCTTTATCCCCAAAATATAGGATGCCTCACCCAAGTCCTTCATGGAGAAATGTTTAGATAACCAGATTTTGATCGATTGTAGCATAGGAATATCATTCCCTATCAATAATATATCGTCAACATATAATACTAGGAATGAAACAATGCTCCAACTAACCTTCTTATACACACATGGTTCATTTTCATTTTTGATAAAATCAAACTCTTTGATTGTCTCATCAAAACTGATGTTCCACCTACGAGAAGCTTGCTATAATCCATAAATGGATCGTTGTAGCTTACAGACTTTATTTGTTCCAACCTTTGAAACAAATCCCTCTAGCTGTATCATACATAAATCCTCCCCAAGTTTCCCATTGAGGAAGGCCGTTTTCACGTCCATTTGACTGATTTCGTAGTCATAATAAGCTGCAAACGCAAGTAAAATCCGAATGGACTTGAGCATAGCTTTTGGTGAGAAGGTTTTATCATAGTCAACTCCTTATCTTTGTTTAAAACCTTTTGCAACCAATTGTTGGCTTGTTTGGGTATTAATCAAAGCAACACACACGCAAGTATACGTGGTCAACACATAATATAATGAAAGTAGAGTATCGATCCCACACAGAATATGAATTGAATTTTAACTAACATGAATTAATTTTGTAATTATCTCGGTCTACTTAAACAGATGAACAATTTGTATTTTATCTAAAAATGCTAAGTGTAATAAGACAACTAATTAATAAATTAAAATAGCCAAATAAGGGAGATATGAGGTTGTTACTTCACTTAATGCGTTATCCAAATTACTACACTTCCTGCAAGCTCAATTGATTATTTGGACTGCTAGTCGAGAACACGAAGGTAAGATATGGCCATCTCTCGATGTACAATACCCATATCACATTCAATCCACAAATAGATAGAATAAATTCAAACACCCAAATTGACTAACGCACTATATCTCTATGTGAATTACAATCAAAGCGGGTTGAAGCTTAAGTTCTCAATAGACTACTTGTGGTGCTTTGGTATATTTCTATCCTAGGCACGAATCATGAATTCCATCACCATGTAGAATTCATGACCACAAGCCAATGTGGTCAATACTAAACTCATACTCCATTTATCAATTTGATACAAGCTATTTCGGTAATTGGTGATCAAACAATTATACTATTAAAGCAAACCTCATTAGACAATCCACATAAATAATCAATCAAAACTCACAAAGAAGTATAGAAATCTGAACTAAACATTAAGATTCATTATAACCCTATAATGGAAATTAGTTCATAGATAAATCAAAATTTATCACTAAAGATTGTACATACATTGAAAGCCAAAATGAAAAGAAAGAGAAACTAATGAATGAGAGATTCAAATCTGGTCTCCTTCTCTAATCTGAGCTTTCAATGTTGAATCCAAGCTTCAATGTTCCCAAATTTAGCTCTAATCTAACCTAATCTAGAAAAATGGAATAGAAAGCAAGAGAGATGCAAAATAAGAGATGAATGTGCCTTGGGTTCTCTCTATGCTTCTCTATCTCCCAAAGAGGCAATAAAAGCGATCTATATCAATACCATAACTTTAAATGACCCCTCCTTCAAGAAAGATTTTGAGTGGCGCAATAAGTGAAAAGTCAGCAGACTTGGCATCGGAGGTTTGGCAGCAATTCTGTGACTTTTTGTGCTTGATTCGACGGACACAATTTGCGCTGTGGCGATCGACAATTGGGCTTAGGAAGCCATGTTATTGCGCCCCTTCCTTTGCAAGTTGGACGAGCTACACTTGTTGGCAGTCTGCAATTTTGCTGTTGCAGCTTGACTTCTTGCATCCAAAGCTGGCTATTTCTCCCCTTTCCATTATGCTTAGACTTCTTTTGCTCCCATGCACCATGTTCCATGTATGCCATGCCAATTTTTCCTCCTTTTTAACTATAATGCCATCGAACGAGCTTCTAAACATAAAACCTACAAAAAGAGAAGAAATGCATGAAAAAAAACTAAAACGACTGAGATTAAACAATAATTATGGTAAGATAATATCCAATAAGGAGGTATAAAACCTACTTATCAAATACCCCCAAACTTAAACTGTTGCTTGCCCCCAAGCAAAAAAACACAAATGCAATACAAAAGTTAAGTGAAATGCAATCTAATCTTCATGCTAACGAATCCAAATAGCAGTCAAATTGAAATCCACGAGTGCTGCCTCAGAGAAACCTCAATGACATCAAACTGGGAATCTAACCAAGAACAAGGCAATCATGCATAACACTTTGCAAATCAAAATCTATCGTCACTGATGTAGTGTGTGTGTGTTTAGCAACCATTAAACTTGCTACAATATAAATACTTCACATATTATGCTTCTTAGAGGGAAAAATATTGTTTCAACTCAAGAAAGGCAGTAAACAATTAAGCTCCAACCAAGACTATACATCAACTAAGATAAGAGTCAACAAGGAGTTTATTGCACTTTTATATACTCACGAGGGCGATATTCACACTTTCTCGTGTATACACCTGACTGTGCAATGTCTAGTTCTCTTATGCTATTAAGTGATACCCGTGTATCGAGCTTTCGACTAACGACTCCCAAACCAGATGGCTTTAGGGCGTTGGGTGTAGAGACATCCCCTAGGGTGTACTAACTCGAGTATCAAAGGCCACATAACTAAACTAGCCAAAGTGTTTATTCATAAATTTTTTTTCATTATAGCACTTATACCCCTCATTTGCCCCAAACTTAAGCTTCTGCATCATCTAGGTCATTACTATATGTTTACTAAATCTCTTTCATTAAAACACAAATTTCCCAAAAGAAGACAAGTATGTGACCATTCACACTGAGAAAATCATAATGGTTACTCTAAAGTGCTAACTGGTTACAACAGATTTAGACAGATAAAGATTTACATCATGGTATAACAATACAACCGAGCCTAAGTTATCAAAACTGTTCAAAAATCATGTAATTCCAATTTCATCATCGGCTAAATGGAATTCAAACCAACTGAAAACATGGATTCATGCAATATGATAAACTAATCTAAATGCAACAGATAAAACAAATATTATTGTGATTTTTATATTTTTTTAATATTTTTTATAAGGAAATACGAAGATAACATAACTAAATTAAACTAAAATGAAACTAAATGATATGAATTTAAACTAAGATGCAACTAAACTACAATGCATGCAACTAAATATGAACCCAATACCCCCAAACTTAAGAATAACAATGTCCCCATTGGAAGATAAAGGGTTAGGAAACTCCCCTAGGTGGCATCATTGTCGCCTCTCTCCTTGTCTTGTTCTGGAGGTGTGTCCGGAGGAGGGTAAGAACTGCTGGTGCCGAAGACTAGGAACTGTGCATGAATGCTAGTCATCCCGAGACAATGCTTGGGAAAACTCTAATGTATAGGTCCTGATATCCATATGTAGACCTGGCAAAATTGGCCCAGGCCCGCGGGCCGGACTGATCCGTAAAAATTGGGCTTTGGGCTTAACTTTTTTAGCCCATGAAAACTTGGGCTATTTTGGCCCGACCCAAATTTGGCCCGACCTGTTGTGGCCTTGCATGGTGGCTTGACCCACTACCATGGGATTTTTAAAATACAATAAAATAATGCTCTCCTTGAGAATTGAATTCTAGACCTCCAACACTCCTTAAACAAATGCTCAAACCAACTAAGCTACAAGACTTTTTTATTATAAAGTCACTTACCTGTTTAGAGTATGGGAATGAGATTGAACCCTTAATTC
The DNA here is from genome assembly GCA_020205605.1 of Panax ginseng. Lineage (NCBI taxonomy): Eukaryota > Viridiplantae > Streptophyta > Magnoliopsida > Apiales > Araliaceae > Panax > Panax ginseng. The sequence continues at coordinate 63,270,813 of CM035143.1, read as the reverse complement.
CATTTTTAATAATAATAATAATAATAATAATAATATATTTATTTTTGTCATTTTCAGATAATCCCTATTTGACTAATTTTTAAAATTTATATGAGATTTATCAAAGAGTGCATTAAATTTAATTTTCCCCTAACTTGATAACTTTTAAAATATATATATATATATATATATATATATATATATATATATATATATATATATATATATATATATATATATCGAGTTAAGTCTTACTAAGTAATCTTTTACTCATATGTTTTAAAATATAAGAAAAATTAAAAAATTAAGAAAAGAAAAGTTTTATCTCCATTAACCATAAATTATTACAAGTCAATATAGATAGATTATCTACAAAGAATTACATATATATATATATATATATATATATATATATATATATATATATATATATATATATATTATATGTAGAGGCATCTCTAGAAATAATAAGTCTAGATAAATGAGTATTTTCAACCTATCAACGAATGTGATTACAAAATATAAATATAAAACGAATGGTTACAAAATATAAATCTTTTAGTGTATGATAAATCTTTAACAAAATATAAATCTTTTATTGTAGTGATCAACGAATGGTTACAAAATATAAATATAAAACAATGTGGTTGATTATCATTAGCTCCATTTATGTATGATAGATCATCAATTAATTACCATTTAGCTACATCATTTTATAAGTCATTTTTTGTCATCCTAACAATACTTGTTTATCCAATTTATACTTCTCTAAACGGAAAGTTTAATTTGGTAATATTAAATTGTAATATTATTGTACTTTATAATAAAAAAGTCTTGTAGCTTAGTTGGTCGAGCATTTATTTAAGGTGTGGGGAGGTTTAAAGTTCAATTCTCAAAAGGAGCATTGTTTTGTTTAAAAATAAAAAGCCCGCAGTCGGCCCAATCCAACCCAGCCACAGAGTGCTAATATTTTCAAAGCCCGTAAAAATTGGGCCATTTTGCACAACTTCTTGTCATCATCCCTACTGTTTGAAATTTGGGCTCGCTTATTTTCCAGGTCTATCCATATGTAAGGCATCCATGCTCTTTCGCAAATGGCGCATCTCCCGCTCCTGCTTGGCATAGTAATAAGGAGGTGGCCCAACTGGCTGTGGAGCGGGAACTGGCGTGTGATCCTCTTCTTCCTCTTCACTGTCAGAATTATCCTTAGGCAAAATAAAACCTAAGCCCCATGGGTAGGAATTCCCTCCAGTCCATATGGTATACTTATGTATAGCAGCGCTTTCTATGTCACGCATTAGAAGCTGGAGAGTCTCCTCGCCCCAGTCCACATCTGCCACCTGGCAGAGACGTGTGATAATGGTTGCGTGGGGAATCCCACCTGACGTGCATGCTCCCATGAATTTTAGCATACACTGGTTAATGAGGAACCCGAGGTCCATGCCTTTCCCTCTCAGAATTCCATACAAGAGTACATCCCTCTCAGTAGTAACATCCACATGATGGCTAGTGGGAAGAATGCTCGCACAAATGAAGCTATACCAGGCCTTGGAATATCTGTTCAACGCAGTCTACGGGAAATGAATTTTTTGTGTAGTTGATAAGTTGATTTTATATCCACGAATCGTTGTCCATTTCATGCTTAATCGTTGCTATTTTCTTGTTTTCATGTTCATTTTTATTTGTTTTGTGTTCTTTTATGTGTAGGGTGGTTGTTGTGTCATCGAGCGAAGAATTGAGGTCATTTGGAGAATTTCTGGAAGTAAACATGAAGTTAGCAAAGTCATCTTGTAGAAGCTACCCTCGCTGGGGCGGGCTCTTTGTACCTATACACTCCTGCCGGGGCGGGGGTCCCAAAATCTGGGCAGTCCTGCTTTGGTTCGAAGACTGCTGGGAAGAGGATTGTTATACTTTGGGTAGCATATGGACTCTATTTGCTGAGGGACTTCAAGCAGAGCTCTGTGTTGGATATATAGTGCACTACAAACAACGAATGAAGGATCAGGCATGTGACAACCCGAGAATTTAGACAATTTATTAAAATCTTAAATGATTGATTTAAGGTCAAATATTAGACCTAGATAGAAAATAAGTGTATGCGTTTGATGTTATTAGGATTTAATTTTGAGGATTTCAAAATTTCTGTGAAGGATTTAGGTAAATTATTCAGGATTAAGGATTTATGTGATTAAGTTCTGTGAAATTGTTATGTATGTGTTCAGAATGTGGTTAAGGGTCATGGATTGACTAGATAAATTATATATGTGACAAACCCTAAGATTATATTAAGAACATCAACGTTCAGTTAGAAAATCCTAACGTCTGATAAGAAAACCTAGAAATCGGTTCTAGAAACCCTAATTTCGATCCGGAATCGAAACCTTAATTCGGATATTAAAATCCTAGATTGGGAATGCAATGCTATATATAAGGTTTAATGTTATTAATTATAACTTAATTAGGGAAAACCCTAATGAATTATCGAAACCATATTTGAGTATTAGAAAACCTAATATCATATCTCGAAAGTCTTAATTTGATTTCTAATATTTGAAACCCTAACGGTAATATAACTGAGAATTATAATGCTCAAGTGATTTAGATTATAGCTTAAAAGGGTAAAGCTTAATTATTTAGCAAACCCTAATTTCAAAAAGATTAAACCCTAATTATTATGTGCAAAACCTAAATCGGGATATTAGAACCCTCAAGTGGGAAGCTTGAAGTTAAGTATAGAGTTCGTGTATTTTAATTGTAAGTGTAATTAGGGATAACCCTAAGTGATTAATTGGAAAGCCCTAAATTCTAAATTGAAAGATTATTTTCTGTGTAAAATCCTAATTAGTGGATTATAAACTCTAATGACCAATTATGATTCTAATTGCTAAGTTAGCAAATTTATTTAGGGTATAATAACCCTAATTGGCAAGCTTAAATTTATGATTAGGGAATTATAATATAATTATCAAATCCTAATTATAATTTAGAAATATTAAATTTCTATTTTTGAAACCTAATGATTATGGGAAATTACCAAGTTGCCATGCACTTTATGAGCCAAATGACCAAAATGCCCTTTTTTAGCATTATTTAATAAGATAACTTGTGTAGGTTGCCATAACTTTAGTTGGTGACCAACCTTTGCTAGGCATGTGGTACATGGGCTAGCCTTTAATCAACCAACATGATCACCATTCATCAGATCATACATTATATATAGATCGAGAGAGAGAAACATACACTAATTTGGCTCATTTGTCCAAAACACCCAACCAAGTCTCTCTCTCTATAGACCCACGAAAATATCAAGTATTTCAGTCCCTAGGATGATCTCTATCAAGCCAAGAACAGTATCCAAAGTCAGATTCATGAATCAAAGCTCAAAAAGTGGTATAAAACCCTAACCTTGCAAATCTATGATTCTAATGTTTAATGTTGTTGTTTATTGGTTAAACATGTGTAATAGGGTGTCAAATGATGATCTGGGTTGTCATAACACAAACCCATAACATCAAATTACTCGAATCTAGCATTTTCAAAAATCTGGAAAAAGGTTGAAAAAATGGTCCCGACAAGCAAATGTCGGACCCCCATAAATCCGTATGTGTTAATTGTTTTTTAGTGTTTTAATAGTTTGTAGTTGTAGTATGTTATTTGGTCTTTAATCTCCAACTTGAATCAAGTCCAGATATTGTCTAGATCAAAAGTTATGAACGGTCAAAGACAGTTGACCGATCACGATTTCTGGAATTCTGGGCAAACCCAGAAACCCAGATCGCCTGACAACGCTTTCAGGTTCTCGATCTTGTTGTGGTTTAAGTGTTGGGTTAAGTGGTTGTTTTTATGTTGTTTTCTGTTATATGGACTACATAAATATGCTTTTAGATCACTTAGATCATAACCAGGATGAAAGTTATAATAGGTCAAACATGCGTTGACCACGCAGCTTTGAAGAAATTCTGGGAAACCAGAATTTGGCCAAGAGCAGTTTTGTGGCTTAGTTTGATCGGCTCAAATTTTACATGTGTGATGTTTTTAAGTTAATATTATGTGATATTATGGTACCTTGACATCCGGACTACAAAATAGAACCCCTAGATCACATAAATAGAACATAGAATGAAAGTTATACGGACCCAAAGTAGGTACCTTTGATTCTGTTAAACCCAGAAGGTTGAAGAACAGGTCTGACAAGTAGTTTGAGAGCTTAGATCTCTAAGCTGTGTTGTTATTTGAGCATGAAACTTGATTGCAATTGTAGAATTACATGAGTACTACAATCGAAAATTTTAACCAACTCATAAAAGCAAAAAGAACTTTGTTTTAATTGTGGTCAAACCGAAATTTCTCAAGTTGCCTTGTCGTTGTTCTTGAGGCTCAAGAACACCTAAAAATGACGGTTGTCTGTCGCTAAAGGCTTTAATGACGGTTTTAATTATTTTATTTTTTCCGGAAATTCAAAATGAATTAAAAATTAGAAAAATAGATTTTATTTATTAAAATACTAAATAAATTATGGGAAATTATTTTAAAGTCTAAAAAATAGTTTTTAATTATTTGGAGTATATTTCAAAATATTTAATATTTTTGGAATATAAATGGTATTTATTTATTTAATTATAATATTAAATAAATTATTTAAAATAGTTTTAATTCATGGAAAATCATGAAAAATTATATTATGGTGTTTGAAAATATTTTAAGTTCTTTTTGATAACTTTTGATATTTTGTGATGAATTTCATTAATATTTATTATTAATGATAATTAGTTTATTTAATGAATATATTAAATAAATTGTGGAAAAAATTAGATTTAATGCTTTAAAAAATCATATAAAATGATTTAAGTGTTATAAAAATATTTTAAGTTATAAAATATAACTTTTGATATATTGGCATGAAAATATTAATATTTTAATATTTTTAGCAATTATCGGAGTAATGGACTTGATTGTTTAAAAATCATATAATTATAATTTTAAGGTATTAAAATACTTTGATATATTATAAGTATATTATAATATTATGTTTTTCATTAATATTTAATATTAAATAATATTAATGATCAAGGAATAATGTTGTATTTACATTAAATATCATTATTGATTAATGTTTTGAATTACTTTAAAAACATTTAAAGAAGTAATAAAGTATTGAAAATACTTTGAGATATTATGAATATGATATAATATTATGGCATGTAATTCATTAATGTTAGCAATAATTAAATATTAACGATATTAGAATATTGTGGTATTTAATTCATTTAAATACAAGTTTAATGACTAGAAAATCATGATAAATGGTAATAATTATTTGGAAATTTTTATGAGCCTATGGAAAATTATTCTGACTGAATAAAAAATTATCTGTGATAATTGTTAAGTGTTTAAGCAGAGTTTAATTAAACTTAAACTCGAGTATAGTCTGATTTGCAATCAGTCGGGATGTTAGAATTGTACCGAACTCAACTCAGACTGCAATAGTTTGACTTGAGGCTAGGTGTTATGTGTTGTATAGACTGATAGGATTATGTGATAATGTGTTTAGGTTATTTTATACTGTGATGATATTATTCTAATATTTGGAGATCGGTATTATCAGATAGGTCTTGGATAAAGCTAAGTTATATTTCGTATCAGAATCAACGGAACAGCAAGTTTACTTTTCTTAACTCTACTAAGAGTGTTTCATTCATTATGCTTGTGGATAATCATTCTGATGATTGCCATGTAGAATTGTACTCTGATATCTTGTATGTATAAGTCGTATGAAAAACGATCATCTTCATTTCCAGTTGGTCCAGATATATATATTATTCATATGTAATACTTGTTCAGTCAAAAGTTTGTTCATGCTAATTCACAACTACATTGTGAATTATAGCCAGCTTATTATTCTAAATCTTTCAATCATGATATATCCTTAAATTGTATTTAAACTTGTTGGGCAACTTTCATGCTCACACTTGTCGATATCATGACAAAACATTGCATATTAAGGTGAATGCGCTTGATACAAGGAAAGTTAAAGACGGCCCAACTTAAAGTTAATGTGCGCGATTAGTTTTGTAATAGTCTGTATGATAATGAGGTCATGTGTTAGATAAGTTATGAAATGTGTGTAAGTTATGGTTACTCGACCTTGGGGATAGTGTATAATGTTTAATGTATAAACAATTTATGTTTATATCTTCCGCAACAGTTATAGAAATAGCAAACCGGATCCGCGGCGATTCGGGGGCGTTACAAGGCAAGGCAAAGTACAAAGATTATTTTTAGTTTTTCATAGCAAGCTTTGGAGGAGTATTTTGAAGAGATTTTCGTGATGATTGCAGATTAAGGCTACGTGAAGGGTGGTTTTGCATTATTCTTCATCTTTGTTCTATATTTGTAATTGAAAGGATGTTCCCTTTAAATTATTCAGTTTTTATTTCATTCAATATGATCTAATTCACTTTTTAGGCTTATGATGGATCTTTAAGTGAAACTATGATTTTGTAGCTTTAATTTCCAGTTCAATAAAGTATTTCCCAGTTTATCTATATTAATTTGAGCATCAATTTATGAATTGCCTGATCAACGATTCTTTGTGGACTTGTATGAACTCGAGAGATGAAATACAGTCTAGACTTAGTTAATATAGCATGTGTTCTTGAATTTTGTGAATAGCAGAATCTTGATGAATGTTAAGGTAGAGATATGCTTGACATCGCATGTAAATAGATAGAGAACTTAATCTTAAACCTTCTTTAATTTTAATTCACAGAGAGATATAGTGAGTTAGTTGATTAAGGTGTTTAACTTGTTTCTATCTAAATTGTGGATTTAAGTTAATATGGTATTAGTGCATCGAGAGGTGGCTAGTACTACGTTCGTGTTCTTGATTAATAAACTGGTATAGTAATTTGAATTGGAATAGAGGTGTAAAAATCAGAGTGGAACTTAGGGTGAAATCATAAGTCTAAATCTCCATTAATTATTTGAAAATTTAGTTTTGATATTGGCATTTGTTTTGTGATAGAATATTTATTAATAATTTAGTTTTTATAATTTTAATCATTGAATTTAAATGTTTGATAAAATTAGGATTAATAGGAAATTGGTAATTGTGAGGTTTAAATTTTACTAAGTCTCCGAGGAACGATACTCTACTTACTATTATATTACTTGTTGACCACGTATACTGCGTCGTCTTTGTCGTATGTATTAGATTTTACCCAACAAGTTTTTAGCGCTGAATTCTTTGGGACTTTAGTATAGATTTTATTATTTTTCAATATCAGTTTAATTAGTTCAGTTTTACTTAAACACTTTTTGTTTTTATTTTGTTCTTCTTATTTCAGGTTTTTGAAGTTGGTTTATGCAAACTCGATCCAAAAATCCAGACTTTCTTTCTTTTGAGGATGACATTGAGAGAAGGTTTCAGAGGTTAAGTAAATGGATCAAGGAGATAATGGATGACTTAGAACACTCTGATAAGGAAGAAGCAATGGCTGCCGAAGACCAGAAAGCGTTGAGAGATTTTACAACACCTAAGGTGTCTGAGCTACAGTCGAGTATCACTAGGTCTGAAATAGTTGCGAATACTTTCAAAATCAAGCCTGGGACAATTCAGATGATACAGAACTCAGTTCAGTTTGGGGGACTTGCAAATGATGATCCTAACGAGCATTTAATCAGTTTTCTGGAAATCTACGACACTTTCAAGTACAATGGGGTGTCAGATGAGGCAGTTAGACTTCGCTTATTCCCGTTCACTCTGCGGGACAAGGCAAAGAGTTGGTTACATTCTCTACCAGCAGGTTCGATAACGACATGGGAGGACCTGGCTCAGAAATTTCTAGCAAAATTCTTTCCACCAACGAAAAATTGCAAAGATGAGGAACGAGATTACCATGTTTGATCAGCAACATGGGGAGTCACTGTATGAGGCATGAGAGAGATACAAAGAATTGCTCAGAAAATACCCACATCACGGATTGCCCAAGTGGTTGCAGATGAATACATTTTACAACAGACTACATGGGAATCTCAGGATGAGTATTGATGCAGCATCGGGGGGAGCGTTTATGGCAAAGACTTATGAGGAGGCATATCAGTTGATAGAGACGATGAATGCTAACAACTATCAGTGGCCCACGACAAGAATGACACAACCTACGGTCTCTGGAGTGTTAGAGGTAGATGGAGTGACGACAATAACGGCACAGATTTCAGCACTCTCCAAGAAGTTCGACTTTTGGTCAGGGGGACAGACACATCAAGTTGAAATTATTTGTGAGTTGTGTGCGGGGGAACATTCGACGGATCAATGTACAATCAACCCAGAGTCGGTACAATTCATGAGTAGCTATAACAGAATTCCTCAGAATAAATATCAGAATGCATATAATCAGGGGAATAGGAATAATCCGAATCAGTCGTGGAATAATAATCAGAATCAGCAAGCTCCACGACCATCATATCCCCCAGGGTTTCAGAATCAACAACAACCAGTTCAACGTCAAGAGAGGAAATCAGATTTAGAGGAATTGATATCAAAGTATATAACGAGCAATGAGGTAGCTATAAAGAATCAAGCAATGACAATGAAATCACAAGAAATAGCCATCAAGAATTTAGAAAACCAGATGGAACAAATTGCATTAGCATTGAACAACAGACCACAAGGGACTCTACCGAGTGACACCGAAAGAAATCCAAAGGGAAATCATGAACAGTGTCAGGCAATCACCTTGAGAAGTGGAAAATAATTGGATGGGATAGACGCAGAAAATTCAGCTACCTCGGATGATAAAATTAATGACAACGAGGTGGTTGAAGAAAAATAGGGTGAGAATACGCAAATTAAGAAAATAAAAGAAGATGACAAGCTAGTTGTGTATCCTCCACCGCCGTTTCAGATGAGAGTCCAAAAGCAGAAATTAGATAAGCAGTTTGCAAATTTTTGGAAGTTTTTAAAAAACTTCAAATTAACATCCCGTTCGTAGAAGCCCTAGAGCAAATGCCGAGTTATGCGAAATTCATGAAAGGGATCTTGTACAGGAAGAAGAAATTGGAAGGTTTCGAGACAGTGGCATTAATAGATGAGTATAGTGCGGTTTTACAGCAGAAGTTGCCACCAAAGCTGAAAGACTCGGGAAGTTTCACTATTCCATGCAAGATCAGGAACATGTCTTTTAATAAGTGCTTATGTGATTTGGGGGCGAGTGTGAAGCTTATGCCATTGTCAGTATACACAGAATTGGGTTTGCCACGCCAAAGCCTACGAATATTTCATTACAGTTGGCCGTTAGGTCAGTCACATATCCGAGAAGCATAGTAGAGGACATATTTGTTAAAGTGGATAAGTTTATATTCCCCGCAGACTTTATTATTCTGGATTTTGAGGAGGATAAGAACATCCCGATTATCCTAGGGAGACCTTTCTTGGCTACGGGTAGGACACTGAACGACGTACAAAAAGGCGAACTCACTATGAGGGTCCAAGATCAGGAAATAAAATTTAACATGTTCAAGGCCATGAAATTACCTACGGACGAGGAAGAATGTTTCAGGATGGATATAATTGAGCATATTATCAGTGAAGACATGGGCAAGAGTCTGGTCAACGATCCATTAGAAAAAATTATTGGGGGATGAAGAGTTCGATGACCCGGAATTTATGGACTACTTACAGAAGTTAGATTCATTGCCACGAGTTAGCCGATTCATAGCACCATTTGAACTTTTACACACGGAGGATATAGCCACAAAAAAATTGAAACCGTCATTGGAGGAGCCACCAACTCTAGAACTTAAGCCACTCCCTAAACACCTCAGGTATACGTATTTAGGCAATTCAAATTCTTTACCTATTATTATTTCTTCTGCACTTAACAATTTACATGAAGAAAAGTTGCTGAGGGTGCTTAGGGAACATAAATCAGCGATAGGGTGGACGATCGTGAATATCAAGGGAATCAGCCCTTCATTTTGCATGCACAAGATTCTGATTGAAGATGATGCAAAACCGACGGTGGAACAACAACGATGACTTAACCCAATTATGAAGGAAGTTGTAAAGAAGGAAATTCTAAAATTATTGGATGCCGGTATCATCTACCCGATTTTCGACAGTAAGTGGGTTAGTCCGGTTCATTGTGTGCCAAAAAAAGGGGGAATGATCGTGGTACAGAATGAGGATAATGAGTTAATTTCGACAAGAACAGTGACAAGTTGGAGGGTGTGCATTGATTATAGGAAGTTAAATAAGGCAACCCAAAAAGATCATTTTGTTATACCCTTTATCGATCAAATGTTGGACAGATTGGCGGGACATGAATACTACTGTTTATTGGATAGATACTCGGGCTATAACCAGATCGTCATCGCTCCTGAGGATCAAAAGAAGACAACATTTACGTGCCCGTATGACACATTCGAGTTCAGGAGAATGTCATTTGGTTTGTGTAATGCACCTGCTACCTTTCAACGGTGTATGATGACCATCTTCTTAGACATGGTGGAGAAAAATGTGGAAGTCTTCATGGATGACTTTTCTATCTATGGCGATAATTTTGATACTTGCCTAGGGAATTTGGTAATAATGTTACAGCGATACGAAGAAATGAACCTTATACTGAACTGGGAAAAATGCCACTTCATGGTTGAGGAGGGCATAATTTTGGTCCACAAGGTATCGGTGCAAGGACTGGAAGTTGACAAGGCTAAGCTGAAAATAATCGAGAAACTGCCTCCACCAAGCTTAGTAAAGGGAATTAGAAGTTTTCTGGGACATGCTGGGTTCTACAGAAGATTCATAAAGGACTTCTCTAAAATTGCAAAACCTTTGTGCAGTCTTTTAGAGAAGGACTCTGTGTTTAATTTTGATGAGGAATGTAAGTCGGCTTTCGAGTTGTTGAAGAAGAAGTTAACTATAGCCCCCGTGATCGTCGCACCAGATTGGAATATGCCTTTCGAGCTGATGTGTGATGCAAGCGACTATGCGGTTGGGGCTGTTTTGGGACAACGCCGAGAGACGATATTTCACGCCATATATTATGCAAGAAAGACACTCACGGACCTCAAATGAATTATACAACTACGGAAAAAGAATTGGTTGCAGTGGTGTACGCGTTTGACAAATTCCGGGCATACTTGATCGAGACTAAGGTGATAGTCTACACGGATCATTCGGCTATTCGGTATCTAATTACAAAAAAAGATGCTAAACCACGCCTTATCCGATGGATTCTCCTTCTTTAAGAGTTTGATCTAGAAATAAAGGATAGAAAGGGTACGGAGAATCAAGTCGCCGATCATTTGCCTAGGCTGGAAAATCAAGAGAAACTGAAAGAGGACAAGTGCGAAATCAACGAATCATTCCTGGATGAGCAATTATTTGGGATAAATGCACAATTTCCTTGGTACGCGGATTATGCGAATTATCTAGTGAGCAACATTCTTCCACCTGATCTCACAAGATAATAGAAAAAGAAGTTTCTTCATGACGTAAAATGGTACATGTGGGACGAACCTTATTTATTCAATCAGTGCGTCGATAAAATGATTAGAAGGTGCGGGCCCTACATTGAAGTGAAGAACATACTGCATGAGTGCCACTCATCTGCGTATAGCAGACATTATGGTAGTGAGAGGACAACAACAAAGGTGCTTCAAGCCGGGTTCTATTTGCCTACACTATTTAAGGACGCCCACCAGTTTGTCAAAACATGTGATAGATGTCAACGGGTGGGCACCATTTCGAAAAGGAATGAGATGCCTCTACAAACAATTCTTGAAGTTGAAATTTTCGATGTATGGGACATCGATTTCATGGGGCCATTCCCTTCCTCATTTTCCAATCAGTACATTTTGCTCGCGGTGGACTATGTGTCAAAGTGGGTTGAAGCAGTAGCACTACCGACTAAAGATGCCCAGGTGGTTCTCAAATTCTTGCAGAAAAATATTTTTACGAGGTTTGGCACGCCGAGAGCCATTATAAGTGATGAAGGTAGTCGCTTCTGCAAAAAATCATTTACAGCTCTCTTGGCAAAGTATGGGGTCAACCACAAGGTAGCGACGACTTATCATCCCCAAACCAGTGGGCAGGCTGAGGTGTCGAACATGGAAGTCAAGAAAATTCTGGAAAAAGTGGTGAACCCGAATCGAAAGGATTGGTCGCTCTGGTTGGATGATGCATTATGGGCATATTGGACTGCATATAAGACACCGATCGGGATGTCACCATATCAACTATTGTACGAAAAGGCTTGTCACCTACCAGTCGAGCTACAACACAAAGCCTACTAGGCCATTCAGAAACTGAACTTTGATCAAGCAGCGGTGGGTGAAAAGAGATTACTCTAACTACATTATACAAGGAAAAAGTCAAGAAATGGCACGACAAGAAGATCATGCACCGAACGTTTAAGCCAGGGAAATCAATACTGCTGTTCAACTCCTGATTGAGGTTGTTCCCAGGCAAGCTTAAGTCAAGGTGGTCGGGACCATTTACTATCAAAACCGTTTTCCCACATGGCGCCGTTGAACTCTACAGTTGAAATCCTTTGGAAACGTTCAAGGTCAACGGTCAACGGTTGAAACACTATTGGGGTGTCGAGTCTAATTGGGACATCATCGCAATCACTCTGACCGATGCACCATAAACAGGAAGTAGTCAAGAAAAGAGGAGAAAAGAGCCTATTTTGCAGCCAAAAAGTCGAAGTCACAAAGTTGAAGTCAGGGGACTAGCTTGGCACGGGTCAAGTTATTTTGGCCTCAGACTTCGGGGGAAGTGGGGTCCTTGAATTTGGTCGATCTTATTAATAGATTACATAACACGATTCCCACTACTCTTCTTCTCCTACACTACAACTCCAACATCCTTACACTACTACTTCTCACCCACGATTTTGCCACCATCCATTACAGCCACTACTCCATTGCTCATCCCCACAACTCCAACCCACTATTCCACTACTTCACCACATCACCCCTCTATTACTATTTCTCTCCATCACATCACCTCTATATAAACACACCCTCACAACACAATTTCATCAATTACTTTCAAACTGAGCTCAGGAAGCCACAAATTCGGGTTATTATTGTGGGAATTCATCTTACAGGTGAGAGTGAGTACCTTATTTTCAAGTTCTTCATCTTCATTCACCTTAATTGCCACAAACTCATCAAAGTGGGGGAAGAAATCAGTGTGCACACCAAGTGTTTGTCAGATTGTGTGAGTACAGTTTGGGAGTAAATTTTGTTACTAAGGCTTCGGAGAATCAATGGCGTCTCAACTAACATCCAAACAATAACGCGAAGAGAGTTCTAGGCCAACCCCACCATCCTGCACATTCGACCGCCGAAAGTTCAAAAGTGCCGCCGCCGCCGACCTGTACGACTACATGTCACAAAGGCTTTTACACCAGAGAAGGGGTTGGCACCGGAGGCTCACGACGGTGAAATGATGCAACAAATTTATCAGAATGGGTGGGTCAAGTTCACTGAGGAGCCCGAGCCCGCCGCCGTTAATGTGTTCAAGGAGTTCTATGCGAACGCCGAGGACAAGGCACCGTTCAATGCTTTTGTGCGAGGTCGACTGGTCCCGTTTAGTGCCGATGCCATCAACACATATTATCAATTGTGGGTGCCTCGACAGTGTCAATATGCTCATTTGAGGGATTTTCGACCCTGACTTTGAGGAGGTTGTCAAGGAAATGACCAAGTCGGGCACAACGTGGAACAAGGGTCGGAAGGGAGGCACGATGTTTCATAGCTAAGATCTCAGTCGATATGGGAAAATTTGGTACGCCTTCTTATGTGCAAAACTGATGCCATCCACGCACACCTCGGACGTGACCAAAGAGAAGGCACTACTCCTATATGCTATTGTGCAAGACTTCATCATCGACGTCGGGGCCATAATCAATTTTTCCATTCGCCGATGTCTACGGGGCAATTTTTTGGGTGGCTTGCCACACCCATCCCTCATTTATGGGTTGTGTCGTCAAGCAGGAGTTCGATGGTCCGATGATGAGCCAACTCAGATGCCGCTGTAGCTACTAGACAACAAAATGATAACACGGTATTCAGTGTGGGCCGGGGGCGAATCTCATCCTAGAGGTTTAGGATTTGTATTTCCATCAGCTTCGGAGGACAAAGCTGACGCTGAAGACACCTCGGATGATGAGGATGCGACAATGGGAGACGAAGGAACTGAGGCACACCCAACGTCCGATGCCATATCTAACCCTCAGTTTCTTGCATTCCAACAACAACTGGAGGAGCACAACAAGGCAGCACGACGGGAGATGAGACGGCTTGCAATGCGACAAGACCATATGTTTGATGCCATGAACGTGTCATTCACATCCTTAAATACGACACTCCAGAGTTTCAATCCAGCTGCACAATTTCCATATCAGCAACCCATGCCCATGCCAAGGTTTCCACCAAGCGACTCCGAGGGAGAAGATCCACCACCACCACTCCAGACTTAGGAAATTATAGGGAAGTCCTCGCTCTTTTTATTGCTATATCCATACAATGAGGACATTGTTGTTATTAAGTTTGGGGGAGTTAGTTTTATTTTTCATTTTTGCATGCATAATGTCTTATTTAGTAGTGCATTTTCGTTTGCATATTAGTGTTAGCATTTATGTAAATCATATAGCTATATAGTAGCTTAGGAGCATATTTAATTTTAATTTATGTTGTTTAATGTATGCATTCATGTTATATCTAAAAAAATAAAATAAAAAATATTTAATTTAGTTAGGTATTGTGTTCATTGTGCATATGTCCGGAAGTCTTGGTAGTCATGTTTATTATGGCCAATGATGAAATTGAGATTAAGTAGACAAATACAGTACTGATTGTTAGAACTATGAGGTAGTTTCGAATCATAACTCGAATTTTGTGCGTATTTGACACTGGTATAAAAGGTTAGCACGTTAATGACATTTGTGTTAACTGATTGGTTTAAATCGATACATAAATAGTTTTTAAAGGATAATGCTAGTATAGATATGAGAATGACAAGAATAGCCAGTGAAGACAACAAATTGGGCAAGAACCTAAGTTTGGGGGGAAAATGTAGGGTGTATAAGCTTTAAGAAAAAAAAGAAAAAAAATGGAAATAAGTTGAGTCTTGTGGTGGGTTGAGGAGAAATACTCCCCATAAACACAAGCGTGAGATGGAGCGTAAAACGCACTCACCAACCATCTATCTAAAAAAAAGAAAAAACAGAAAGAAAAGAGAAAAATAAAGAAAAGACGGAAAATATGGGCAAAGAGCCCCCCGTCAATGAAAAAAAAGAGAGCACGAATACCCTATTCGGACCCCTAATCTTGGTAATGGTTTGATTTGAGTTGGAACTTGTTTGTTTTTGAAATTTTTTAGTTTATTCTGTATGAATCCTAATAAGAGATTGATTATGTGTTGAATTTGAATTTAAATCAGTAGCATAGATGTTGACCACACACACACACGATATTAGTGATGATACATATAAGATTCGAGGAATTTATGAGAAGTTATTGATGATTTTTATTATGAAGTATTGTAGTGTGTGCTTAATTGTTCTGAGGCCGGATGAATAAATTTGATTCTATGATACTGTTGGATTTGTAATCATTTAATTAAATACATCTCATTGCATTGCATTGCATAACATGTAGTTTGTTTTGTGCTCGAGGACTATCACAATTTAAGTTTGGGGGATTTTGATAAGTGGATTTCATATCCACTAATCGTTGTCCATTTCATGCTTAATCGTTGCTATTTTCTTGTTTTCATGTTTGTTTTTATTTGTTTTGTGTTCTTTTATGTGTAGGGTGGTTGTTGTGGCATCGAGCGAAGAATTGAGGTCATTTGGAGAATTTCTGGAAGTAAACATGAAGTTAGCAAAGTCATCATCATGAAGGTTACCCCGTAGAAATGTGGGTCCGAAATCAAGCGATCCTACTTTGGTTCAAGACCATTGGGAAGAGGATTGTTATACTTTGGGTAGCATATGGACTCTATTTGCTGAGGGACTTCGAGCAGAACTCTGTGTTGGATATATAGTGCACTACAAACAACGAATGAAGGATCAGGCAAGGCAAAGTACAGAGATTATTTTCAGTTTTTCATAGCAAGCTTTGGAGGAGTAATTTGAAGAGATTTTCGTGATGATTGCAGATTAAGGCTATATGAAGTGTGGTTTTGCATTATTCTTCATCTTTGTTCTATATTTATAATTGAAAGGATGTTCCCTTTAAATTATTCAATTTTTATTTCATTCAATATGATCTAATTCACTTTTTAGGCTTATGATGGATCTTTAAGTGAAACTATGATTTTGTAGCTTTGATTTCCAGTTCAATAAAGTATTTCCCAGTTTATCTATATTAATTTGAGCATCAATTTATGAATTGCCTGATCAACGATTCTTTGTGGACTTGTATGAACTCGAGAGATGAAATACAGTCTAGACTTAGTTAATATAACATGTGTTCTTGAATTTTGTGAATAACAGAATCTTGATGAATGTTAAGGTAGAGATATGCTTGACATCGCATGTAAATAGATAGAGAACTTAATCTTAAACCTTCTTTAATTTTAATTCACAGAGAGATATAGTGAGTTAGTTGATTAAGGTGTTTAACTTGTTTCTATCTAAATTGTGGATTTAAGTTAATATGGTATTAGTGCATCGAGAGGTGGCTAGTACTACGTTCGTGTTCTTGATTAATAAACTGGTATAGTAATTTGAATTGGAATAGAGGTGTAAAAATCAGAGTGGAACTTAGGGTGAAATCATAAGTCTAAATCTCCATTAATTATTTGAAAATTTAGTTTTGATATTGGCATTTGTTTTGTGATAGAATATTTATTAATAATTTAGTTTTTATAATTTTAATCATTAAATTTAAATGTTTGATAAAATTAGGATTAATAGGAAATTGGTAATTGTGAGGTTTAAATTCTTACTAAGTCTCTGAGGGAACGATACTCTACTTACTATTATATTACTTGTTGACCACGTATACTTGCGTGCTGTGTGTATTAGATTTTACCCAACAGTAGTGCCTGCTTTGGTCTTCTAACTAGTTCCTGACTTGCATATGTCTTCCATCAGTTTGTCCAAGTCTTTCTTGAAGTGCTGTGCTTGCACCCAAAGTGTGGCAGCAGGAGATGGAGTTGGCAAGTGATACAGGGCAGAGATTGCCTGTGGGGTATAGTGAACTTGTTTGCCCCTCACGAATGATATCCCATTCTGCATTTCATGGGTGGCGGCATTGAATTCCCTCACAATTGACATAGGATCCGAACATGGCATCTCTACAAATAAAGCCCAACCGCTTTGTTGAATCTGATCTAGAATTCTCCCATCCGCCTTAATTGGCTTGAAACCCCTCTCTAGCACAAATGATTTGTTGACAAGTACATTCCAGTAATGGTGTTGTACGGAGAGGTTGACAAACTTTGAAGGATCTAATGTGTTGCTGCTCTGCCCTTCATCAGATTCGCTACTGTTAGATAAAGAAGGCTGTGGTGTTCGGGCTCATTTCGGCATGTTTTCAAAGCTTGGATTATTGACTTGTGTTTTTTGACGGTGAGTAACCCCCAAACTGACTGGAGATCACCTTAAACTCTCTCAAACCTTTGATCAAGCACTTGGTGGACAAACTCAGGCTTCTCCTTTTTACCTCTATGAGTTTTTGATAAATGAGAATGCAAGGAAAAACCAGGGTTTATGTATATAGGAGAGAGAAAGGGTGGAATCTGATTTGGTTAGGACTCTTGATCAGATTAGGATCGGAGAGTTTGAAGTAAAGATAGAAGAGGAATAAGAGTGTTCTTTTCTGTTTTGAAAGAAAGAGCAATGAGAAATTGTATTTGAGTAGGAATGTTTTAAACTGCAGGTCGAGCATTTTTAAAAAACTGTTGGCGCACAAGCACGATCTCCCTAGAATTTATCTTTGGAAAATCTTTGAAGGTAAATGCACTCTCTGGTAGTACAAACATGGTGCGATTCTTTGTTAGCGATCTAAAAGCCTTCATTTTCCTATATGTTCTGACCTTGCAGACTTTGACCACATGAAATCTACATGTGAGAGATATAAAAAATGGACTATAAAACTTTATTCAACTCTAGCAAAATTGCAGTATTAAACTTACTTCATTCTAGGCAAAAATGCACTATCAAAATCTTTTTACTCTATCAAAACTGAACTAAAAATAATAATCAACATGCCAAGAATTAAATATAGGGGGAAGAAGGATTTAGATATTGAACAAGAATTAAACAAGTGGGAGACAAGACTGAATGGGGTGCCTCCCATCAAGTGCTCGGTTTATAGTCGTCTAGCTCGGCTATCTCTTGGTTTTTAATCGGGATCAATAGGGATGTCTTGGGCATCCTGCTTGTTTTCTCCACAGAACCAACACTATTTTATCATGTGTCCCTTCACCTTAGATACAAGGGGAGAATTTGAATTAGGATTACCAAAAAGAGATTTCAAACCATTGCTTTCTTGAGAATCTTTATGAGCTGCTTTTGTAGGGGTATCGACCAGATCACACTCTTCATTATCATCTGGAATTGGAATTTCCTTGAACAACTTGATTTTTATTTCCTGATCAAACACACTCATGGTTAATTCTCCATTGGGCACATCAATTATTGTTTGACCGGTTGCAAGGAATGATCGTCCCAATATGATAGGAATGTTTGTGTCTTCTTCAATGTCTAAAACCACAATGTCTGCTAGAAATATTAATGTATCCACTTTGACCAACACATTTTCAACTATTCTAAATAGGTATGTGACTGATCTGTTTGCAAGTTGTAAAATAATGTTGGTTAGTTTTGCTTCCTTTAATCCCAGCTTTTTGAAAATGGACAATGACATGAGATTTATGCTCGCTCCCAGATCGCATAATGCTTTTCCAACAAATTGATTGCCTATCGATCAAGGGATGTTAAAGTTTCCCGGGTCTTTCAACTTAGGAGGTAGCTTCCTTTGCAACATAACACTACATTACTCAGTTAAGGCTACCGTCTTAGAATCCTCTAGCTTTTTCTTCCTTGACAAGATATCCTTCAAACATTTTGCATAGCTTGGCATCTGTTCTAAAGATTCAGCAAATGGTATGTTGATTTATAGCTTCTTGAATACCTCGAAGAATTTAGCGAATTGTTTGTCCAATTTCTGCTTTTGAAGTCTTTGTGGATAACGAATTGGTGGATATGTTCGTGGTGGGGTAACTTTGATTTTCTCTATGGTATCCTCCTTTTCTAGCTCATTCTCTGCCTTACCATCTTTTTCCTCTAACTTTCTATCATTTTTTATGACTGGCTTAGAGCGCAGAGTTTGTTTCCCACTTCTGAGTGTAATGGCATTGCACTGTTCTTTCCCTTCTCTCCTTGGATTGGCTTCTATGTTACTAGGAAGAGATCCTTGTGGTCTATTTGTCAACATGCTAGCCATTTTCCCCACTTGATTCTCCAAATTCTTGATAGCCATCGCTTGGCTTTTTAGCATCACATCATTGTTGGCCATGTATTTTGCCAAAATCTCTTCCAAGTCTGGCTTTCTTTCTGGATGTAAAGGTTGTGCTGCATGTTGTTGCTGATTTTGGAATCCCGGGGGATAGTGTGGTCTTGGAGCTTGTTTATGGTTTTGGTTGTTGCTCCATGAGAAGTTAGGGTGGTTTCTAGTTCCAGAATTGTAAGTGTTTTGGTATAGATTTGGCGGTCTCTGGTAGCTACCCACAAACTGAACCTCCTTAGGGTTGATGGAACATTGATCGGTGGCATTTGCTCCCGCACATAGCTCATAAACAAAGGCTACTTGCTACACTTTCGACTTGGCAATGGAATCAATCTTCTTTGCTGACAACTGAGCTGCTGGAGCCGTGATTACACGTACTTCTAATACTCCAGCGACTTTCTGCGGATTCAATCTAGAAGTCGGCCATTGGTAGTTGTTCGCGGCCATGGTCTCTATCAACTCATATGCCTCTTCAGAAATCTTGGCCATGAATGCCCCTCGCGAAGTTGTATCAATGCTAGTTCGAGTGTGAGTTCCCAACCTATTGTAAAAGGTATTTATTTGCATCCATTGACGTAATCCATGGTGAGGGCATCTTCGAAGCAATTTTTGGTATCTCTCCCATGCCTCATACAATGAGTCGCCATGTTGTTGCTCAAAAGTTGAAATATCATTTCTCATCTTGGCAGTCTTTGCAGAAGGGAAGAATTTTGCCACAAATTTTTATGCCAAGTTTTCCCAAGTAGTAATGGACCCCGACAATAACGTGTGAAGCCAACTCTTTTCTTTGTCTCTCAGAGTGAATGGAAAGAGTCTAAGCCTCACCGCATCATTCGATACCCCATTAAACTTGAAAGTATCACATATCTCAATGAAGCTCAATAAATGCTCATTTGGGTCATCATTATCCATACCCCCAATCTGCACCGTGTTTTGCACCATTTGGATTATGCCCGATTTGAGTTCGAAGGAATTGGCGGCTATTGCTGGCTTCGTGATACTAGATTGCAATTCATTTATACGCGGTGTTGCATAGTCTCTCAATTCTTTATGCTCTTCTTCCCCCATGACTATCGGTGTTTCAGTGTCCTCTTGAATGTCAGTAGTACCCTTACTAAATCGCCGAACCCTTTCGTTAATGTTGTTCTTAATAGGCAACAAAGTAGGCTTCTTAGACCGAGTTTGTATACACTATTCGAGAGTACCTAAAACAAAAGAAAATATAAAAAGAAATAAGATAAGAAAGTTTTGTTTAACTAAGACCAATCAAATTTAAATTGATGACGAAAGTGATAAAAATAATTAATATTCCCCGGCAACGGCGCCAAAAACTTGTTGGCTTGTTTGGGTATTAATCAAAGCAACACACACGCACACAAGTGCACGTAGTCAACAAGTACTATAATGAAAGTAGAGTATCAATCACACAGAGAATATGAATTGTATTTTCACTAACATGCATCAATTTTGTACTTATCTCGGTCTACTTAAACATATAAACAATTTGTATTTTATCTAAAAATGCTAAGTGTAATAAGACAACTAATTAATCAATTAAAATAACCAAATAAGGGAGATATGGGGTTATTACTTCACTTAATGCATTATCCAAATTACTACACTTCCTGCAAGCTCAATTGATTATTTTGGATTGCTAGTCGAGAACATGAAGGTAAGATATGACCATCTCTTGATGTACCATACCCATATCACATTTAATCCACAAATAGATAGAATAAATACAAACACCCAGATTAACTAACGCACTATATCTCTATATGAATTACACTCAAAGCGGGTTGAAGATCAAGTTCTCAATAGACTACTTGCGGTGCTTCGGTATATTTCTATCCTAGGCACGAATCGTGAATTCTATCACCATACAGAATTTATGAACACAAGCCAATGTGGTCAAATCTAAACTCATACTCCATTTATCAATCTTATACAAGCTATTCCGGTAATTGGTGATCAAGCAATTATACTATTAAAACAAACCACATTAGATAATCCACATAAATAATCATTCAAAACTCACAAAGAAGAACAAAAATCTGAAATAAACATTAAGATTCATTATAACCCCATAATAGGAATTAGTTCATAGATAAATCAAAATCCATCACTAAAGATTGTACATACATTGAAAGCCAAAATGAAAAGAAAGAGAAACTAATGAGTGATAGATTTAAATCTGGTGTCCTTCTTTAATCTGAGCTTTCAATGTTGAATCCAAGCTTCAATGTTCCCAAATTTTGCCCTAATATAACCTAATCTAGAAAAATGGAATAAAAAGTAAGAGAGTTGTAAAATAAGAGATGAATGTGCCTTGAGTTCTCTCTATGCTTCTCTATCTCCAAATGAGGCAATAAAAATAACTTATATCAATACCTTAACTTCAAATGACCCCTCCTTTAAGAAAGATTTCGAGCGGTACAATAAGTGAAAAGTCATTAGAATTGGCATCGAGGGTCGGTGGCAATTCTTGGCGACTTTTGTGCTTTGTTTCGGCGTAATTCTACGCCTTGAGCGATCTGTGATTGGCCTTTGGGCGCAGCTGCTTCAACTTGACTTCTTGAATCCAAAGCTGGCTATTTCTCCCCTTTCCATTATGGTTAGACTTATTTTTCTCCCATGCACCATGTTCTATGTATGCCATGCCAATTTGTCCTCCTTTTTAACTACAATGCCACCGAGCGAGTTTCCAAACGTGAAACCTACAAAAAGAGAAGAAATGCATGAAAAGCAACAAAAATGACTTAAATTAAACAACAATTATGGTAAGATAATATCCAATAAGTAGGTATAAAACCTACTTATCACCAGTCGGGACTTATAGGTGTCTACCTTGCCATCCACTCCAGTCTTTCTCTTAAAGATCCATTTGCACCCAATAGGTTTAATGCCTTTAGGTGATGAAACCAAAGTCCATACTTGGTTCTCATACATGGAGTCCATTTTTCATGGCTTCTAGCTATTTCTTTGAGTCTTTACTACTCATAGCCTGCTTATAAGTCAATTGATCATCAACATCTATGATGCGTACCTCAGCGTCATCCTCTATGACAAATCCATACCTCTTAGGTATCTTCGGTACTCCTCCAGATTTATGAATAGGGTTTAGTACAATAGGCTCTTCCACTTGGTCAGGCACCTGACTTTCATCTGTAGTAATTTATGGTTTTTGAACTTCTTAAAAGATATATCTTACTCCCACTGACCCCTTCAGGGATAAACTCCTTTTCTAAGAAGGCAACATATTTCGCAACAAACACCTTTTAATCAGTTGGATGATAGAAATAATACCCTAATGTTTCTTTAGGGTATCCCATAAATCTACACTTTTTGGATCTAGTCTGTCGCTTATGATTCTCAAACTTTTTGACATAAGCTGGACAACCCCAAGTCTTAACATGATTAAGATTTGGTTTCCTCCCTGTTCATATCTCATATGGAGTCTTTGGGATGGATTTGGTAGGTACCTTGTTAAGTACGTATGTAGCTGATTCTAGGTCATAACCCTAGAAGGAAATTGGAAGATCGGTAAAACTAATCATGGAACAAACCATGTCCAACAATGTTCGATTTCTCCTTTTAGATACACCATTCATCTGTGACGTCCCTGGTGGAGTCCATTGTGAGATTATAACATTTTCTTTTTGAGACAATTATGAAACTCATTACTTTAGTATTCACCACATCGATCTGATCGAAGAATCTTAATACTCTTGCCAATTTGTTTCTCTACTCCACTTCTGAATTCTTTGAACTTTTTAAATAATTCAGATTTGTATTTCATCAAATACACATATCCAAATCTTGAATGATCATCAGTGAAAGTAATAAAATATGAATACCTTCATCGTGCATTCGTTGTCATAGGTCCACATATGTCTGTGTGTACTAATGCTAACAACTCTACAACTCTTTCTCCTTTTCCACTAAAAGGAGATTTGGTTATCTTACCCATGAGACAAGATTCACAAGTTAGATATGATTCATAATCTGATAGCTCTAAAAGCCCTTCTTTATACAACTTGGATAATCTTGTTTCATTAATATGACAGAGTCTACAATGCCACATAAAGGTATAATTAATATCATCTTTTTTTTCTTTTCTTAGTGTGTTCAATTTGAAGTATATTTTCATGCAAGTCAAGTATGTAAAGTCCATTTATTAATTACAAACACCATATAAAACATTTTTATTATAAATAGAACAACTGTTGTTCTTTATAATAATATCAAAACCATGCATATCCAATACAGAAATTAAAATAATGTTTATAATAAGTGTTGGAACATAATTAAAATTATTTAAATTGATGGACTTGCCCGTAGGTAGTGCTAAACAATAAGTCCCTACAACTAATATAGTAATATTTGCTCCATTTCCTACTCGTAGGACGACCTCATCTTTGTTCAACTTTTTACTTTTTACTAGTCCTTGCATAATGTTACATATGTGAGAACCAAAGCCGGTATCCAATACCCAATTAGAATTTAATTTTTAGAAAAATTAATTTCAATCATGAACAAATCTTGATTGGAAGTAGAAGCTTGTCTAAGCTTCTTCTGCTTTTGTTCCGCAAGGACCTTATCACAGTTCCTCTTCCAGTGACTCGACTTGTTGCAATGGAAGCATATTCCTTTGCTATCTGGATTAGGTTTCTTATTATCCTTTCTTTTAGCCTTGCCCTTAGCCTTCTTGGATTTCTTCTTTTCAGAAGATACCTTTGGCCACTTCCTTTTCTTGGAAGAATCATCCACCAGTAAGACCACGTCCTTCTTGGATGGGAAGTGACCTTCAGTAGTTTTCAAAATATTAAGTAACTCAGAAAACGTCCAACTTATTCATGTGAAAATTCACAACAAAATGTGAGGTGTCTGGGAGTGACTGCAAAATAAAATCTTGACTTAAACTCCCCATCCATTATGAACCCTAACTGTCCAAGCTGTTCAATCAGATTGATCATCTCCAGGACACGAGTCTCAACAGTAGTGCCCTCGGTCATCTGAGATCGGAAGAGATCCATAGATATTTGATATCTAGCAGTCCTACTTTGCTCACCAAACAACTCTTTAAGGCGTAACAATTGTAAGGACCGAGAATTTTATACGATTATATATGTATATTTTTATGAATAATTTTTTTAAGCATATAAGTGAATATGTGAATTAAGTGAGTTAGTTAATTTAATTATTTTAAGTTAACTAAGATGAATACTTGATCAATTTGATTAAAGAAGAGTAAGATAAGTTATGTTGAGAATTAACATAACTTGAATGGTAAATTAAAAAGATTTATAATCTTTAAGTGATTAAATTGATATGACTAATATAAAGAGATTATATGATTATGTAATAACTTATTAAGCCAATAGGGCTAATTAAGTTAATGAATTAATGGAACAAAAAGGAAAGCCAAGAAATAAGAATATATTAATTAAATATTTATGATATTAAAATTTTTGTGACATATTGTGAATGATAAATGATGTTATGATTTATGTGGAAAGTGTATGTGTCTAAATAAATATATATTATAAATATGTATATGTATTTATTTATTAAAGAGAATTAAAATGGAAAAGTTACATAACCTAATTACACATTAGGTATGATAATTAAATAACATAAGGGTTGTGGTATTGAAGAATGATAATATTTAAAATTTATACTACCCTAAGAGATTTATTTTATATATCTCAACTAAATAATTATATAACTTAATTAAAATAAGTCAATTAAGTTATAAAATTAAATGTACATGAGTAATTATTTAAATTCCAAATGAGTGAAATAAAAACCATAATTAAATAATAAGGATAAGATAAAATTTTGATATTGGACCCATTGTATTTTATATGTCCCAATTATTTTAAATAGCAAGCCCAAACAATTTAATGGAAAGCCAATTTTTAGCCCATGGAAGAGGGACTTTTTAGTCATTTGATTAAGCAATTAAAAATAAATCAAAATTGGACAAAATAGGGGGAAGGTACCCGGCCATTTCAAGTTGGAGAAAGAGCATGTATTTTAATTATTTTTCTTACTTTAGTTGGTCACCAACCAAGCCACGTGTCTTCATTTTATTTGGCCACATTTTATCACCAAAATTGCAAGTAAGGTAAGAGAGAGGAGATGAAGATTACATTGGGAGATTTATATGTATATACACAAGTTATATGTATATATTTTTGCCATTATAAATAGCTTCCACCCCATTTTCTTTTAGAAGTTTGTTTCATTTCATAAGTTCCAAAAAGCTAAGAAAAATAAAATAAACAGAGAAGAAAAAAGAGAGAGAATCCGTGGGTAACAAGGAGGGAGAAAGAAGAAAAATTTCTTCATACCATCTAGCTTGGTAGGAGAAGGAGGAGATCATCCAACCAAAAAGGTATAAAAATTTCAAAAACTAAAAATCTAGTTAGATTTAAATGTATTCCCTTGTGGTTGTTTTTGATAAGATCATGAGCTTATATTTCCAAACTCAAAAACCTTAGATCTATATGATAAAAAGTGTTTTATGTTTATATCTAACCATTTTGGATGTTTAAATGTTGATCAAAAGGAATAAAAGAAAATTAGGTTTTCTAGTTTAGAAAACTCTAATCTTTCTTCACTTTGAAAATCCACTATTTGAAATCTACACCTTCTTTTTGTGATCCGTTAAAGAGGGGTGCTAGATATGTAAGTTACATGTTAAACCCAAGTGGTAGCACTCAAAACTGTTGAGTTTACAAGCCTTGGCAACAATTTTAGTACAAACGGTCCAGTTGAAAGAAAAACTGTTAAATGGCAGTTTCTGGCTTGTTCTTGCAGGGGCAGTTTTGTTTATTTTTTGTGCTTTAAAAATTATGAGAAATTTTGGTATGTTAATATGATGAGTTATCTAGACATTGTCCAAAGATGGCTATTTTTGGATGTATAGAATGAGAGTTATGAATTTTACAAGGAAGGACTATTTTAAAAGTAAACTAAAATAACCTTTTCCTTGTAACTCCAAAAACTGTGAAATGTTTTCTGGAAGTACATATACATAACATGAACATCTCCTCAACCTTTCGTAATTTTTGGACTTAAAGACTGTTCATGATAATTATTGCAAGATCTGACTATTTTGGTCATTTTAAAAATAGTAAATGAAAACCAAAAATTTTAGAAAAATTATATGTTCATCATGATACCATGTACTGATATTTTCCATAAAATAAGAATTTTCAGAACTGTTTTAATATTTTTCATGGATGTGTTTGAGTTATGAATAAATAAGAATAATAAGTTATGTGATGTCATAATTGCAAAAATATAATTTTATGACCTAGAGACCCTAAATATGATGTGTCTAGATTTTCGAAGGGTATTTTTTTAATTTTTGATGATATTTTATATTTATGGCTTGTTAGGGTTGTTAAATAAAGTAATTAGTAAAGGGTAACAATTAGAATAAATTGTTTATTAGTATAATAAATGATTAAAATATTATTAAGAGATTAATAATATTAGATTAAGATATTATTAAGTAAGTAATAATATTTAGATGAGAATTAAATTAAAATATTATTAAATGATTAATAATATTAGATAATAATTAAAAAATATTATTAAATTATTAATAATATTAGATTAATGTTAATATTAAAATGATTATTAAATTATTATTAATATTAGATTAAAGTTAAATAATAATATTATTAAATGATTAATAATATTATTAATTGATTAAAATATTATTAAATGGTTAATAATATTTATGAATGATTAAGATATTAAAATTGATTCAAATATTATTAATTGATTAATAATATTAGTAATTAGTTAAGATGTGATTAATATACTAAATATTATTAAGTGATTAATAATATTATCAAGTGACTAAAATATTATTAAATGATTAATAATATTAATAAGGGATTAAAATATTATTAAATGGTTAATAATATTAGAAAGTGAATAAAATATTATTAAATGATTAATAATATTAGACAAGAGTTTAAGACAATGGTTATATGGTAATAGTATTATCAAAGAATGATAATATTCCTAATGAGTAAAGTATTATTGAATGTTTGATTACATGATTACATGTTAGATAATTTATTACAAGAATAGTAGTGTTATGAGTTATAATATGTTAAGCTAATTGAGAGATCAATATTATTAATGATAGGTCTTTCAAATTGTGTAGCAGTAGTCAACGACCAAGGTAAGTTTCTTAACTCAACTTGAGTTAGTAATTTCAAAGTATGATTAGTGGATAATTATCGTTGGTTATTCAAATCTATAATGATTATTGTTATTCACACATAGTGCATTTGATTTCATGTTCTATTACTTGATATGTGAAATAATTTAAAGTTCTTTTATTCATGAATTGTTTATGAGCCATGTCTCAACTATTCGTTTCGGCTAGACTAATAATTGATGAATCGTTCTATTATTTGAACTAAGTTGTTATTGAAAGATTTATGTCATTTATTTCGGCTAGATAATTATTGATATTATATGTTGAAATCATAACATTTATTTGAAAGTAATCCAAACCATATTGTTATGGTACGGACTCATGATGTAAGACTGAGATGAACAATCCTTATAGAAAGGGGAACTTTATTGTCGTACATCCGACCCTTGCGCTATTTTTGAGTATTATGCATACTATAGGGTACAATGAGGCTGATCACTTCATGTACTCACAGAAGAGTATGATTTAATCTTTTTCGTTAACTGATACTCTTGAGGTAATTCAATATTAATTAACTGATAATTCCTCTATTAGTTCTTGATCCATTTGTGATCACTCAGCATGAAATCTGGGAATATCCCACTTTATTAAATATTATTTCATTATTGCTAATTGTTCCTAATTAAATGAATATTATTGAATCTTCGAACAAATTTAATTCTTTAATTCTTGAAATGTTATTTATTCTAGAATTCAAGAAAATTCTTGTTATTGAAAAAATTTATTGTTCAGCTACTTCAAAATCTTTTGAACATTGTTGCCATTCTAGAAAGTTAGATTCTTCTATATCTTTTATTGTATGCTTTAACTTGCCGAGCAAACTCGTTACTCACCCTTGCTTAAATATAACATTTCAGTTAAGGATGAGGTATCAGGATGGTCAGATAAAGACAAGGGCAAAGGCAAAGTTCAGGAATAGTTATTATAAACTTTACTTATAATGTTACTACTGTATGTAAATTAATTATGTATACCTTTTTGAATATCTAAAGGTATGTAAGTTATGTTAAGGTTAGATAACCTGGGATGTTATTATTATGTCTTAAGATATGTTTTTATTAAAAACATGTAATGAATAATGAAATTCACAAATGATGGGTAGTTAGATGTTATATGTATGATGGATCGTGAGCACCAAACTCGAGGTTAGGGAACCTATATTTGGGGGCATCACAAGTTGGTATCAAAGTTGTATGTTATAACCCTTAGGTGGGGGAAAAACCTTAGGAATATAACCTTAAGAAAGATAGATAAAACTCATTTAGAGTTCTAAGTGAAGAGATTAAGGAATAGCAAGAGATAAAACTCATGTAAAGTTTTCTTGGAGAATTAGTAGTGTTATAAAATATATTTTCATTCCATACAATGAGTTTATGTTTTACTGAGAGATATTAATGGAATTTGTTTGTTGTGTTATGATTATAGGATGTTAGAAGATAAAGAGATTAGAGAAACTCAAGTAGTTACTGAGACGTTAGCAGCTGCAGTTGAGAACGTCCTAAAAGATGAACCTGTGGTAAATCTAGGAAGCGATCATGACAAATACCCCGAGATGGAACTGAATGAAAAGGAGGAAGTAGATTCCATGGAAACTAAAGTAGAACCAGAAATAGAGACAAAAGATAGGAAAAAATGCAATGTATTAGCTGAAGATGGCCAAGCATCAGTGGAAGTTCAAGATTTAAGGAATAAGGTGTTTTTTCTTGAGGAAATGTGGAATGCAGAAAGATTATTAAATGATCAATTGGTAAGGGCATTGAGTAAGATGACAGAAGAACGAGATGAGTTGAAGGCACAAGTCGATGGTATAAGAGTCGAGTGTAATGTATCGTCTGAAGCTTTAAGAATGAAGGAGAAGAAGAATAATAATAAAAGGAAACAGAACAACGACAGTGACTCAAGGAATCCACAACATAAGAAGAAATCATGTTCTGATTGCGGAAAGGTACATTTTGGGGAATATATGAAGGGTAGGAATATATGTTATAATTGTAGACAAGGAGGACATATATCACCAAATTGTCCTAAGCCAAAGAGAGGAGGATGTTTTTCGTGTGGTGGAACGGGTCATTGGTTTAAAAATTGTCCTAAGAAGAAGACAAGTGAAGGAAGTGGACAAAAGAAAGATTAAGTATGAGAGGTAGTACCTTTCATATATATATATATATATATATATATATATATATATATATATATATGAATGTAATCCTCTTTTTTGTATGAATATCAAGATAACTTTTGTATGTCTCAACTTTTTGTATAAGTTGTAGCAGTAAATCCTGACTTTTGTCATAAAGGGATGGTAGATGTTTATAACAATATGCGCTATATGATGTAAAGTACTATAAACTAGTTGAATGAATATGAATATTTGTTTAATTAAGTATATAAGTTTTGAGAATAAATATAGTAAGCTATCTATCTGATAAATTGTTAATTCAGGAAACTGAATTCGTTAATCCAGCAAGCTGAGTTGAAGAAAAAAATATCCAGTAAACTGAATTATGGTTTGAGTTTAAATTACGTGTTAAAATTTTAAGATACCACTAATAAGATGTTGTGACGCCCCCAAAATAGGCATACATCATCCATTCTGAGTCGCCAAATACATGGTACAAAATACAAATACAAACTTAATTATACAACGTGAGCTGAGAGTTTTTACATGAATATTGTCTTCTAGACAGTATTCAAACTCAAATGGAGTCCTTATTACATTTATTATCACACTATTTCACTGAATAGTGAGGAGTACTAATGCAAACATCTGGACCGTCAATCCGTTCCCTGACTAGTCCTAGCTATATTCTCATTTTCTGAAGAGAACAATAAAAACAAAGGGTGAGCTCTGTGACGCCCCCAAATCCGGATACTTGAAACCCGAACTCAGTGCTTCACGATACCATTTCTATAAGCTGAATAATACAATAGTAATATTACATTCAAACTTAATTTACATACATCAAAGTTTACTTCCCAGGTACGAGACCTTCAAATACATTCCTTACAATACTTGAATAGATATCCATACAGCTATAACCACTAACTCATAATACACACTTATTCGATCAGCTTTCCTTTTCCTTTGTTCGTGCCTGAGCCTTCAGGTTGCTCATACATAACTGAAAACATTTGATTTAAGCAAGGATGAGCATTTGAGTGCCCAGCAAGTAATAGCAATTATATATATAAGCTGAAAGAATATAAGTATTTTCTTTACATAACACTTCTACAACGAATCAAAAGTTGTGAAGTAATCTGCACTGATAAAAGATTCACATAACAACTCTCTTTCAAATTCTTGAAATGAGGCTCCACCCATGAATAGGGTTTAAGAAACATACTATGAACATTCTTTTTCATTTTCGAAAAGGTTTAGCAGAAATTCATCCACAAACCGTTATAACTTACGCACGCGGAGGGTGATCGACCCGATTGTACCCTCATTGATCAATACTACATAACTAGAACGACATTCATCGCTCATCCTTTGTCCGCCAAGCGCATAAAAATTTTCCCATTATCGGGATGTTCATACATGCCCGGTTCCAAACCCGAAGGGTTTTTAATCTTGCTCAACAATAATATGTAATTCAACATATATGTATACGGGTAATTGACATGGTATATCAACATGTGAATAAATGCCATGATTATCCAAGTGGGGACACTTGTATAACCATTTAGAAATCAACTTAATGTAATATATATCCGAGCTAACATGTTGATAATCAAAGCGTACATAATGCATATGTGAAATAGAATAATTCGAAACTTCTTACTCATGTCCATTGCATAAAGAAAATGCAAAGGTAGGATACTTACCGATTTCTTCGATTACAAATCTCAACTTAGATCTTATCTCTTTATCACAACCTATCAATAAACATGTCATTTGTCCGATTAGAACAATATATCATAACACATAATCTTTATCGGTTATGGTCAACACATAATCGTGATGATCATACTTTTAGTTCACATTCTATACTTTTATACATTTTTCAAATATCTCATCCATGTTCTTACAAAGTAGTCTTTTCTTTCTATTATAGGTCCGACAATTGGTTGTGTTGCATCACAAGCTTTTTTTTTATCGGGTACATCTTGAGTCTAAGACTCTTATTCTATACCTCAACATCGTGAATATCGGACATTTTACTTTTAATCATTTTGAATTTTCCGTAAATTGAAAAATTTAAAATAATTCAAATCACATCACTCAAGGTTTATAGTGATATAATCTATTATTATGGTTGTTCTTCACCAAATCTCGGACTTCATAACTTAGGTTCTTCAAATACTAGTTTGATTAGGATATCACTTTCAAACATCGTAATTATAATTACATGATTTAAACATTAAACAATTCATTTATCATTAATAATTTATTTATATTAAACTATTAATGAAACCATTGCTAAAAATATAAAAGTTATTTATAATAACTCAAACTATTTTTAAAACATTTATTTTACCCTTAAATGATTTTTAAAATAATTAAAATCATTTTAAATAATCACCATTAATATATAAATATTAATGTACTATTTATCCAAATATTAAAAGTTATTAATTATAACTTAAGATATTTTTAAATCCTTAATATCCTCTTTAAATGATTTTAAATAAATAAAACCATTTTAAACTATTTATTTAATATAAATATTAAATAAACTTAATATCACAAATCATTAACTAAATATCATTAATATATAATTATTAATGAAATTATCTTCTAAATATTAAAAGTTATATTTTATAACTCAAAATATTTTCTTATATCATAAAATAATTTTTCATGATTTTTCATGAATTAAAACTATTTTTAAAACATTTATTTAATATTATAATTAAATAAATAAATACCTTTTATATTTCAAAATATTAAATATTTATGAAATATACTCAAAATAATTAAAAACTATTTTTCGGACCTTAAAATAATTTTTTCATAATTTATTTGGTATTTTTAATAATTAAAACTAATTTTTTCTAATTTTTAAATTAATTTAGGAAAATAAAAGATAAGCTCGTCGCTAAAGGCATCTATAGCTGCATGTAACCGTCGCATATAGGTGTTCTTGAGCTTCATGTCAATTGCACAAAGGTACTAGTTTGACCGAGCTTTAAATCCATGATCTAAGTGTTTTTCGGACTAAAAGCTTCAATGTTGTAGTACTAATGTAATACTACAACTACATACTCATTTCATGACCAAACAACAACAAATCGTGAGATATGATCAACGTAAAACCTTGTGGGACGTGTTCTTCATGTTTACGTGTTGCCCGAAACCTCGGTCAACAATTTGGCCAACGACTTTTAGTGGTCTTATTCTCGGTTGATCTATACATGTTATAAGTGTTTTATATCGTCGGGCATGTAGTACAACTTACGAGAGAACATGATTAAATCAAGTTTCAAGTCTAAACATTAACAATACCAAAGATATAAATCATCAAACTCTCTCGACAAAACTTGCATGCCAATTACGGTTTTCGAATTTCAAAAGCAGATCGTCGTAATACTTTGGATCTTTATATCTTTCATTCTGAGTTTGATCTAAGTGATCTATTGATTCCAGGTTGTAGATAACATGTAATACTACAACTCTATTACATATAAGACATATAACAACAACAGATCCAGTAGATAGAGGCCGGTCAAAGGTGACCTCAACAACTGTTCTTGAACATTTCTGGAAAACCCAGAAATGTTCTTGAGCAGTTTGGTCAATGGTAGTTTGACCATAAATATCTTCTAATCTACAACAGATATGACCATGATTCCTTTTGCAGAATAAAGACAACATACCAGGCTACACATAGCAAGCTTTAAACATCAAAAACTCTTAACAGGATGGGATCTACAGCCTCTGACATTCGTTGTCAGAACACAAAAATTAAAATTTCCAGATTTTGAAGATCTTCAAATCCGAGCTTCTGAATGTTATGGAATCAACATCAAGCAACCCAGATCATCCTTAGACACTATAATCAACATGTTTTAACATTTAAACATAACATCTAACACCAAAAAGTTTAAGAAAAATCAAGCTAGGGTTTATACCTTTTTAAGCTTTGATTCTGATTTTTGGCTACTGATTTGTTATTGGTGTGAATGGGGCTTGTTTATAGACTGATATAATGAGGGAATTTCGTAGGTTTAGGCTAGGGAGAATGTAGCTAAGTGCTTGGGTATAAATAGGCCAAAATGTTGCATTTCTCTCTCTTGAATCCATAAATTAGTGCATGAAATGATTATAATGGTCGATTGATGGTAATACTACATTTATAGGTAATTTCTAGATGGATTGGCCGGATTTTGTGGACAAGTGGTAGCAATAAGACATAAATAATGCATTTTCCCTTTCCTTTAATTTTAAAAAAAAATCTTTAAATACCTTGGATGCTAAAGTGGGATGATTCCCTTGTTTGAGAGCTGATAGCATGTAGGGTAGGTGTGTTGGGCATCCTTGTTGCAAGATCCTATCAACAATGTAAGTAATAATACACTAAAATGACAAAAAGGGTATTTTGGTCATTTCACATATAATTCAAGGGCATTTTTGTAAAAGGCCATTAAATGTAATATTTAACCATTAAATTATAATTCTTACCATTTACCAATTAATTTCTATCATTTGGTAAATTAAAACATTTATATAATAACGTCGTAATTAAACCCGATAATTTTAAATTAGGGTTTCCTTTAGAAAATTAGGGTTTTCTAATTAGGGTTTCTTAACGTTATCAATTAGGGTTTTCTAATTGACCATTAGGGTTCTCTAATTATCTGTGTATGATCTAACACAGTCATTACGGTCTCTAACTTCAACCGAATTAGGGTTGTAATAATTAGGGTTTGTCCTAGATTATCGCCGTAAAAATAGTAATTAGGGTTTTTTCTTCTAATTACCGAGCATTCGTACACAGTAACTTCATATACACAAGTAACTTCATATACTACTCGGTCATTTCTCATAATCGAGTTTAATAATTAGGGTTTCACAAAGACGGTAATATGCTATGACCTAAGCGACCAGTCATTGTTCAATAATATTCATCGCATACGATACATAATTATTGTATTTGTAAAATCATTATAATAATAATATAATATTATTATTATCATCTCTTGATCATAATCCCAATTCAGGGTTTGGATCTCATATCTGACTTCTCTTTCACATATCAAGTTAAAATACTTGATTTAAATATTCTAAACAATTTATATTTATCGTTCACATAACTAGAAAAAAAAAAATTTTATACGCAAAATTTCTTAATTCTTTTATTTAGGAAATCTCGGGTTATTACAAGCTCAACTAGTCCAGTAAGAAATATTATGACAAAGATAATGCAGAATAAATTATCGTTAGCCTTCAACAGTGTTAACTGATAAAATATAATAAACATCAAGTTTAATTGCAGCGGAACAAGCAATCCATTAGAAGAGTCAAGTAGAGCATGACACCTACTATCTTCTATGATTTAAAAAGTTTATCATCAATTTTATCGCTGAGACTCAGCGTAATAAATAAACCACATCATCAAATCATCCCTGCACTACGGGCCAAGGATATTCATGTAATCATCAATGGTCATGATTATACCGAATAATCCCTGGTCATAATCATACCAACAACTGTCCATCAATGCACTACAAGCCAATGAGGATTTTTACCACATCATTTGTAACATTATGGTCAAGATTATACCGAATAATCCCTGGTCATAATCATACCAATCAATAGTACATCTATGCACGTAAGCCACAAATGACTTTTATCACAATATAAGCATGATGATGATGACAATGATATAATAATTCAATTAAAAGAAAGCAAAGGATAAATTTTTAAAGATTTATAATTTAATTTATCCAGAATTCAATAATGCCCAAATTGTCAACATGATACTGCTTTGTGGAGTAAAATTCAAGAATAATATTATATCAAAAATGATTTGGACAACAAATAAATCAATTTTTGTCATGAATAATTCCCCGGGTGAATAGTAACCGAGTGAATAGTACCCCGTGAATAGTACTTCAGGAATAGTACCCTGTAAATAGTACTTTGTGAATAGTACTCGTGAATAGTACTTTGTGAATAGTATCCCATGAATAGTACTTTGTGAATAGTACCAAAAAAATGAATACTACTCATGGACAGTACTTCGGCATGAAAAACTTAAAATTTAACAAGAATGTGCAGAAAATATCCTTGTGAAACGATACTAGATGAAGCGCAAATATCAAGAATATTATACTAATTTCACAGATTATAGAATCAATACTTTAACAAAATGAGGGTATAATCAGGAATACGAGACGAAATAATATTACTCACACTACTACAGAGTATGGAAGAAAATATTATTCCTTATGAATACTGAAAAAAATAATATCCCTTACCTCAGAAGAAGACTGGATACTGGAATAGTGAGGTAGCAGACTTCTTTTCTACTTTCTCTCTAAAGCTTCTTTCTCTATAGCTTCTCTCTCTATAATTGCTTTTGTGAGTCTTAGTGAATTGGTGAGAATGAAAGAAGAATGGGCTTCTATTTATAGGAAAACATAGTTTCAATAATTACACATTTTGGGGCTCAAAATATTACAGTATAATACCTTCATCTTTTCCTTCATTTTTAATTTAGTCCTGCAAGTATTATCAAACTTGCACCACCTCCCCTAATAGTACATCATGTGAATCAATAGTACAATCATGTGAATCAATAGTTCTATACATGTGAAAAAAATAATTACAGTATAGTACCTTCATCTATACCTCCATTTTTAATTTAGTCATGCAAGTATTATCAATCTTGCACCACCACCCCTAATAGTACATGCATGTGAATCAATAGTACACACATTTGAACAAACAGTTATAAGCATGTGAATTAATAGCAATTAATTGCTCATTTAGACAATTAATTATCCGATTGGTCGATATAACCTCCAGACATCAATTATTATCGGAATAGATGTCGATTTCCACTAACACTAATAATCCCAACACAATGGAAATATCAATTTCATCTTTAATCAACATGAACTT
Source organism: Panax ginseng (assembly GCA_020205605.1). Lineage (NCBI taxonomy): Eukaryota > Viridiplantae > Streptophyta > Magnoliopsida > Apiales > Araliaceae > Panax > Panax ginseng. Next base: position 63,233,986 of record CM035143.1, on the reverse strand, counting down.
ATTCATCATTAATATTATAACTCACAATATTTAACAACCAGATCATTCCTCAGGAAAGAGGGGGTTTTTCGATAAGGATTTCTCCCTATTGGCGCGCAATTAGGTGACCAAACCTCTCATTGACAGAACTTTCTAGACATTGTCAATATTGCAATAATAATATGAATAACTTTGTTGTCTCAATTATTGATTTAATAATAATAAATATTATGCAGATGATACTGTGACAATAATTGAATCAATAATATGAGAGATATTATGCAGCAATTACTGTAGCAATAATTGAGTATAACTGAGTGACTTCTCACGTAAGCATCAATAATCAATACCATGTGCTACTATGCAACCATGTGTATTACTGTTCTTTTACCACCGGGTAGTTGAACAGTTTAACGGTAAAACTTTTGCCGTTATTTTTATAAAAAGATAATTCTGTCATTTTCTAAATACGACAATTCTTCGATTGTGGGGTCCACCAATGATTGCGCCGTCGTACGAATATTCCCTGTTAAAATGAATATTCCCCGACCAATCGAATATTATATAACCACTTGCTTACTTTGCAAAATTTGTAAATATTACCCACAACTATAACATTATATCAAATCCACACAATAATATTCAAAAATATATTTCGAGAAAAATTAATCTTTATTCATAAAAGTTGGGGTCTTATAGATGTGGCATAAATGTATAAAAGATGAAGTAATAATTTAAGGTATTGTATAACCAGATAATGTCTCCAAGAAGAGAACCACGAAATTGAAGGGTGGAAGACCGTGTTAACAATGCAAGATGTCAAGCAAACCCTATGCAAGACTTTGTGAATATGTTAGCTGTGGCTATGCAAAATCGAGCACCAGCCGCAGGAAATCCTCCAAGGAATCAACTGGCAAACTTCAAAGACTTTAAGGGGACAACATACCCTATAAAAGCTCAGATTTTGGTGAAAGAAATAGAGAAAGCTTTTGTTATTGCTAGTGTGACACCCCCAAATCCGGGTACTTCATTTCCACCGGATTTGATGTTCACTTGATAAAACATTCATATATAATACCCAAATACAATAAAATTAAATCATAAATCCTCCCTTTAAAAAGGGTTACATCATTAATCAAAAAGTCTCCCCAGGTTATCTAACCTTAAAACATCAATGAAGTGCGGAAATAAAATAATTACATAACATCATTAAATGTAAAGTCTGTCATCATGATAATAAATGAAATTACAAGTCTTCGCCACTTGTACATTTTTCCTTTTTCTTTGTTTGTAGTAGGTTCATCGACCTTCTCAACCTTCACTACAATAATTATATTTATGCAAGAGTGAGCAAAATAAATGCTCACTAGATATAGCAATGAATCAACAAAAGAATAGTAACTGCCAATGAATAGGCTCATCAAACTGAATAATACTCTATCAATGATATTCATCAAAACTGAATAGTACTTTATCAATAATAATCAAAAACTGAATTCAAAATATGAAATGAATCTGAGGGTCATAAGACCACGAACTATGTCCACAGTTACAAGTAATCTTTCAACTTTAACCTAAACAGTTATACTGTAGGGACTTCACGTACTTAGGGGGGTCAACCCTTCGTACCATGTATTGTGCACAAATGTGACGCCCCCAAAATCGGTATACATCACCTATTCTGAGTCGCCAAATACATGGTACAAAATTCAATTACAACTTAATTATACAACAGTCGTGTAAAATACGACTAAACATATGCTGTGAGTTTTAATACAAATATTGTCATCTAAACAATATAAAAACTTAATGGGGTCCTCATTACATTTATTATCACACTATTTCATAGAATAGTGAGGACTACTAATGCTATTATCTGGACCATCACTCTGTTCCCCGACTAGTCCCTGCTACGTTCTCATTTCCTGAAGAGAACAATGAAAGGAAAAGGGTGAGCTCAACTAGCCCAGTAAGAAATATTATGACTAAGATAATGCAGAATAAATTATCATTAGCCTTCAACAGTGTTAAACTGATAAAATATAACAAACATCAAGTTTAACTGCAGCGGAACAAGCAATCCATTAGAAGAGTCAAATATAGAATAAAATCTACTATCTTCTATGATTTAAAAGGTTTTTCATAACTTTTATCGCTGAGACTCAGCTTAATAAATAATCCACATCATCCTTGCACTACGGCCAAGGATATTTATTAGTATCACAACCACAAATTATACATGCACCACAGCCAAGGATATTCGTGTATTCATCAATGGTCATGATCATGCCAACAACTGTCCATCAATGCACTACGGTTCAATGAGGACTTTTTCCACATCATTTGTAACATTACGGTTATGATTACACCGAATAATCCCTGGTCATAATCATACCAAGTCCATCTATGCACTACAGGCCATAGATGACTTTCAACATAATATAAACATGAGGATGATGACAATGATATAAGAATTCAATAAAACAAGTTCAAGAATTAATTTATCCATGAACTAATAATGTCCAAATTGTCAACATGATACTTCTTTGTAGAGTAACACTCAAGAATGCTTAGAAGAATATTTCCATGAAAAGATACTGGATGAAGCGCAAATATCAAGGATATTCCACTAATTTCATGGAGTATAGAAGTCAAAACTTTAACCAAACTGAGTATAATAAAGAATGAAATAACAAAAGAAATCACCAGACATGCGATAGACCGCATGCATAAAAGTTATTCAATAGAATAATAAATAATGGAACCAGTCGTGCCAGAACGCACCGGCATGCGGGATATTCAATAGAATAATAAATAAGGGAACGGTCATGTAAAAGCGCATAGGCATGGATGTTCCAATGTAATAATAAACAACAGAACCAGGTCATGCATAAACGCACAAATAGGATGTTCCAACAGAATAATAAACAACGGAATAATAGAAGAATTTCACCAAGTATAGGGTATCCCGCGTATATAGGTTATTCCAACAGAATAATAAAGAATGGAATAACAAAAGAATTTCACCAATAAGAAAGAAGTAATACCCCGAACGAGTACAACAAATAATATCCCTACTAGTAAAAGAAGAGTATTTTGATTGGGTAGGCGAGGATATACTCAAAGAAAACTTGCACTCACGCTCAAAGCTTTCTTAAACTCTAAAGAAATACACTCAAGATTATAGAAGAAGAACTCTCTATAGTTTCTCTCTCTAGAGTTCAAATTGAATTCGTAAGAAATAATGAAGGAATGAGCTTCTATTTATAGAAGAATGGACAACATAGTAACTAATTCATGAACGGTCCAGATTGATTTACTTTAAACGGACGGTCCAGATTTGTTTACAATAAAATATAATATATTCTATTTATAATCTAATCTAATAAAATGAATAAATTTATAAAAGTATTCTGTTTTATATAAAAAAATTTTACTATGCAAACACTATGCATACCACTATGAAAATACTATGCATAATAAAATATAATATATTTTAATTATTGTCTAATAAAATAGATAACTTTATAAAAGTATTTCGCATTTTTTATATAAAAGATTTTACTATTAGTCTAATAAAACTTTTATATAAAAAGATTTTACTATTAGTCTAATAAAAGCGAATAACTTTATAAAAGTATTCTCTTTTATATAAAAGCTTTTCGTTTTATTACATTAATAATACTAATAAAATAAAACTCATCATCATTATTATAATTCACAATATTAATCGACTGTGTCGTTCCTGTGAAAGAGGGGCTTTCCAATAAGGATTTCTCCCATCATCATGCCGCAATTAGGTGACCAAACCTCTCCTCGATGTAACTTCTAGACATTGTTAATATTGCAAATAATAATATTAATAACTTTGTCATCTCAATTATTGATTATAAAATATTGACAATAATTGAATCAAATAACGTGAGATATTATGCAGCAATTATTGTAACAATAATTGAACAAAACTGAGTGACTTCTCACGTAAGCATCAATAATCAATACCGTGTGCTACTGTGCAATTACGCATATTACTATACTTTTAACACGGGGTGTTTCAATAGTTAACGGTAAAACTTCCGTCGTTATTTTCATAAAGTATTTTTGTCGTTTTCTCAATCCGACAATAATTCCGTTGTGGGGTCCACCAATGATTGTGTCGTTGAACGAATATTCCCTGTTAAAACGAATATTCCCCGACCAATCGAATATTATATAACAACTTGCGTACTTTGCAAAATTTATAAATATTACCCCCATACTATAACATTATATCAAATTCATTCCATAATATTCAAAAATGATATTTATAGAAAATTCATCTTTATTCATAAAAGTTGGGGTCTTACAACCTCCCCTTCTTATGAAATTTCGCCATCGAAATTAGGGTACGTACCTGGTATGTCGAAGAGGTAAGGATACCTTGATTTCATTTCAGATTCTAACTCCCAAGTCATTTCCTCAACATCGTGGTTTCTCCGTAAACCTTTGACTTGAGGTATAACCTTGAAGCGTAGAATATGTTCTTTCTTATCCAAGATTTGAACAGGAACCTCTTCATACGTCAAATCTTCGGCTATTTCGTCCGGTTCTAACTCAATAATGTGGTTCGGGTCTTCCACATATTTACGTAACATGGATATGTGAAAAACGTTATGAACACGAGACATACTTGGCGGTAAAGCGAGTCTATAGGCCACAGTTCCTACTCGATCGAGGATTAAAAATGGGCCGATGAATCGAGGATTGAGCTTTCCTCTCTTTCCAAATCTCGTTACTCCTTTCCATGGAGCAACACGTAATAACATATGATCTCCTATATCGAATTCCACGTCCTTTCGATGAAGATCAACATAACTCTTTTGTCGATCTTGTGAGGTTTTTATACGTTGTCAGATCGTTGGAATCTTTTCCGTAGTCATACGTACCAACTCTGATCCCAACAACGTTGCTTCACCCACCTCATCCCAGCATACTGGAGAACGACACTTTCTTCCATATAACGCGTCAAATGGAGCCATGCCAATACTTTCTTGATAACTGTTATTGTAAGAAAACTCCACCAATGGTAAGAACTTATCCCAACTTCCCTTGAAGTCAATGACATAGAGTCTTAATAAATCTTCAAGAGTTTGAATAGTCCTCTCTGACTGCCCGTCCGTCTGAGGATGATATGCTGAGCTAAATCGTAAATTTGTGCCCATAGCTTTCTGCAAACTAACCCAAAATCGTGAAGTGAATCTTGGGTCTCGATAAGAAACTATGGATACTGGCATACCATGCAGTCTTACAATCTCGTTTATATACATACGAGCAAGACGTTTAAGTGTATAAGTTTCTCGTATCAGTAAGAAATGAGCATACTTGGTCAATCTATCAATAATGACCCAAATCGCATCTATACCTTAAGAAATCTTAGGAAGACCGGTAACGAAATCCATGGTAATGTGCTCCCACTTCCATTCTGGAATTTCAAGTGGTTGCAATGGACCTTTTAGTACTTGATGCTCCGCTTTAATTCATTGACAAGTTAGACACCTTGAGATAAACAACGCTATCTCTCTCTTCATATTGCTCCACCAAAATGTATGACAAATATCATGGTACATTTTGGTACTCCCAGGATGGATTGCAAACGATGTGTTGTGCGCCTCCATCATGATTTTATACTTTAAATCAGGGTCGTTAGGAACACAAAGTCTGGAGTTGACTCAAAGTATTCCTTCTTCATCGATTCTTGCTTCCGGCATAGCACCTTCTTGCACTTTCTTCCTCGTACGCATCAGCTCCAGGTCTGTAGCTTGAGCAGCTTTAACTTTATCAATTAAAGTCGGTTCTACTCGTATATTTGCCATCATCACATGGGTCCCTGGAGTCTTTAACTCTATCTCCATCCTTTGCAAGTCACACAAAATGGGCCTTTGTGTTAACAATATCACACTCGTACTTGCATATGATCTTCTACTCAATGCGTCAGCTACCACGTTCGCTTTTTCAGGATGGTATTGGATGGTATGATCATAATCTTTCAACAGTTCAAGCCAACGTCGTTATCACATGTTGAGTTCCTTTTGAGTGAAGAAATATTTGAGGCTTTTATGATCCGTAAAGATCTCCACCTTCTCCCTATACAAGTAATGCCTCCAAATTTTAAGTGCGAAGACAACAGCTGCTAACTCTAGGTCATGAGTAGGATAATTCCTCTCATAATCTTTGAGTTGTCTTGAGGCATAGGCTATGACTTTCCCATGTTGCATGAGAACACATCCCAAGCCTTTGCTCAAGCATCATCAGAGATGACAAATCCTCCGAGCCGGATGGTATTGTCGAGCAGTCTTTGAAATGAGTCTCCTCTTGAGTTCTTGAAAACTCTTCTCACATTCTTCGCTCCAACCGAACTTTGTATCTTTCCGAGACAACTGAGTTAATGGATTAGCTATTCAAGAAAATCCTTCCACGAATCTCTGATAATAACCAGCTAAGTCGAGAAAGCTACGTACTTCGGTCACTGATTTAGGTTGCTCCCAACTTTGAATTGCTTCAATCTTTGCCGGGTCAACAGATATTCCATGACTTGATACTACGTGCCCAAGGAATGCTACTTCCTTAAGCCAGAACTCACATTTCTTCAACTTGGCATAAAGCTTGTATTCACAAAGCTTTTGGAGTGTCAGCCTCAAGTGTTGCTCATGATCTTCATGGCTTTTGGAATAAACAAGGATGTCATCAATAAAGACGACCACAAAGCGATCCAAATATTCGTTGAATACTCGGTTCATCATATCCATGAATGCAGCAGGAGCATTAGTAAATCCAAAGGACATGACTAGGAATTCATAATGCCCGTACCGAGTTCTGAAAGCCGTCTTTGGAATGTCATCGGTTCTAATCTTTAATTGGTGATATCCGTAACGAAGATCAATCTTTGAAAAGAATTTGGCTCCTTACAACTGGTCAAACAGGTCATCAATACGTGGTAATGGGTACCTATTTTTGATGGTGAGATGATTCAACTCCTGATAATTAATACAAAGTCTCATACTCCCATCTTTCTTCTTCACGAATAGAACAGGAGCACCCCAAAGAGACGTACTAGGACGAATGAAACCAATGTCTAACAATTCTTGCAATTGGGTCTTTAACTCCTGAAGTTCAATAGGAGCCATTCGATATGGGGCTTTGGAAATGGGTTTTGTACCGGGTTCAAGGTTGATACAAAATTCAATTTCATGCTCTGGGGTAGGCCAGGAAGTTCTTCAGGGAATACGTCAGGGAATTTATTAACAATAGAAATATCATTCAAAACTGACGTATTTTTGTTTAGATCCGTGACATGAGCTAAGAAAGCTTGACATATGTTTTTCAATAAGCGAATAGCTTTATGGATTGAGATGACCGTGATTGATTTTAATGGTTTGGTCGCTTGAATTCGCATAATAGGTTGATTAGGAATATTAAAGCTAACAACCTTACGAAAACAATCAATTTAAGCATGATGAGTAGTTAACCAATCAATCCCTAGAATCACATCAAATGCAAGTATTTTCAATGAAATAAGATCGACAGGTAATGTGAGGGTACCAATTTGAACCAAACAAGACTTATAAACAGTGGATGTAATGAAAGTTTCTCCCAACGGAGTCTCCACAGATAAGTCAAAGTCTAATTTCTCTGAAGTCAAATTTAATCGTTGAGTGCAAGTAGGAGAAATAAAAGAATGGGTAGAACCAGTATCAAATAAAGTATAGACTTCGCTAGAGTTTATGATAAGCTTAATCGTGATGACCTCATTCGGGTTCCTTGCTTTTTGGGAGGTCACAACAAACGCTCTCCCTTGCACTACCGGCTTTGACTTTTCTGGGACGGCCTTTGGTGCCTCCATCCTGGCTGAACTTGTCTTCGGTGAACGACAAAATTATGCTAAGTGACCTTCTCTTCCACAATTATAACATGCTTTGAACGACATCACGCAGTTTGGACATTTGAAGCATATGATAGGTGGTCGTTCTCCTTCCTTAACAACCAGGTCTTTGGTCTTTGGCGTGTTTCCATCATCATTGAATCTCTCTTCTTGAAATGTCAATTCTTATTATTTTGGCCCTGATTACCACCGAAGTATTTACCACTTCTGGCCTGTTGATTCCCTCCATGCTTGTTGTCAACGCTTCGATGACTGCTCTCACTGGTATTATCATTTTGTCGGCTGCTCTCTTTTGGTTGCGTTGACTCGTTATCGCGCTCTACTAACTGAGCCCTATTTACAACATCTGAATACAAACATAGTTTATGAGAAATAAGATGTTGACGTATCTCGGGCTTTAAACCTCTTAAAAACATCCGCGTCATTCTCTCTTCATTATCCACCAAGTGGGATGCAAACCGAGACAACTCGGCAAACTTAGCTTCGTACTGCGACACGATCAAATTATTCTGCTCCAACTTGATGAACTCTACCTCTTTTATGTGACGAATACTTTTGGGAAAGTACTTGTCATTGAATAGTTCTTGAAACTTCTCCCAAGACATCTTGGTCTGGCGGAGTTAGAAAGCACGCTTTACCGATTCCCCCGATGTCTGCCTCTCCTCGCAACATAAAGGCGACAAAGGGAACCTTTTACTCATCGGAGCATCCAAAGACATCAAATATCTTGGTGATTTGCTTTATCCATGCTTCCGCCTTAAGTGGTTTTGGCTCTCCAATAAACTCTGGTGGTCCCAGCTCCTTGAACTGTTTAGCGGTGACTGTCCAAGAGTTTCTAGTGTTTTCACCTACATTTTGGACAGGAGCCACTCTCTCTTGCTGTTGCATGAATTGCATAAAACCTCTGAACATTCCATCATTCATCATTTGGTCAATCTTGTTGTTTGCATGAGGATTGTCGCCTTCCTGATGCACATTATCCTGATTATTGATATGTGGTGAATCAACGGTCGCCTGTGCTCCATTGCTATTCTCAACATTCTCGGATGTCATTTTCAAATACTGCCACAAAAAAAAGGTTAATTAACATATAACATATTATCCCTATATTCTGACCGACCAATTAAATACCAAATAAACTTAGGTAGGTCATACTAGTGAAGGAATTCCCGTCTCTCCCCTCCTAGTTATATTCTCACATCTTAGCCAGGGATCATATCCCTAAGCTTTGAAACCAACTGTGACGCCCCCAAAATCGGTATACATCACCTATTCTAAGTCGTCAAATACATGGTACAAAATTCAAATACAACTTAATTATACAACAGTCGTGTAAAATACGACTAAACATATGCTGTGAGTTTTAATACAAATATTGTCATCTAGATAATATACAAACTCAATGGGGTCTTCATTACATTTATTATCACACTATTTCATAGAATAGTGAGGACTACTAATGCTATTATCTGGACCATCACTCTGTTCCCCGACTAGTCCCTGCTACGTTCTCATTTCCTGAAGAGAACAATGAAAGCAAAAGGGTGAGCTCAACTAGCCCAGTAAGAAATATTATGACTAAGATAATGCAGAATAAATTATCATTAGCCTTCAACAGTGTTAAACTAATAAAATATAATAAACATCAAGTTTAACAAGCAATCCATTAGAAGAGTCAAGTAGAGAATAAAATCTACTATCTTCTATGATTTAAAAGGTTTTTCATGACTTTTATCATTTGAGACTCGACAATAAATAATCCACATCATCCACGCACTACTACGCTTAAGGATATTCATTAGTATCACAACCACAAATTATCCATGCACCAAAGCTAAGGATATTCGTGTATTTATCAATGGTCATGATCATGCCAACAACTGTCCATCAATGCACTACGGGTCAATGAGGACTTTTTCCACATCATTTGTAACATTACGGTCATGATTACACCGAATAATCCCTGGTCATAATCATACCAAGTCCATCTATGCACTACAGGCCATAGATGACTTTCAACATAATATAGACATGAGGATGATGACAATGATATAAGAATTCAATAAAACAAGTTCAAGAATTAATTTATCCATGAATTAATAATGTCCAAATTGTCAACATGATACTTCTTTATAGAGTAACACTCAAGAATGCTCAGAAGAATATTTCCATGAAAAGATACTGGATGAAGCGCAAATATCAAGGATATTCCACTAATTTCATGGAGTATAGAAGTCAAAACTTTAACCAACTGAGTATAATAAAGAATGAAATAACAAAAGAAATCACCAGGCATGCGATAGACCGCACAGACAGGTTATTCCAATAGAATAATAAATAATGGAACCAGGTCGTAAGAACGCACTTGCAAGTGGGATATTCCAATAGAATAATAAATAAGGGAACCAGGTCATGCGTAAACGCATAGACAGGATGTTCCAACAGAATAATAAACAACAGAACCAGGTCATACGTAAACGCACAAATAGGATGTTCCAACAGAATAATAAACAACGGAATAATAGAAGAATTTCACCAAGTATAGGGTATCCCGCGTATATTGGTTATTCCAACGAAATAATAAAGAATGGAATAACAAAAGAATTTCACCAATAAGAAAGAAGTAATACCTCGAACGAGTACAACAAATAATATCCCTTATCGTAAAAGAAGAGTATTTTGACTGGTAGGGCGAGGATATACTCAAAGAAAACTTGCACTACACTTAAAGCTTTCTTAAACTCTAAAGAAATATGCTCAAGATTATAGAAGAAGAACTCTCTCTATAGTTTCTCTCTCTAGAGTTTTAGTGAATTTGTAAGAAATAATGAAGGAATGAACTTCTATTTATAGAAGAATGGACTGCATAGTAACTAATTCATGAACGGTCCAGATTGATTTACTTTAAACGGACGGTCCAAATTGGTTTACAATAAAATATAATATATTCTATTTATAATCTAATAAAATGAATAACTTTATAAAAGTATTCTGTTTTATATAAAAAGATTTTACTATGCAAACACTATGCATAATAAAATATAATATATTCTAATTATTGTCTAATAAAATAGATAACTTTATAAAAGTATTCTATTTTATATAAAAAGATTTTACTATTAGTCTAATAAAACGAATAACTTTATAAAAGTATTCTGTTTTATATAAAAAGCTTTTCATTTTATTACATTAATAATACTAATAAAACAAAACTCATCATCATTATTATAATTCACAATATTAATCAACCGAGTCGTTTCCAGAAAGAGGGGCTTTTCAATAAGGATTTCTCCCCATTAGTAGCCGCAATTAGGTGACCAAACCTTTCCTTGATGAACTTCTGAACATCGTTAATATTGCAAATAATAATATTAATAACTTTGTCATCTCAATTATTGATTATAAAATATTGACAATAATTGAATCAAATAACGTGAGATACTATGCAGCAATTACTGTAACAATAATTGAACAAAACTGAATGACTTCTCACATAAGCATCAATAATCAATACCGTGTGCTACTATGCAATTACGCGTATTACTGTACTTTTATCACCGGGTGTTTCAACAGTTAACGATAAAACTTCCGCCGTTATTTTTATAAAGTATTTTTGTCATTTTCTCAATCCGACAATAATTCCGTTGTGGGGTCCACCAATGATTGTGCCGTTGTACGAATATTCCCTGTTACAATGAATATTCCCCGACCAATCGAATATTATATAACAACTTACGTACTTTGCAAAATTTATAAGTATTACCCACAACTATAACATTATATCAAATTCATTCCATAATATTTTAAAATGATATTTATAGAAAATTCATCTTTATTCATAAAAGTTGGGGTCTTACAACAAACATCTAAACGCATTGCGTATCCCCTATAATAGGGTTGTTCTTCTGAGTTTTAGAGTACGAGTCCGCACCAAAGAAAGTTTGGTTTGGATAAGCTGTCAAGGTAATTTAGAGTTTTACAATCATCAACTAAGGGATTAGTTGAATCAACAAGACTTAACAACACTACGAGTGATCAATAATAGTATAATATGGAAAACGAATAATCATAAGTAACTAACTATATATTAAACTTATGCTTATAAACAACTAAAAAGCCTAAGTATTGAATAAAACAATAAACCTTGCTTGAACAATATAAAGCTAAGGCTAGGATCTTGAGATACAAGAGTTAAGTTAAGAACATGTACTAAGGAATCACAAGCTTAAAAATGAAACTTGCTCAAAATAACAATAATATTTCGATTTGCGATAAATAAATGAAATAGAACAACTTATTAGAGATTTGGGTTTAAAAATAAGCATTTATCATAAAAGAATAGAACTTATGAAAACTTGCTTAACTTTAAACAAGTTAGAACATCTCAACAATGATAAGAAGTCAAAACTTGCTTGAATAACGTTAGAATTAGAGCTTGCTCGAATAAATATTAAGAACAAAAGAATTTTCTTTAAAGTAAGTAACTTGCTCAATATAAAGAGGTAAGGTTTAGAAACTTGCCTCGAGCGTAAGCTATAATATTAAAACTAACATTCACCTACACATATTATTAGAATCACAATATCTATTAGTTATATTAACATCCATTTTTCAAACTAACACTCACTTCTAGCTAACTTGTTATTTTAGTACAAGTCTTATTTTACCATATACATTTTAGAATGCATAAGTGTTAACTTCACAACACTTATCTATCATTCATTGTGTACACTAACTCATACATCACGTTTGTAACTTACTAATCCATTTTACAACTTTGAAATTATCAATGACATGACACAGTTTTGTTTTAACCTCCTTATTATATGTTTGTTACATTAACACATCATTCAACTAAGTTATAATGGTATCCAAGGTCTGCTATAGTAACAGAAGCCAATGTCTCAGATCAGGGTATGGCGCAATTGCGCATGCATATGAACTTGAAACAGTAGCGACTCGTGCGTTCCGGCCTTGACACAAGCAATTGCTTATTTGGTACCTGACAGAAAAACAACGCATGAGACACAATGTTACATTTTTAGCCCAACTAACACGAATTTCACCCACAAAATAGTAAAATTAACATATACAATTGGTATAAAACTAACACAAACATGTTTCCTCACATATTCATCAACTTAGAACAATTAAACAACACTTTCAACTATTTTAATTTCTTGAATTTCATGTTTTCATACAAAACTCCATTTTTTTGACATTCTTCACAAAATTTCACATTGTGATCACAATTCTACACCAAATTACTTCGTTCAAACTATGTTATCTTTGTTTCTTAATGTACCAGCATAATCAAAACTCAATTTATAGATTAACATACAAACTAACCACTAACTTTGGTACTTTCATAAGCCATATGAAAAATATATACTATAATTACTTTTTTTTTCTTTATAAACGAAATTAGCATAACAAATTATTGTTTACATACAAACTCAAACATCACAAACACATATAATCACCATAATTCAGTTGTATAGCAACAATTCAACAAACTGAATTCACAGAATTTGAAAACTTAACAATTTTGCCGTAAAACCTATATATATATACATACAATATCAAAGTTATAGAGAAATACCTTCTTATGCTTAAACAATCCTTACTAACCAACTGATAATTTCTTTGGAAAAACTCAGGAATCCTCTCTCAAACTCCCTCAATTTCTCTGAAAACTCTCTTCTCTTTTCTCTTATTAGGCTTAAGCCAAATACTTTTCACGTAAACTAAAATACAGCTAACACATAAAATCCAGTGTATGAAACTGCCGTTATAATAAATAGAATAATAAGTTATCATTTATAATTATATTTTATATTTATTATTTTATTTATTTTATTGATTATAATTAAAATTCAAAAATTCAAAAGCCATAAGGCTTTGTTTGGCATAAACCCTTTTAAATAAAGACTTAATATCTTTAAACCTTGCTTGGCAAAAACTAAATTAAACTCCTTTAATTTATTTTAATAACCCATTTATAGCATAGTTTATTGTCACATTTTATTACCAAATTAAATTAAAAACATTATAATAATCTCTTTAATCCCTATTAACTCTCTAATTTAATTATTAAATTAAATTAGAACATTATCTCATAATAATTAATTTCCTTCACTCATAAATTATTTATTTCACAAATGAAAAATCAAATCAAATCAAATCAAAACATATATTTACTAAACAATAAACACATCAATTAAATATTTATATAATTCAATAAATATTTAAAATTATAATTTAAAATTCTGGATTGTTACATCCTTCACTCCTTACAAGGATTCTGTCCCCAGAATCACAACTCAAACAATAAAATCGTCACATTCTTCCCTTCTTACTAATATTCTATCCCCAGAATCAAAGACAAAGACTAAACAAATAACTGAGGGTAATTCTTCATCATTTTAGCTTCGAGTTCCCACGTAGCCTCTTCGACATTGTGGTTCCTCCATATCACCTTCAAAGAAGGTATCACTTTATTCCTGAGCACTAGTTCTTTTCTGTCGACTATCTGGATAGGAACCTCTTCATAAGACAAATCTTTACTGAACTGTAACGGTTCATACTCGATTACTTGTTTGTAATCGGGTTTATACGGTCGCAACACCGACACGTGAAAACCGTTATGCACATGTTCTAATTTTGGAGGTAAAGCTACCTCGTAAGCCATTGCTCCCACTCTTTGTAGTATCTCGAAAGGTCCAATAAACCTTGGGCTGAGCTTTCCTTTCTTGCCAAAAAGAATTTTCCCCTTCCAAGGAGAAACTTTTAGGAAAACAAAATTTCCTGCTTCAAATTCTCGATTCTTCCTGTGTTGATCAACATACTTCTTCTGTCTATCTTGAGCAACTATCAGTCTTGCTCTGATTAGTTTGATAACTTCAGTGGTCTGTTGTACCAGTTTTGGTCCTAACAATTGACGTTCACCAACTTCATCCCAGCACAGTGGACTTCTGCATTTCCTGTCGTACAATGCCTCGTATGGTGGCATACCAATGCTTGCGTGGTAACTGTTATTATAGGCAAATTCTACCAACGGTAAATGATTGTCCTAGTTTCCTTTGAAATCCATGATGCACGCTCTAGGCCTATCTTCTAACATCTGGATTGTTCGTTCGCTTTGCCCATCGGTTTGCGGGTGATATGATGTACTCATCCTCAATTACGTTCCCATGCATTCTTGCAGTTTCTTCCAGAAATTTGATGTGAATCTAGAATCTCTATCTGATACTATTGACACTGGAACTCCATGTCTCGATTTGATCTCTTTGACGTATAGTTTTGCCAGCTGATCAAGATTAAATCTAATCTTTATAGGCAAAAAGTGTGCAGATTTTGTTAATTTATCCACTATCACCCATATTGCATCGTATCCTTTCTGAGTTGTTGGAAGACCTACAACAAAATCCATTGTGATATGGTCCCACTTCCATTCCGGTATTTCCAACGGCTGAAGTAATCCTCTTGGTCTTTGATGCTGGGCCTTCACTCTCTGACATGTCAATCACTTTGCAACGCATTCTGCAACGTCTCTCTTCATATTTAGCCACCAAAAATGTTGCCATAAATCTTGATACATTTTCATACTTCCCAGATGAATCAAATATCTTGAGCTATGAGCTTCTGTCAAGATTTTCTCCTTAACATCCTATACTGCTGGAACCCAAATTCGTCCCTCGAATCTTAGCATTCCATCAGTATCAACCTTATACTTCACCTCTTTACCCTCGACCACACTTTCCTTTATTTTTCTGTATTCTTCATCCTATAGTTGAGCATTCTTCACCTTGTCCACCAAAGTTGGACTAGCTTCTATCTGGTACAATTTTTTGTCGGATTCTTTTGGAAATTTGATTTCCAGCTCTAACATTGCCATTGCTGAAATGAGCTCCTCCTGGTTGGTTAACAACATCAATTTCTCATGACCCTTCCTACTCAAGGCATCTGCCACCACGTTTTCTTTGCCCGGATGATAAAAGATCTCGCAATCATAATCTTTTATTAATTCCATCCATCTCCTTTGACGCATGTTCAAGTCCTTCTGTGTGAAAATATATTTCAGACTCTTATGGTCTGTGTAGATCTCACACTTTTCTCTATAGAGATAATGTCTCCATATCTTCAGAGCAAACACCACCGTAGCCAATTCTAAGTCATGAGTCGGATACCCTTTCTCGTAATCTTTTAATTGCCTTGATGCATACGCAATGACCTTGCCGTTTTGCATAAGGACACAACCCAATCCTTTGTGTGATGCATCACTATACATTACAAAATTTCCTGTATTATCTGGTAATGACAACATAGGTGCTATACTGAGCTTCTTCTTCAATTCGGTAAAACTCTCCTCAAATTTTTCCGTCCAAACAAATTTTACAGCTTTTTTTGTCAAATTTGTCAACGGAGTGGCAATTTTGGAAAAATCCCGAATAAACCGTCTATAATAACCTGCCAATCCCAAGAAACTTCTTACTTCTGATGGATTTTTTGGTTGTTCCCAATTTATCACAACTTTGACTTTTGAGGGATCCACTGAAATCCCATCTTTATCAATTACATGCCCAAGAAATTTTACACGTTCCATCCAAAATTCACATTTAGAGAATTTCGCGTATAACTTTTCTTTTCTTAGCGTCTCTAGCGTCAAACGTAAATGTTCCACATGTTCTTTTTGAGATTTGGAGTACACCAAAATATCATCAATGAAGACCACCACAAATTTATCTAGAAATGGTTTAAACACCCTATTCATCAAATCCACGAACGCTGCAGGGGTGTTTGTTAAACCAAAAGACATCACCAAAAATTCGTAGTGTCCATACCGAGTTCAGAATGCCGTCTTCGATACATCCTCCTTCCTTACTTTCAATTGGTAATACCCACTTTTCAGATCTATTTTCGAGAAGTATTTGGCACCCTTCAATTGATCAAACAAGTCATCTATTCTTGGTAACATATATTTATTCTTAATAGTGACTTTGTTTAATTCTCTATAATCAATGCAAAGACGCATTGACCTATCCTTTTTCTTCACGAATAACACCGGCGCTCCCCATGGTGATACGCTTGGTTGAATATATTTCTTGTCTAGCAATTCTTACAGTTGTACCATCAGTTCCTTCATCTCTACCGGAGCCATTTTGTACGGGGCCTTCGATATTGGAGCAGTTCCTGGCGCTAAGTTGATCATGAACTCAATTTCTCTGTCAAGCAGAAGTCCTGACAAATCTTCTAGAAACACGTCTACAAAATCCCTAACCACTGGTATCTCCTCCAGTTTCACACCCTTTTCCTTTTGAGTATCGACTATGTAAGCTAAGTATCCTACACAACCTTGACTCAATAACTTCCTGGCCTACATAATCGTCAGACATCTCATTTGTCTAGGCGATTTGCTACCATAGAAAACTACCTTTGACAGAGTCATAAGGTTTACACATTTCTTTTGGCAGTCAATTATCGCTCCATAATTGAATAGCCAATCCATTCCCAAAATTACATCAAACTCTCCAAGTTTTATCGGAATTAAATCTACTGTCATAACATTTCCCTTTATATTCACGTTACAATTCTTGAATATAGATTTAACATGAATTACCTCCCTATTTGCAATTTCTATTTGTAAAGGGAAATTCAACTCTTAGCTAGGTAATTCTAACTTCTTAGCAAATTCTTCAGATATAAACAAGCAAGTAGCACCCGAATCAAATAATACATATGCATTTATATCATTGATTGGGATAATACCTGACACGACATCTTTTGATTGCACCGCGTCTTGCACTGTCATGTTAAAGGTTCTGGCTGTGGGATTATTTGATGATATTGGTCCCGCAATAATTATTGTACCTCCACCGCCACTTCCCTTGCTTCCAGTTGTTTATCCAGCTTTCTTCTTAGGACAATCGCGAGCAAAGTGATCATTTGACCCGGAGGTGTAACAAATATTCTTTTTGGGTTGATTGTAATTAGGGGCAATGTGACCCTCCTGGCCACAGTTAAAACACACACGCTTCCCCCTTAAGCACATACCTGTGTGAAATCTCCCGCATATAGCAAATGCGTCAAACTTCTTCTTCTGCTGGTTACCTTGCTGGTTTACAGCTCCCACAGTTGCATTCCACTTCCTCTTCAGGTTATTACTACCATTTCCACTATGACCACCACCATTCTTAACTTCACCTTCATTCTTCTTCTTTCTCTGCTCTTGATTGTACTTTGTTACCGCCTCGCCTCCACCTTCAGGGAGAATTTCCTTCTCCAAAGACCTTCAGTAAATGTCTTAATTTGAAACATGGAGACCCTCTTTGTACAACAGGTTTGATCCTCTGTTCAAACCTCTTAGCCTTGCGCTCATCTGTGTTGACTTGGTATGGTGCAAACCTTGCCAATTCGTTAAATTTTGTGGCATACTCCGATCTCTAGGCATTGATCCACCTTGATTTCTGAAGTCGCACCTCCAACTGATTCTTCGAACTCTCTAGGAAATAAGTCTCAAAAAATATCTCTTTAAACCTATCCCAAGTCATTACCCCTTGAACTCCTCGAGTTTTATTGGCTTGCCACCAATAACTAGCCTCTGCTTTCAACATAAATGTTGCAAAATCAGTCTTCTGAATCTCACCTACTCTAGCAACATCGAAAACTTTCTCTATCTCCATGATCTAGGTCTGTGCCTCAACTGGATTCATGGACCCATGAAATTCTGGTGGTCCAACCGCCTTGAAGTCCTTAAAAGTTGTAGCTTAATTCCGCGGTTGATTCTGCAATGCTCCCGTCAGTAACGTCACTAACTGCTGAACTGGGTTAGCCTCAACATTATTGTTATTGGTAGATCCCTTAGGGGTCCTCTGTCGTGGTTGACGTCTTGGAGGCATTTTCTGTTAAAATATACTCATTAGATTGTTACTCAATTTGTTTAAGTATTTTCTACTTAACTTAAACCCCATAAAAGAAATTGTCACATAACACATAACACTTTGAATAAAATAAAATAATATCTTTTATTCATTCATAATCTTTTTGAAAACATAAGAACAATATCATCACTGCTATTTACATTACTTTCCTGAACTACTAAAGTTTCAGGATGACTTCATCATCATCATATCCCATTGATTACATATCACCAGGGATTTACATATTATTTATCATATTAATAATCGCATATCAAGTACATTCCCTACGATGTCCTACTAAGATACTGCGTAGCCTTACGACGCTTTTCCTCCATAATCCGAAACATTGTTCGGTGATCTAATATGTACGACGGCAGCGTCTCGAACTGAATTGGATAACCCATGACCCGATCTTGAGCTCGATTGATCATGGTGTTAAATATGTTATTCATCTCCTCTATCTTCATCCTCTTTGCTTGTGCGTCTCTCTCTGCTATCCCGACTCATTGATAAGCTTCCTTGTATGCGTCTTCGGCTCTTGCCCTCTTAGTAGATTCTTCTTTCAACTTGTTCTTCAGCTCAGCAATCTCCGTTGTCATTTGTTCATTCTCTTCTTAAGTGTGGACCATCTTCTCTTCGACATTATTCAGATGTTCCTCTCAATCCTGGATCTCGTCGTCCTTCTGTGCCATCGAGGTTTGTTGTTCAGCTACTATCTCTTCCAACTCCTCGACGATATCCTGAAGTTCAACGTTGCGGTCGTATACTTCATCGTACATACAAGCAACTATTGAGTTTAGTGGAATCTCTTCCTCCTCGTCTTCGTCATCCTCATTCGATTGTGGCAGCTCAACGGAATCCTCCTCGTCCGTCTCTATCTCATCATCCTCATTAGGTAAACCCTCTTGCTCAACCACTGTGACCAAAAGAGATGACTCCCGTGGAAGTAGTTGTTCCCAAACCACCTGAATATCTCGAGGCTCCTTCTCTCTAGGCATCTGGGGTCCTTCCTCTCTAGTCTAATTGGATTCTCCTACATTAGCCATCTTGACAACAATTTTTTTTAATTTTCAATTATTAATCATTACTACTCCACACTCACGAGCACATAAGTTGTAATCACATAAGCACATAAGTATTTTATTACTTCTTCCTTAAAACTCGATAAGAGTTTATCACTACTATCTTTCAAAGGTTACTTCCTAAGGCTTTTCCCCCACCTAAGGTTCATAACCTAAGTTTTGATACCAACTTGTGACACCCCCAAATCCGGGTACTTCATTTCCACCGGATTTGGTGTTCACTTGATAAAACATTCATATATACTACCCAAATATAATAAAATTAAATCATAAATCCTCCCTTTAAAAAGGGTTACATCATTAATCAAAAAGTCTCCCTAGGTTGTCTAACCTTAAAACATCAATCAAGTGCGGAAATAAAATAATTACATAACATCATTAAATGTAAAGTCTGTCATCATGACAATAAATGAAATTACAAATGTGAGACCCCAGATTTTATGAATAAAGATTAAAATTTCTCGAATTTTTTTTTAATATTATGGTATGGATTTGATATAATGTTATAGTTGTGGATAATATTTATAAATTTTGGAAAGTATGCAAGTTGTTATAAAATATTCGTTTGGTCGGGGAATATTCTTTTTGTCGGAGAATATCCGTACAACAGCACAATCATTGGTGGACCCCACAACGGAAGTATTGTCATAGTTAGAAAATGACAGAATTATCTTTTTATAAAAATAAGCGGCGAAGGTGTTCTACCGTTAAAAGCTGTTGAACTACGGTAGTAAAAGAAATACGATGAATGGCGCTTGGTTGCATAGTAGCACACGATATTGATTATTGATGCTTTACGTAAGAAGTCACTCAGTTATACTCAATTATTGCTACAGTAATTGCTACATCATATCTCTCATATTATTGATTCAATTATTGTCACAGTATCATCTGTATAATATGTTATATTATTAAATCAATAATTGAGAAGGCAAAGTTATTCATATTATTATTTGCAATATTGACAATGTCTAGAAGTTCTGTCAAGGAGATGTTTGATCACCTAATTATGCGCCAATAAAGATAAATCCTTATCGGAAAGCCCCCTCTTTCCTAGGAACGATCTGGTTGTTAAATATTGTGAGTTATAATATTAATGATGAATAAGTTCGTGTTGATTAAAGATGAAATTGATAGTTCCATTGTGTTAGAATTATTAGTGTTAGTGGAAATCGATATTTATTTCGATAATAATTAATGCCTGGAGGTTATATTGATCAATCGGGTAATTCACCGAATAAATAATCAATTAATTGCTATTAATTCACATGATTATAACAATTTTTATTCACATATGTGTACTATTGATTCACATTCTTGTACTATTAGGGGTGGTGGTGCAAGATTGAATACTTGCATGACTAAGTTAAAAATGGAGGTATAGATGACGGTACTATACTGAAATTATTTTTTTTCACATGTTTAGAACTATTGAGTCACATGATTTACTATTAATTCACATGATTTACTATTAGGGGAGGTGGTGTAAGTTTGATAATACTTGCAGGACTAAATTAAAAATGAAGGAAAAGAGGAAGGTATTATACTATATAATATTTCGAGCCCTAAAACGTGCAATTATCGACACTATATTTTTCTATAAATAGAAGCTCATTCTTTCTTCATTTCTCACCAATTCACTAAAGCTATAGAGCAATTATTATAGAGAGAAATTATAGAGAGGAAGAAGAAGAGAAGTCTGCTACCTCACTATTTCAGTATCCAATTTTTTTCTAAGGTAAAGGGTATTATTATTTCGTATTCATGAAGAGAGTTATTTTCTTTCAATACTCGTAAGGGTTGTTATTCCATTCTTTATTATTATGTTGGAATAACTGTCTGTCGCTAAGTACCACATACATGGTGAAATTCTTCATTATTCCATTCTTTATTATTACGTTGAATAACTTTTATGCATGCGGTCTATTGCATGCCCGGTGAATTTCATTGTTATTCCATTCTTTATTATTCATTTGGAATATCCTATCTGTAGATTACGCATCACACGGTTCCGTTCTTTAATATTACATTGGAATATCACATACATGCGGATTACATGTGACACAGTTCCATTCTTTATTATTCTGTTGGAATAACATGTCTATGTGGATTACCGCATGCATGGTGAATGATCCTTCATATTCATTCTGTATTAAATTGTGGAAATGACCTGTCTACGTGGATTACCGCATGGTGGGTGAAAATCCATTTGCAGTTTCGTATATTCTATTATACTCGTATGAGATATCATTTCTTTTGTACTCGTCATGGAATATCATTTTCTTTGGTATTTTTTTACGAGTTACTATTCATGGGTTACTATTCACCCAGTTACTATTCACTCGGGTATTCGGGGCACTTTTCATGTCAGAGTACTATTCACGAGTTACTATTCACCTAAATTACTATTCACTCGAATATTATTCACTCGGGTATTTGGGATACTTTTCATGTCGCGGTACTATTCACGAGGTACTATTTTTGAAGTACTATTCACGGGGTACTATTTACCCAAAAAATATATTTCTTTTCTGTCCAAATTAATTTTTGTACATGAATATTATTATTGAATTTTACTCTACAAAGCGCTATCATGTTGAAAATTTAGACGTTATTGATTTCTGGATAAATTAAATTTTAAATCTTTAAAATTTATCCTTGAACTTGTTTTATTGAATTATTATGTCATTGTCATCATCCTCATGCTTATATTGTGATTAAAGTCATCTTTGGCTTTCGTGCATAGATGGACTTGGTATGATTATGACTAGGGAATATTCGGTATAATCATGACCGTAATGTAACGAATGATGTGGTAAAAGTCCTCATTGGCCTGTAGTTCATTGATGGATAGTTGTTGGTATGATTATGACCAGGGATTATTCGGTATAATCATGACCATTGATGATTACATGAATATCCTTGGCCCGTAGTGCAAGGATGATTCGATGATGTGGTTTATTTATTAAGTGAGTCTCGCGATAAAGTTGATGAAAAACTTTTTAAATCATAGAAGATAGTAGATTTTATGCTCTACTTGACTCTTCTAATGGATTGCTTATTTCATTGCAGATTGTTGATCTAAAACTTGTTGTCTATTGTATTCTATCAGTTGTTATACTGTTGAAGGCTAATGATAATTTATTCTGCATTATCTTAGTCATAATATTTCTTACTAGGCTAGTTGAGCTCACCCTTTCTTTCACTGTTCTATTCAGGAAATGAGAATATAGCTGGGATGAGTCGGGGAACGAATTGAAGGTCCAGATGGTTGTTTTAGTAGTCCTCACTATTCTATAAAATAGTGTGACAATAAATGTAATGAGGACTCCATTGAGTGTGGATATTGTCTAGATGATAATATTCTTGTTTAAACTCTCAGCTATGTTTTGTCGTATTTTACGCGACAGTTGTATAATAAAGTTTGTATTTGATTTATGTACCATTTATTTGGCGACTCAAGATGGATGATGTATTCCTATTTTGGGGGCGTCACAGTTGGTATCAAAGCTTAGGGATATGATCCCTGGCTGAGATGTGAGACAAGAACTAGGAGGGGAGAGACGGGAAATTCCTTCGCTAGTATGACCTACCTAAGTTTATTTGGTATTTAATTGGTTTGTCAGAGTATAGGGATAATATGTGATATGTCAATTAACCCTTGTTTTGTGACAGTATTTGAAAATGGCATATGAAAATGTTGAGATCAGCAATGAAGCACATGTGACCGTTGAGTCACCAACGATCAATATCCAGGATAATGTGCAACAGGAAGACAATAATCCTCAGGTAAACAATAACACCGATGAAATGGTGAACGATGGGATGTTCAGAGGCTTTATGCAATTCATGCAACATCAGGTAAGAGAGACTCCTGTTTAAAATATAGGTGGAAATAATGGCAACCCATGGTCGGTCACCGCTAAGTAGTTCAAGGAGCTGGGACCACCAGAGTTTTTGGGAAAGCCAGAACCACTTAAGGCGGAGACGTGGTTAAAGCAGATCACCAAGATATTTGATGTCTTGGGATGCTTCGAGGAGCAAAAGGTTCCCTTTGCCACCTTTATGTTGCGTGAAGAGGCAAATTACTGGTGGGAATCTGTAAAACGTTCCCAGCCTGACACAATCAAGATGTCTTGGGAGAAGTTCCAAGAGTTGTTCAATGACAAGTACTTTCCTGAAAGTATTCGTCACATGAAGGAGGTGTAGTTCATCAAGTTGGAGCAAAACAATATGACTGTGTCGCAATACGAGGCTAAATTTGCAGAGTTATCCCGGTATGCTTCCCATTTGGTCGATAATGAGGAGCGAATGACGCGAATGTTTCTAAAAGGTTTAAAACCCGATATACGTCAATATCTCATTTCTCACAAACTTTGTTTATATTCAGATGTTGTGAATATGACTCAGTTATTGGAACGCGATAATGAGTCAGCACAACCAAAAGGCAACGACCAACAACACGATAATAATCATACCGGTGGCAACGACCATCAGAACAATGATAACCATCGTGGGGGAAATTATCATGCCAAGAATGGTAACCACTTCGGTGGTAATCATGGCCAAGATAATATGAGTGGAAATGTCAAGAAGAGAAGGTTCAACAATGATGGAAAGATAGTAGCACCAACACCCGTTTTCAAGGAATGAGAGCGACCATCAATTGTATGCTTCAAATGCGGAAGGGAGGGACATATCAGTCCAAACTGCGTGATGCAGTCCAAAGCATGTTACAATTGTGGAAAAGAAGGTCACCTAGCCGGATTTTGTCATGCACCAAAGTCAAGTCCAGCTGGGACGGTGGCACCAAATTCGGATACGGATAAAATAAAGTCGATGGATTTAGGGAGAGCATTTTTCGTGACTTCTCAAAAAGCGTAACCCGAACGAAGTTAACACGGGTTAGTTAATTATAAATTCTTGCAAAGTCTATACCTTATTAGATACCGGTTCTACCCATTAGTTTATCTTTCTTGCTTTCGCTCAACGTTTAAATTTGACTCTGGAGAGATTAGACTTTGACTTATTGGTTGAAACTCCGTTACGAGAAACCTTCATTACATGTGCTATCCAAGTCTTGGATGAGAGTCACAGTTTTGAATGATATTTATATCGTTAATAAATTTCCTGACGTATTCTGTGAAGACTTCTTAGCCTAACCCTAGAGCGTGAAATCGAATTTTGTATTGACCCCAGTACAAAACCCATTTCTCAAACCCTTAAATATTTCTTCACCTAGAACGAACATAACATGCGCTAAGGTCGTTGGCTCGAGCTGTTGAAGATTACGACTATACCATTCAATATCATCATGGAAGAGCGAACGTGGTAGATGATGCGTTGAGTAGAAGATCGTATGCGTTTACGAGTGCAATGTTGTTAACACAAAAACCTATTTCGTATAACTTACAAATGATGAAGATAGAGTTAAAGACTCTAGGGACCCACGTGAAGATAGAGAATATACGATTTGAACCAACTTTAAATCGATAAAGATAAAGCCGCTTAAGCTACACACCCGGAGCTGATGAATACGAGGAAGAAGGTTCAAGAATGCGTTATTCTAGAAGCAAGAGTTGATCTCAACTCTCGATTTAGTTGGCCCATTTGAAATCCTTGATCGAGTAGGAATTGTGGCCTATAGACTCGCTTTACCGCCAAGAATATCGCGTGTTCATAACGTTTTTCACGTATCAATGTTACGTAAATATGTGGACGACCCGAACCACATTATTGAATTAGAACTAGACGAGATAGCAGAAGATTTAACGTATGAGGAGATATGTGTTAAAATCTTGGATAAGAAGGATCATATTCAACACTCAAAGGTTATACCTCAAGAGTTAGAATTTGAAATGAAGTCAAGGTATTCTCATCTCTTCGGCATACCAGGTACGTACGTAAATTTCGAGGGTGAAATTTCATAAGGAGGGGAGATTGTGAGACCCCAGATTTTATGAATAAAGATTTAAATTTCTCGAAATATATATTTTTTAATATTATGGTGTGGATTTGATATAATGTTATAGTTGTGGGTAATATTTATAAATTTTGCAAAGTATGCAAGTTGTTATAAAATATTCGTTTGGTCAGGGAATATTCTTTTTGTCGGGGAATATCCGTATGACGACACAATCATTGGTGGACCCCACAACGAAAGTATTGTCGTAGTTAGAAAATAACAGACTTATCTTTTTATAAAAATAACGGCGAAAGTGTTACCGTTAAAACTGTTGAACTACCCGGTAGTAAAAGTACAGTAATACGTGTGGTTGCATAGTAGCACACGATATTGATTATTAATGCTTACGTAAGAAGTCACTCAGTTATACTCAATTATTGCACGATAATCACGCATCATATCTCTCATATTATTGATTCAATTATTGTCACATGAGATCATCTCGTATAATATGTTATATTATTAAATCAATAATTGAGGCGGCAAAGTTATTCATATTATTATTTTCAATATTGACAATGTCTAGAAGTTCATCAAGGAGAGGTTTGGTCACCTAATTAATTGCGCCAATAAGGAGAAATCCTTATCGGAAATCCCCTCTTTCTAGGAGCGAATTCGATTGTTAAATATTGTGAGTTATAATATTAATGATGAATAAGTTCGTGTTGATTAAAGATGAAATTGATAGTTCCATTGTGTTGGAATTATTAGTGTTAGTGGAAATCGACATTTATTTCGATAATAATTAATGTCTGGAGGTTATATTGATCAATCGGGTAATTCACCGAATAAATGAGCAATTAATTGCTATTAATTCACATGATTATAACTATTTGTTCACATGTATGTACTATTGATTCACATTCTTGTACTATTAGGGGTGGTTGTACAAGATTGATAATACTTGCATGACTAAGTTAAAAATGGAGGTATAGATGAAGGTACTATACTGTAATTAATTTTTTCACATGTTTAGAACTATTGAGTCACATGATTTACTATTAATTCACATGATTTACTATTAGGGGAGGTGGTGCAAGTTTTATAATACTTGCAGGACTAAATTAAAAATGAAGGAAAATAGAAAGGTATTATACTGTAATATTTTGAGGCCCAAAACGTGTAATTATCGAAACTATATTTTTCTATAAATAGAAGCTCATTCTTCCTTCATTTCTCACCAATTCACTAAAGCTATAAAGCAATTATTATAGAGAGAAATTATAGAGAGGAAGAAGAAGAGAAGTCTGCTACCTCACTATTTAAAGATATCCGGTTTTTTCTAAGGTAAGGGTATTATTCTTTTCGTATTCATGAAGAGAGTTATTTTCTTTCAATACTATAAGGGTTGTTATTCCATTCTTTATTATTATGTTGGAATAACTGCATCTATGCGCGGTACCGCATATATGGTGAAATTCTTACGTTATTCTATTCTTTATTATTTTATTGGAATAACTTTCATGCATGCGATCTATCACATGCATGGTGAATTTCATTGTTATTCAATTCTTTATTATTCATCGTTGGAATATCACTGTATGTAAAGTGGATTACGCATGACACTGGTTCCGATTCTTTATTATTACGTTGGAATATCACATGTCTGCGGATTACATGATGACTGGTTCCATTCTTTATTATTACATTTGGAATAACTCGTCTATATGGATTACCGCATTCATGGTGAATGATCCTTCATATTCATTCTTTATTAAATTATGGAAATGATCTGTCTACGTGGATTACCGCATGGCGGGTGAAAATCCATTTGCAGTTTCGTATATTCTATTATACTCGTATGAGATATCATTTCTTTTGTACTCGTCATGGAATATCATTTTCTTTGGTATTTTTTTTACGAGTTACTATTCACGGGTTACTATTCACTCGGTTATTCGAGGCACTTTTCGTGTCGGAGTACTATTCATGAGTTACTATTCACATGTTACTATTCACCCAAATTATTATTCACCCGAATATTATTCACTCTGGTATTTGGGGTACTTTTCATGTCGGGGTACTATTCATGAGGTACTATTCCCGAAGTACTATTTACAGGGTACTATTCATGGGATACTATTTACCCGAAAAATATATTTTTTTATGTCCAAATTATTTTTGGTACATGAATATTATTCTTGAATTTTACTCTACAAAGCACTATCATGTTGACAATTTGGATGTTATTGATTTCTAGATAAATTAAATTATAAATATTTAAAATTTATCCTTGAACTTGTTTTATTGAATTATTATGTCATTGTCATCATCCTCATGCTTATATTGTGATTAAAGTCATCTTTAGCTTTCGTGCATAGATGGACTTGGTATGATTATGACTAGGGAATATTCGGTATAATCATGACCGTAATGTAACGAATGATGTGGTAAAAGTCCTCATTGGCCTGTAGTTCATTGATGGATAGTTGTTGGTATGATTATGACCAGAGATTATTCTGTATAATCATGACCATTGATGATTACATGAATATCCTTGGCCCGTAGTGCAGGGATGATTCGATGATGTGGTTTATTTATTAAGCTGAGTCTCAGCGATAAAGTTGATGAAAAACTTTTTAAATCATAGAAGATAGTAGATTTTATGCTCTACTTGACTCTTCTAATGGATTGCTTATTTCCGCTGCAGTTGTTGATCTAAAACTTGTTGTCTATTGTATTCTATCAGTTGTTATACTGTTGAAGGCTAATAATAATTTATTGTGCATTATCTTAATCATAATATTTCTTACTGGGCTAGTTGAGCTCACCCTTTCTTTCACTGTTCTCTTCAGGAAATGAGAATATAGCTGGGACGAGTTGGGGAACGGATTGAAGGTCTAGATGGTTGTTTTAGTAGTCCTATTCTATAAAATAGTGTGACAATAAATGTAATGAGGACTCCATTAAGTGTAAATATTGTCTAGATGACAATATTCTTGTTTAAACTCTCAGCTATGTTTTGTCGTATTTTACACGACAGTTGTATAATTAAGTTTGTATTTGATTTATGTACCATTTATTTGGCGACTCAAGATGGGTGATGTATTCCTATTTTGGGGGCGTCACAACAAGTCTTCGTCACTTGTACATTTTTCGTTTTCCTTTGTTTATAGTAGGTTCATCGACCTTCTCAACCTTCGCTGCAATAATTATATTTATGCAAGAGTGAGCAAAACAAATGCTCACTAGATATAGAAATGAATAAACAAAAGAATAGTAACTACCAATGAATAGGTTCATCAAACTGAATAATACTCTATGAAATGAATCTGAGGGTCAATAAATATCCCATTTTAAATGTATATAGTCTTGTGGTGACACATCAAACTATATATAAATAAATAGGTAGACAACTCTTGTCAATTACATTATCATGTAACTCCCTGTATTTTATCTCTTAGATTATTTTGATAAAGTGGTGACACATCCGAATCAAAATTATCCAAGTTAAGTCCAACCTATCACTTCCATATAGTTAAAGAAAAAATATTATCCTTGTGGTGACACAACAGAACAACATTGTTTAATTTCTTTATAAGCATCAAATGTGATAAAACAACAACTCAAAAAAATTAAGATAAGCCATGTATTGACACAACAAACTTATAATGATTAACTAATACCTATTGTTTTATTATGCTAGAAGGCGACGTTCGATATTCTAAATATCTTTGAACGTTCAGGACTTAATATAAAATCTTTGAGGGGTTTGTTATTATTTGTCTCATCTTGTTTAGAGTGCATGCACACACGCACACACACACACACACACACACATATATATATATATAATATGCGTCATATTAATTGACATGGGAAACATGTTGTATAATATATAATATATATACATAGTAACCATGCACATATAGGATACTATATTCTAACCAGATTGATTATGAAATTTTTTTTAGTTTGGTTCACTAGAGCCACCAAGTGAACTAAAAGGTCAAACCTAAGGTGCAAAAAATGAATTTAAATATAACTATTACATTTAAATCCACGACTCTATTACAAACGGGTCTTCATGTGCTCCTTGCTCCTTGGTCTCTGTTTCTTCAAGTAATTCTAACTAATCCTATTACATAAACTATTTACATTAAATAGAAACCCTGATCAACAGTCAAGGGGGAGTAGATATAAGGGAGATAGAAATTATATCAAGAAAAAGTAGAGAAGACGAGGTACACATACCCCATTTATAAAACCCATACATTCATGCATCCAACTAAAATAAAATCCAATCACAGTCTAGATAAAATAAACATCTTTATTTTAAACTCTTTTATTTTAATCAAAAACCAAATCAAAATAAAACTCCTTTAATTTTAGCAATCTGAAATCATATTCCAGATAAAATAAACATATTTATTTTAAACTTTTATCAATTAAATAAACCATTTATTTAATTTGAAGAAATAAAAAAATTTCAAATTCTAGAGAGAGTATGTATGGCGCTAGAAGAATATCTTGGGAAGAAGCGGTAAGGCGCAAATCGCGTTGTAAGTCCAGAATAGTTTTTTTTGGAGATGGGCGCGGCCATGCTTCAGAATGAACTAGAGGCGGCGAAGTCGCGCCGCATAACATAACCAATTTTCTTTTTGCCTAGAAAATCCGATCCAATTGCATATCAATTCATACATGGAATCATAAAATCGATAATTAACACAAAGTTAGCCTCTGATACCACTGTTAGGTTTGTATATAGTGCAATCATACAATCAAATCACACAAAAGTAGTGGAAGCACGATAAAATAAGAATTTAAAATTTTTATACAAACCATCACCATGATCATACTTTGTGCTTAATTATCAATCTAAATGAAGAACAAGGAGAATCAAATTCATACCCTTGTAGAAACGTGCTTTATAAGGTACAAGTTCAACTCTTAGTGCTTCATGCTCTCCTTGAATTCACTAGGTTTTATTCCTTCCTTTGATCAACGTTAGCCACCCAAGCGTTTGGCCTTTGTCGACGTCAGGATTTTTATTTATCCCTTTCTGTTCTTATCTTTTGGTGTTCTCATTTTAGGTGAGATTTATTTGAAAAAACAAGTTTGAAAAGGTCCGACATGTATATGTCGACGATTTGACTGTAAGAGTCGCCAATTGGTTATTTTTAAATGGTTGCACTAACTCAACCGAAAAAAGGTTTGCACAAAGACCTAGCGATATGACACTATTTAACTGGTCTGCAAAACTGAAATTCGTTAGGGTCCGGGGGCTTTATTAAGCGGAGGGAAGATGTTAGGCACCCCCCGACTTCTGTGATAACACAGTTATCGCCACTTTTCATTTAAAACTTTTATCTACGTATGTGTGTGTATGTGCTAGGTCTATGTGCAGTTGTTTGGAAGTTGTGCTATGCCTTGTTTCAACCTATATACAAAGGGTTTGACTTTTGTATAAAAGTTCAATTTTAACAAGATATAGTAATAATGTTTTGTAAAACAGGATTTTCAAACCCTTATGCTCAATAATAATTGAGGCCTTTGATACTTCCATTTTATTATGTGTTTGGCTTGATTGCTTTTATTTTCGAGATACGAGGCATCTTCGAGAAAATAAGATACATAGCAGTGCCGAACTCCCTGTAGGCATGAAAGCCATTTAAGGATATTCAGACACCGTGCATAATTTACTAGCTGGCTGCAGCTGAAATTGTCCATCATGGGAACCGAATCTAAATTCAGAAGCTGAATCTGTGATCATATGATTCCTAGGCTCACATGACAAATCAATATGTATAAAAGCTCGAAAACGGGCCAAATTTGAATAAATCTAAGCATTCCAACTTCAACGGTTCCAATTTAGTCACCATAAATCGGTTAAAGTGAGAAATAGCCAGATTTAAGCAAATCTAGCCCGCAAGCTGATAAAAGCTAGAAAAAGAACTATATTTGAGTAAATCTAAACTATTCCAGCTTCAACGGTTCCAGTTTAGCCCCATGAACCGGTTAAAGTGAGAAATAGCCAAATTTAGGCAAATCTAGCCCACACGCTGAATAACAGTTATATATATATATGAACTATCAACTGCCACGGAGTAAACTCCAGGCAGGACTTGAAATGTAAATATATATATATATATATATATATATATATATATATATATTATCGAGCCACGCTTCGATTAAGCCTGAATATAATATTTAGAGCATTTACTGCTTTTGTGTGTGTGTGTGTATATATATATATATATATATATATATATATATATATATATATATATATATAAAGCAATAAAAACCATAGATCAACGATCCGGGCATACCCACACAACGCAACTCTCAACGTTAGTAGATATATATACAGAAATGATAAAAAGCTTAACAATATGAAATATCTTATAGTGGGCTGCCAAGAAGACTTCAGATGGCTTTTGACGCCTGAAAACTCGGTTTCCACCGGTTAAATTTCAGTATGTTGTAAAACACGAGTTTACAAGTGTTTAGAAAGAAGAATCACTCAATTTGGAGCATTATAGAAGTGTATACATATTGAAATGGACAGAGGTTTATCTCTTTTTTCTATTTTTTTTTCAAATGAGCAACCAAGTGCCCATATTTGTAGATCGGATGGTTGCGGGTCTACCTACGGCTGCCTGGGTTTCCTCGGGCCATGCGGGTCCCGTCTTCTCGAAGTACGTGCACTTTGACAACGCACTGTTCACTTGAGCCTTCATAACTTTCAATCCGGGTATCCGATTAAGGCGTTTTGTACCTTTTCGGAATGCTATTGTCGAGAGCTACACAATGACATAGGATTAGAGGTTGTACGAAGCCGGGAAGATGGGTCCATAACCAGATCTTCAAGTCTTCAAATTCTATCCGGTGTGCTGTCTTGTGTAGTAGTAACTCGGGATTTGAGATATGGTTCTTATGGGACACCTTGTATGCAGTGTGGGTTTAAATGATGCTGAGACGACGTGAATGTAGTATCAAGATGGCAAAATGATGGTTTTGCCCCTTATTGGGGTTATCTCCGGGTTTGCGTAGATGTAGCAGTCGTTGATCAGGGTTATCTCTGAGATTGGTCTGTTGTGGGTGCTGAGTGTCCTCAGGGTTGTCTTTGAGGTGTGCTTGACCTCCCGGGGTTATCTCCGGGGTTGGAAATGAGTGCCTTGGAGTTTTCTCCGAGGTTAGAACTAACATTTCAGGGGTTATCTCTGGAACTAGAACTGCATCCGTCAGGGTTATCTCTGAGGTTGGAACTGAGTATCCGAGGGTAATCTTCGGGATTGAAACTGAGTATCTTGGGGTTGTCTCCAAGATTAAAACTGGATCTCCCTGGGTTATCTCTGGGGTTGAGCTGATTTGACTTCCAGGGTTATCTCTGGAAGACGATTTTACCCTCCTACAAGGTTAGTAACAGGAATACAAAATTTTGAGTGTCTACAGATGCCCCTCTTTATCATATTCATGCAATGTAATGGCATAGATATGATAAAGATCACTAGACACTTGAAATGTGACAAGATAAACATGATTTAATGTAATGAAGCATGATGCAAATGTAATGATGTGTGTGGTTTGTTGGACCTTTTTCTAACGGGATGAGACAACTATCTGCTCCCAACACTTCTGTTGAGGGATGGAGTTATCACTGATGACCCCGATGAACTGCTTGGATGTCTACTCGACCAGTAGTTTCCAAAGCTCACAAGAATCTCCTGACGCCACAAAATGTTGACATTGGGGTTATCACCAAAGTCCTTAATCCTTTGTACAGGTTTTCCACCAAAGATGTTTTTCTCATGTACGAAACACTCTTAGGGAATTGTGCTATGATTATCAATTAGAAAATTCTAATTATAATTTAGAAATATTAATTTTTGATTTTTAAAACCTAATTTGGAAGTTATAGAATTTATTTTTAAAATCTAAGGGTTCAAACCCTAAACCCTAAGGGTTATGGCAAAAGACATGTATGCCATTAAAATTAAAATCAAAATGACCAAAATACCCTTAATGCATTATTGTGACATAACTTGCAATCTTGCCATATATTTGGTTGGTGAACAACCCTAACCACTCCATGTGCAATATATCAATTATCTCAGCCAATTTGACAGCCAACATACATTGCATTATACATTTTATAGATTAAAGAGAGAGAGAATGCTCATTTATTTATCATTCTTGTCCAACCCTTTTTCTCTCTAGAATTTCGAGATTTATAGAGAGAGAGAAAGAGAGAGAGAGAGAGAGAGAGAGAGAGAGAGAAGCTAAGCCTTCATCAGTTCATAGCAAGCCAACATCAGAATCAAAAGTCAAAAATCAAAAATCAAAGTCTAAAGAGGTATAAACCCTAATCTTAGAAATCCTTGTGATCCATGTTGTTTGATGTTGTTAGTTGTTTAATGTTATGTGTTAAGGTGTCTTTTAGTGATCTTGGTTGATAGATCATGGATCTATAACATCCAGATGCACGATTTAGAAGTTTTCAAAACTGACTTAGAAC
Organism: Panax ginseng; assembly: GCA_020205605.1. NCBI lineage: Eukaryota > Viridiplantae > Streptophyta > Magnoliopsida > Apiales > Araliaceae > Panax > Panax ginseng. The sequence continues at coordinate 63,199,659 of CM035143.1, read as the reverse complement.
CCTAAATTTGTGTCTAACAAGCGAATGTCAGACACCTTAAATCCTTCTCTGTTAATGATTTGTTCTGTTTTATGTTATGGATCTGTTCTATGTGATGTAGACTGTTATCTAAAACTAGAAACACGGCCAGATCATGAATAGATTGAGAGATACGAGCGGTCAAACCTCGTTGACCGTTCACAAAAATCAAAATCTAGGCTACCCAAAAATTTCCAAAAAGTCTGACAATGTTTTCTGAGCCCCAAATCTTGCATGTGTTTGATTGTTTGGCCCAGTGAGTATTTTGATGTTGGTTTCTGACATGTAGGCTACGTGATTATGCCTTTAGATCACATAGATTCATGGCTGGATAAACGTTATGGTGGGTCAAACTAGCGTTGACCATCACGCCGCATGAAGATTCTGGGCAACCCAGAATCTTCAAAGGCAGTTTCGGACCACCACTTTGACCGGTCCATTTATCTTAGATTAGTTGTTAATAAGTTGATCTAATGATTTGTAGTTGTTCCTTGACACAAGAACTACTCGATTGAACCAATAGAAGATAAAAACCATGCCTGGAAAGCAAAGATTTAAAGGCTCAAAGTAGGGATTGATGATCGTTTCTTCATTTCGGGTAACCGGAAAATGAAGAAACGAGCCCGATATGATTTTGTGGGATTTAGATCTCTCTGATCTGATGTTATATGTCAATGGAACAAGTTGATGATTGTAGAATTACATTATTACTACGGTTCTAACCAAATTAGAAGCCCAGAAACATAATGTACAAAAAATTAGAACCAATCAAACTAAGAACCCCCGCATTAATCCATACATGAATCTCAAGAATGAGGCTCAAGAAACACCTATAGCATATTTGCTCTATCGCTATAGGGCCATTTTTGTAATATTAATTTTCAAAAATTAATTACTTTAATAAATAAATTGAAATAAATGGTTTTTAATTATTAAAAATACAAAATGAATTCCTAAAAATTATTTTAAAGTCTAAAAATTAGTTTTTAATTATTTTGAGTATATTTCATAAATATTTAATATTTTTGGAATATAAATGGTATTTAATTTATTTAATTATATTATTAAATAAATTATTTAAAATGATTTTAATACATAAAAATTATATTATGGTATAAGAAAATATTTTAAGTTATTTTTAGTGACTTTTAATATTTTGTGAGGAATTTCATTAATTGATTAATATTAATGATAATTAATTTATTTAATAAATATACTAAATAAATTATGGAAAATAGAATTAATGATTTAAAAATCATATAAAAATTATTTAAGTGTTATACAAATATTTTAAGTTATAAAATATAACTTTTGATATTTTTGTCATGAAAATATTAATAGCAATTATCGGATAATGAATTTAATTGTTTAAAAATCATATAAAGGTGATTTTAAAATATTAAAAATACTTTGTGATATTATAAATATATTATAACATTATGACATGTATTTCATTAGTACTTGATAATAAATAGATATTATTAATAATAGAATATTATGGTATTTATATTATATAAATACGATTATTAATGATTGAAAATTCACGATAAATAATAATATTATTTGAAAATTATTATGAGACTTGGAAAATTATTTTAACTGATATTAAAATTATCTGAAATAAATGTTAAGTGTTAGGCATAGTTTAATTGAACTTAAACTCGAAATTTTGTCCTACTAGACCGTCGGGATGTTAAAATTTTAATCAGGCTCAAGTCAGACTGAATAGTTTGACCTGATACTAAGTCTTATGTGTGTTATAGACTGATAGGGTTATGTGATAATGTGTTTAGGTTATTTTAAATACTGTGATGATAGTATTCTAATGCGTAGATCGGTATTATTTATATTAGGTTTTCAGACAAAGTTTATTAATTGCATATCGGTAATCAATGGTTCATGCAAGTTTTACTTAACTCTACTTAGAGTTGTTTCATTCAGATATGCTTATGGATAATCATTGCTGATTTCCATTGTAGAATTGTACTCTGTACATATTGCATGTATAAGTCATGTATGAAAGGCTGATCACCTTCATTACCATTCGGTCCAGATATATTTGTTCATGTTTAATACTTATTCAGTCAAAATTTGTTCGTGCAATTCATAATTATATTGTTGAATTATAGCCAGCTTATTATTCAGACTCTTTCAATCATTATATATCCTTAAATAAATTTAAACTTGCTGGGCAACCTTCATGCTCACCCTTGCTATATCATGATAAAACATTGCAGATTAAGGCGAATGCGTTGGATACAAGGAAAGGTTAAAGACAATTCCAGCTTTAAGATAATGTGTGCAGCTAGATTTGTAATAGTATTGATAATAATGTTATATGTTAGACAAGTTATGAATTGTGTATAAGTTAAGATTACTCGACCTTGGGGAATAGTGTGTAAAGTTTATTGTATAAACAATTTATGTTTAAATCTTTCGCAAATAAGTAATAGTTATAGAATGATTGTTCCAGGGCGAAAAGGCTAAAGGAACATACAAGGGTGGCAGTATTTCACAGTTACAACATATAACTGCCAGGGTACGTATTTACAAGTTTTAATATGTTTACAATCATGAATTGTAGAAAATATATCACATATGACATTTCTCTTCTTTTACTAGAAGTGGTAGATTCTTTATTAATCATTCATTATCTCTATATATAACTTATTACACCCAAGCATACCATTTGATACACCCTAAAGGTCTTAAGGAATAAGTCAAAGTGTAATTCATTATATATAAGATACTATGATGATCTCAAGTCAAAAGATCATTTGTACTACTATCACTACAGGAATTCCTATTGACATGCAAGTAAAACTCCATTAGGTATTCCTTAGCGAGTCACGTTTAGTGAACTTATTCTCCAATAAGCACCTACATACTTACTTTAGTGTCTCCACACAAATGATCATGAGATCAATCATTCTCATTCACTAAGCAAGCAATGTATGTATCAATCTATCCGGATTCACTAATCCCCTTTTTTAGTAATCCATCGATTGAGAACATTTTAGTTTTAAGCTATCTAAGAATTTAGATCTCATTAGCATTATCTAATCATGATTCTAAAAGCATTGCTTAAAACTATGGGTTTATCACATATTATTAAAACAACACCATGTTGATAATAAATGCCTTTAATAAATAATTATTTTATTAATAAACAAATAAGATTGATTACAAAGTATATGCTTTATCATCATACATGATTGGCTTGTGTGCATACTACTTTCAATCTCCCACTTGCACTAAAGCCAATCGACGTGGTATCTCATACATATCTTCTCTAAGTGATGATCAAACTGCTGTTGTGTTAACGCTTTAGTAAATGGATCTGCATTATTGTCTTGAGAGTACACACGCTCCAGGGTGACATCTCCTCTTTCAATGAACTCTCTGATCAAATGAAACTGCCGCAATACGTGTTTGGATTTCTGATGAGACCTGGGTTCCTTAGCATGCGCAACAGCTCCGGTGTTGTCACAGAATAAAGGTATTGGTCCTGTAATGTTAGGAACCACACCAAGTTTAGTAATGAACTTCTTCATCCAAACAACTTCCTTTGCAGCTTCATTTACAGCTATGTACTCTGCCTTTGTCACTGAATCAGCAACTGTTTGCTGTTCGGAACTCTTCCAACTCACTGCGCCACCATTTAAGGTAAACACATACCCCGAAACGGATTTACGGTCATCTTGTTCCGTTTGAAAACTTGAGTCTTTGAAGCCCTCTAGTTTCAATTCAAACCCACCGTATACAAGAAATACATCATTAGTTCTTCTTAAGTACTTTAGGATATTTTTCAACGCTTCCAAAGTGTTCTTCTCTGGATTCGATGATATCTCGCTTGTTACACTAAGTGCATGAGCGACATCCGGTCTAGTACATATCATACTGCATACATGATAGATCCTATTCTTTCAAGCATAAGGAATCTTACTCATATGGTCTCTCTCCTCAGGTGTCTTTGGGGCCTGTTTCTTGGAGAGATGTATTCCATGGCTCATCAGCATGAGACCTCTTTTGGAATCTTCCATGCTAAACCTCTTTAACATCAAGTCAATGTACGTTCCTTGGGACAAGCCAAACATCCTTTTAGATCTATCTCTATAGATCTTTATCCCCAAACTATAGGATGCTTCTCCCAAGTCCTTCATGGAGAAGTGTTTAGATAACCAGATTTTAATTGATTGTAGCATAGGAATATCATTCCCTATCAGTAATATATCATCCACATATTGTAGACACTCGAAATTTTCTTCTTCTGTTACTAACCATGCAGGAGGGCAAAAGCGTCTTTTTCCCACTCCAAAGATAACCCTGGAGGACTACGACATCAACTTCAAACCCCGAAGATAACCCCGGGAGATCCAGTTTCCAACCCCGGGAGATCCAGTTTCAACCTCGGAGATAACCCCGGAGGATCGTGATCAAATCCTAGAGATAGCCCCAGGAGGTCAAGCCAACCTCAGAGATAACCCTGAGGATAGTCAAAGTAAACATCAAGTCAACCTCAGAGATAACCCTGAGAAACGATTGCTACAACTGCGCGAAAACCAGAGATAACCCCAGGAGGGGTAAAATGGTCATTTTTCCAACTCAACTTCACTTCAAATCAAATACACTCATTTCAACTCAAAATACTTCAAATGAAGTCCCCTAAGAGAGATATCTTAACTCCGGAGCGCAAACTACACAAAACGGCTCACTAGATTGCCTGACGGAAACCCGGGAATGCCATTTTGGTCATGGACCCATCTTCCTGGAATCAAAAAAGGTCAAATCATATGTCATTGTGTAGCTCTCGAAAAGAGCTTTTCGGAATGGTATGGACCGCTTCCATCGAACTCCCGGATTGAAAGTTACGAGCTACCGAACGAATAACGCGTACGTACTTCGACACGGCGGGACCGACACTGCCCGGGTAACCCCAGGCAACCACAGGTACACCTGCTACTCCCCCCCTCTATAAATAGAGGGCTTGGGGTATTGATTTTCTAAGAGAAAAAGATGGGGAAACCCTGCACAATTCGCTTTGCACTCGCCCATACAGTGTATTTCCCACTTTCAAACACCTGTGAGCTCATATATAGCCTATTTTGTACCCATAAAAGCCAGTGTTTACCTACTCTAAAGATATAGAAGCCTTTTTTTATCAATCAGTTGTAAGCCTTCTCACACACTTTAGAGTCTTTCTCTTCATCTTTGCACACACCCTTCTACACGTTGAGAGTCGTGTTGCTTTCTTTTTTAGGACTTGATTCAGTGGTTTCATTCGATCTGTATATATATATATATATATATATATATATATATATATATATATATATATATATATTTACTAACATTATCGAGTTATGCCTCGATTGAGCACTCGACTTTGGTGCAGTGCGTTTACTAGATTTATATATATATATATATATATATATATATATATATATATATATATATATATATATATATATATATACACGTATATATATCAACTGTGTGTCGCACTTTGTTCGATGAGCCTAGACTTGATGCAGTGCGTTTACTCACTTATATATATATATATATATATATATATATATATATATATATATGAACTGTGGGTTGAACTCTATTCTCGATGAGCCTGGATTTTACATCCGGTGCATTTATTCGCTTTTATATATATATATATATACTTATATATATGAACTGTAGTCGAACTCTATTCGATGAGCCTGGATTTTACATCTGGTGTGTTTATTGCTTTTATATATATATATATATATATATATATTTAAATCCCACACCGAGTTTACTTACGTGGTGGTTGATCGCTTCTGACTTTATTTACGTTTTCGTCTCGCTCGAGTTTACTTTCGTGGCAATTAACCATATGATTAACAACTTTATTTATATTCATTCCTTTGAGTTTCCTTCGTGGCGGTTGAACCGATATTACAACTTTATTTACATTTCTAATCCCCATGGAGGTGCTTCGTGGTTGGTGATCCTGTCTGTATATATATATTTACATCTTTTAAATATATACCTGCTTACTGCTTTCATATAAACTGCATTATTTTGTGAGCCTAGGAATCATGTGATCACAGATTCATCCCATTGAATCTAGATTCGGTTCCCGTGATGGACATTTTCACCGTATGGCGACTTTGTAAATTATTCTCATGTGGTCTGAATTTCCTTAGATGGTTTTCATACCCACGAGGAATTGGCATTATTTTTGTATATATATTTTTGCACGGATGCCTCGCATCCGTCAAATAAAATCAATTCAGCCGCTCATTTAATAAAAATGGGAGTGTAAAAGGTCTCAATTCCTATGGATCATCAGGGTTTGAAAAACCTCTTTTATAAAACATCACTGCCATATCTTGCTAAAAATTGAATTTTTACATAAATTCAAACCCTGTGTATATAGGTTCGAATGAGGCCTCGCACAACTTCCATATAACAGCACATTGACCCACACACACACACACACTCAGATAATAGTTTCTTGAAAAGAGGCGGTCATCGTGGTAACACGGATGTCAGGGGGTGCCTAACACCTTCCCCCCGCATAACCAAGTCCCCGGACCCTAAACGAATCTCGATTTTACCGACCCGTATATCAGTGTCACATCACTGGGTCAATGTGCAAACCTTTTCTCGGTTGTGTTGGTACAACCATTTAAAAAACCAACTGGAGACTCTTAACAGTCCATCGTCGACATTATACATGTCGAACCTTTTTCACTTATTTTTTCAAACAAATCTCACTTAAAATGAGAACACCAAAGAACAAGTAACGGAAAGGGACATCCAAAAATCCCGAAGTCGACAGGTGGCGACTCTGCTGGGGACTCCAGTAAGAGGACTTAAGCCGTTATTACAATCTTTTCAAAACTATTATCTGATTGTGTGTGGATGTTGCATTTACATTTTGATGAATGTGTACGAATGCATTTCCTTATTTTCACTTAGTGCTTCGCACCATAACTGCTTGTGATGCTAGTGCTTCGCACCATAACTGCTTGTGATATTAGTGCTTCGCATATGTCACCATTTTCATACGGTGAGACGCGATGTATGTGAATGTATGTTGTGTGGTCCCTCCACTAGGAGGCTATCCCGTCGGTGTTTGATTACTGGACTCGTGAGAAGCCTGATTCTCTGAGGCTCAGGAAAGGCACCACCCAAATTCGCTCCAGTTGAAAGACCGGATTAACTTCCCGTCTAGTAGATTACGATGATTTGGGAACCTTCATGCCAAAAATCCGCGAGAGTAACCTAAGATAGGTCAACCTCTGATAAACCCAAAACGGAGGAAAGTCTCTTCATGCTCTCATTTCAATTACTTGTAAACACAATTACTTGTAATTTCATTCCATATATATCTCAATGTAATGAGAAATATGAAGAAATGTGTACACATACAAATTGACATGCTATAAATAGCTGACGTCTATTTTGCAGGATAAAATTCCTAAACTGAACACATCACATAGCATGTTATTATACATTCCCTAAAGACTAAACTATGCAAGTCTTTCACAGGGAATCAATCGGTCCCGTTACCCGTTTAAAGTCCAAGAAGGCACTGATCCCACCGTTAGGCATGGCTACACCGGGCCAGCCTGATCCTACTCCTGTTTCCCAAGAAGAGTTTGAGGGATTAAGGAATCAGATAGCAGAATTGGTTGTCTTTCTAAAAGAATAAAGTAAAAATACGCAAGGCCAGACAATGCCTACTCAACCAGAGTCCTTCACAATAGGGGGCAATCAGGGCATTGGTAAAAAGATAGAAACCCAGATACCTAAACCTTATTCCAATAAAGAAATCACAAATCTCAGGGATGATCGAGAAACTGGGGATATAAGAAAGAAAGTCCAACAAATGGAGGATACCATCCAGTAAATTAAAGGGACTGGAAATTATGGGAGTGTCACCTATTCAGATCTCTGTATATTCCCAGGGGATCAATATCCTACCAAATTCAAAGTCCCAGAGTTTGAAAAGTACAATGGGGCAGGCGATCCCTATACGCACATAAAAGTGTACATTGGCGAACTGGGGTCTTATGCTTAAAATGAAAGCCTCAAAATGCAACTTTTTCAAAAGAGTCTCACTGGAGAAGCTAAAGCCTGGTATGCCCGACTTGACAATGCCAAAATCCACAACTGGGAAGAATTGGCCCACGTCTTTCTAAATCAGTACAGTTTTCAGTCACAAATGGCACCAGATCGATATCAAGTGACTAAAGTGAAAAAGCAAAGTACTGAATCTTTCCGAGAATATGCCCAAATGTGGAGACATCTAGCAGCGCAAGTCATTCCATCAATGATAGAAACTGAGATGGTAATGACATTTATTGATATCCAAGAGGCTCCTTCCTATGAAAGGATCCTAGCAGGCATAGGAAAGCCATTTGCGAAAATGATTAAACACGGTGTAATGGCAGAGATGGGCCTGAAGGCGGGCAAGATTAAAGACTTCACTGCCTTGGAAGCAGTCGCCAAGCATATAAAAACTGGCAAGTATGCGAGCAATCCCAAGGGGGTACCCGATAAAGGCAATGGAGATGTATCCCTTGTTGTATAAGGGCAAGCTAGGAGGCCAAACTACAGTCCCCCCATTTGGAAAATGCAAGACAATCTTCCATCTCAACAACAAACTGCATTCAACCAATACCCAGACAGGAAAAGAAAATTTGAAAGAACGGAAAATCGGTTATTCACTCCACTGGGCGATTCCCTTGAACATGTATTGGCGATATTAATGGATCACAAGAAAATTACCGAACTAACTCCACCTCTGGAACCAGGGAGCAAAAGATACAATCCAAGCCAGAGATGTGCTTACCACTCAGGGTGTCCAAGACACGATACACAGGATTGTTGGTCCTTAAAACATAAGATTCAAAATTTGATCAAAAGTGGCAGTATTGTGGTCGAACAACCTGACCAACAAAATGTCAACACCAACCTTCCATTGAGACATGATACGAAAAAAGTAAACATGATCGGGTCAGGAAGCACTGAAATGTATCCAATTCGTAAGTACATACGAAGGATGGAGGAATACCCCCAAAAGCACATAAAAATGTCCTAGAGTGGGAAAACTCGGAGGAGGGTATGCCAGTAATGCAAAAATTGGATGCGATCCAGAATCAAGTGAACCTGCTGGCTAAGCGGATAGTGCGCCAACATCATGAAACAAGGCAATTTTTCACTCAACTATCAGAAAGCCAAGAGAAAAAGGACTCCACGATGAGCCAGCTAAATGAAGAAGATCAAAGCAGGCTGAAAATACAAGAAAATGGGGATGATAAAATTGCTAGAAGATCTCGCCAGCAGAAGAATCGATCGAGGGAATGCGAATTCTCAAAGATGAAAGATCAAACAACCTCTAAAAGAGTCCGAAAATTCACCTCTCTGAGCAAATCCAATAAAGAAATGCTACATTTTCTGATAAAGCGAAGGAAGGATTACTAAGTTGCTGCCTCCTAAAAATCCCAAGATGAAGAGTTATGAATCCACCAAGATATGTCTCTACCATTCTAAATCACTTGGACATACGACTGAAGAATGTTGGTCTTTGCGACATAAAATCCAGGATCTCATTGAAAATGGAGAGCTGGAGATAGAATTTCCCATGACCAAAAAAGGCGAAAAAGAAATAAAAAGCTTAAGATGTCCATTCGAGACAGGCAGTTCAAATGAGGTGAAGACTATGAGCAACAATTCTGCCAGAATACAAGGTGGACTGATCCTAATGCAAGAAATGACAGAAGAGACAAAGGCATCCCCAAAGGAGATTCCCCCGCCAACATCAAACGTCATATGGTTCCAAGATATCAACCACATTCCTGATTTTATCACCTTGGATGATGCGGAGGAAATACTAATCCTTTCCAAGGAAGAAAAAGCCAAAAAGGAAAGTTCTTTGCAAGAAATACCACAACCATTCGAGGGAGATTTCATGTTGAATCCTTTGAAACCCATGAAGAAGGCGAAGGAATAGATGAAGGAAAAGGTGGTGAGATTGTCGAGGAATCCAACCCATTAGAGAATCCAGAGTTCATCCCTTTTTGCGATGCGTCCATTGCAAACGTCCTTGAGGAATGTACTAAATCAGGAAGCAATCAAGTTATGGCCACAAGCAAAGACATTCAGAATCAAGGGGTAACCTCTATCACGAGCCCTGAAGGCAACATAACCACTGACAACTGGACTATTAGGCCTCAACTAGCCAAGAAGATGTAGATCCAGAGGATAAAGTTGCGAGTTCCAGAAAATGTTGGAACGGTATCACTTTCTTCGTAGTATGCCTTTTATTTTCCATGCAAGTCAAAAACAAAACAAAACAAAAACAAAACAAAACAAAACAAAACAAAAAAACATATCTACACTCTTCTCACCACTTACCCTTTTGAACCTTTTCAAACCAAAGCCTGAACTACGAAAGACCTGATCTCCTCTTCAATAGAGAGTACGTGGAAAGACCATCAATGGTCTTGGTCAAACCAAACAAAACCCAAACAAACACTTCTCAAATAGATACACCCCAGACGATGATGGCCCAGACGTAATGGTCATCATTCGGGAGAAGGAGGTTGATGAAAGCCCCTCCATCACTGCAGTCCACCAAGACTTTGCCCTCGACAATTGAAGCAGCACTCCTTGCATTTGTCGATGAGGGTAAAAAGGGAAGAAACTCTCTCTGCCTTGTAGATAGCAATAACTGCTTACTTTTTCTGTACAGTATTAGCAGTTATATTTTTTAGGACTCTGAATTTAGGTGTGCTTGTACTTGCTGATGAGGTGCCTATTCTCCACAAGGACTGTAACTTTGATGTAAAGTTGGACACAGACTTGATGGAAATATAAGATGACTATGAGATACCTCAGGAGATCAAAGAATGGGTCAAAGACAAACCCAAGCCAAATCTTGATCGAACCACCTCTTTTAAACCTTAGAACCTTAGAAAACCCTAAACAAGTCCAGATTGGTACGGACCTCACTCCAAACCAAAAGAATGACATGGTTACTCTATTGACCCTATTCCAGGATGTGTTTGCATGGTCTCACGAAGACATGGTCGGTTTATTATCATTCATCGCCTTCCCATCAAAGGGGGATTCAAGCCACTCAGGCAGAAGCTCAGGCGATTAAAACCTGAGTGAAAGTTAAAAGTTAAAGAAGAAATTGTGAAACAATTTCAAGCCGGCATCATCATGGTGTCAACATAACCTGAATGGCTATCCAACATAGTCCCCGTGCCAAAACCGGGAAGGGAGGTGCGAGTTTGTGTGGATTACAGAGATTTGAATAAAGCTTGCCTCAAAGATAGCTTTCACGTGCCGTTCATCCATATACTCATTGACAATACAGCTCGATACGACATGTACTCCTTTGCTGATTGCTCTGCGGGGTACCATCAAATCATGGTTGCTAAAGATGATCTTGAGAAAACTTCATTCATCACGCCTTGGGGAGCCCTTTGCTCATGGGCGATTGTCATTCTACCCTCAATCAATCTGAGCTACCTATCGTTGAGCCATATGGCTCTTTTTCCGCGATCTAATAGATAAAAAAGAAAAAATATATATAAAAAAAGAAAATAGAAGAAAAAAAAGAAAAAAAAAAGAAAAAAGAAAAGAAAAAATCTCTTCAACGGGTTTCTACAATCACGCCTTTTACCATGGCAAGGAGTTCTATAGATGGCCCGGAGTTTGAAGAAAAATTTCCTCCACATTCCTCGGAATAGGAATGATTTTGCAGATGCTCTAGCAACACAGGCCTCCTTGATCAACATACATGACAAGGAAGACATGCCAACCCTCACATTTGCCCAACAAAAGGCTCCAGCCTATGGGAATTACATTGGAGAAGTATTGGATGAGCTACCTCCCATCCAACACCGTTGATATCAATATATCAATGAGCACTCACAAGATAGATCTACACCCATTGAGGCAAGCCTGACTAGGAAAAGGCGGATCCATCGACTTGCTATGAAATTCTACCTGAGCGGAGACGCACTCTATAAAAGAGATGCAGAACGATGTCTCCTCAGATGTTTGGACGAGGACTAAGCTTAGAGGCTATGGATGAAATCCATGGGAAAGTATGTGGCCCACAAATAAGCGACCTTCTACTTATAAAGAAGATCCTACAACAGAAAAGTCTGACTATGACAGTTCGAACAACACGACTTAGTTTTGAAAAAGATCATTGACAACCAAGCTCAGACTAAAGGGAAATTTTCCCCAAACTGGGAAGGCCCGTTTATTTTCAGATTACAGGAAATGGACTGCGATGAATTTCTACAAACTCATCAATTCGGACACCATGAAACGATAGTATGTCTGAGGTTACAATCAAGCGAACATCCTGGTTTTGGATCATCATATCACCAGTCATTTTAGGTTCTTTAACCCTCACTACATACAACCTTTCCTTTTTACCCATCCGCCCCTCAGGGAAAAACACACTTTTCAAACCAGCAGCCTAGTTTCACTTCATTCCCTTCAACTTCGGTTATCCCACCAGGGATTAAACCTTTCACGCCTTCAATTTATCCTGTACATGGGATTAAACTTTTCATCTGCAATCCGCCCTATACCTAGGGCGAACTACGTCGACCTGATCTCCACAATACTGGAGAATGCGTGGCGACCATGTTATATGGTCCGGTCTCACCATAGAAAAAACAAACTCACTCCTATCCATAGCCACATACAGAAACAAGTCTCAAGACACCAAAGATGGTAGGGAATACACACAGATCGACGATCCATTCTGAAAATCCTGAGACATCTCACTGTCCATCCATCAAGGAGGAGTTCAGAATACATCCAGATCACAAAGTCCTGGAGAAACAAACGAATATCAAGCAAGTAGCATGGCATAACTAAAAGGGAAGTGAATCAACATATATTTCCCTGCCATATATAATGTTGTTTGATATATACAATGTGTACTGTACATGACAAAATGGCTAAGCTAGTCTGTGCAGGAAAATACAATCCCATCTACAAATCAGTGTATATGCGGGCTATCAAGTCCAACATGAATTCCCTCTCAGAGGAAGGAGGTAACACTGTGATCTCCTACCCAAGGGTTTCTACACGAGCCAACAGATCCACTACCAACTACATGCGATATCTCGGGTGGATATAATGTCATCCCGCTCAGCAACAACGATATCCCTATGAGTTAGAGCATCATCTCTCTAACAAAGTGACAACTTTACCAGAAAGAGCTATCAACATCAAAGCCCACGTCCACTACCTGTTCACCAGATGGTACAGATGTAAAAGCCTCTTGCGATCTCGACGTCTTATCAGCACATCTATCAAAGCAACTATCCCAGACAACAAGCGAGGCTGGGGTAATTTCAAAATTAGCGACAACCGGATAGTGGATCCCTTACAATAATATTGGGGGCAATCTCGAAAGCAGCGACAACTCAACACTGGGGCATTTATCAATCATCCTGAAATGGAAAATGCACTAGTTAGAGCCATCAGCACGGTCCATCATCATCTCAATGGCGATTCAGATATTATTCACTCACGACTTCATCAACAAAGAGAGTTTCTCATATGAACCCTCGGCATCAACATGCGAAAGGACTGTTGTGACGACCCCAAAATAGGTATACATCACCCATTATGAGTCGCCAAAAACATGGTACAGAAACAACTACAACTTCATTAATACAATTGTTGTGTAAAATACAACAACCCAATACTGTGAGTTTGAATACAAATATTCTCTACTAGAGAGTATACAAACTCAAAAGGAGTCTTTATTACAATTATTATCACACTATTTTATAAAATAGTGAGGACTGCTAACACCACTGACTGAAAACATCACTCCGCACCCCGACTAGTTCCCGCTATATTCTCGCCTCCTGAGAAAAATGGAACAAAAAGGGTGAGCTCAACTAGCCCAGTAAAGAATATTATGACTAAGATAATATACAACAAATTATCGTTAGTCTTCAATGAGAGAAAATCGATAAAATATAATGAGACAACAAGTTTTAGATCAACAAGCTAGAAGCGGAAACAACAATCCATTAGAAGAGTCAAGTAGAGAAAGAATTCTACTATCTTCTAAGATTTAAAAGTCCATCATCAATATTTTATCCTTGTAACATCAATTAATATTCATCTTGAATCAAATATTCATCTTTGCACTTCTGAGCCAAAGATATTCATTTATATCACCAGTTGGTCAGTGTTCATCTCAACACTGCTCATCTTTTGCACTACTACCAAAGATATTCATTAGGTAATCATTCATCTTTGCACTACTGTGCCAAAGATATTCATTAATATCATCATTTAGGACTGAGGATGATGAAAAATATTTTAAAGGAACGAATTTAGTGAAACAAAATAACAAATATTAGAGATTCGTATTACAGTTTATCCAAGTTTAATAATACTCCAATATAACCAATTTTAAAGAAGAATTCAAAAATAAAGATCAAAACATGGATACAATCAAAGATAGTAACCATAAAAGACAACTTGGACAAAAAGAAGAAAATTTTATTTTCAAGGTGAATAGTGTAAGATGATTCGTGAATAGTCCAGTAGTATACATGAATAGTAACCCTTGAGCACAAAAAGTTCCAAATTTGATAAAAAGTTTATACCAATATTTCTAAGCATAATGATATTGAAGAAAATATCATTTTAAGAAGAAAATAACATCCCTTACCTCAAAATATCGATTGCTTACGATCGGAATATCGATTGTAAAAAGGTGAAGGATACTTGCACTAATGACTAGAAACTCAAAAGTATCTAAATACTCACAAAATACACTCAATAATCTAGAGAGAAAGAGAGAAAACTTGTTTCTGGTGTGATTTTAAATTCTAACTTAGCCCTCTATTTATAGGAAAATGTTAGCACGCCGAAGCAGACTTGACCTGCAACCTGATGGCTTTACCTACTACTATTCCCACCCTCCACATTTGAATAAAAATCTCAACACATTTTTACCAACCAAAAGTGGGGCCCACCAATTCTAGAATTTTCTACCAAAATGATAAATTCTGCAACTTCAACAATTTCTGAACCAGTCATCTCGTAAAATTCATAACAAATCATACGTTCATTTTTAACGGTTCAAAATTTGTGGACATATACTCAACTTATATATGTATAACATATCCAAATATTACCACGATCCAACGGTCGGATTAAAAATTATAACCCCCGCAATATATCTCAAAAATCCTGATTTGATTTTTAATACCTCCATTCCGACAAAAATACTGATAAAACACCCCAACATTAACTCCATCATTTTTAACCACAATAAATATATCCAACATTTATATTCACATAAAATAAATATTTCCTTATCATATGAATCAATAATTAATTATTCACAAATAATATTACAGAATCACAATTATGACAACCAGGCAGTTCCCAGAAAAGAGGGGGCTTTCCAATAAGGATTTCTCCTCATCTTGGTAGCGCAATTAGGTGACCGGACATCTCCTCGATGAACTTTCTAGACATTGCCAATAATGCTATCTAATAATATTATTCCAAATAATATGAATTATTGATCTGATAATGGAGATGATGTGCAGTGACAATTATTGAAACAATAATATTATTAAATATCAACGCAGCAATTATTGAACCAATAAAATAAAATATTGAGCAAGTAATTATCGTAACAATTATTGAGTAGTGCCTTTTACGTAAGAATCAATAATTCAATAATGTGCAATACTGGTATTACTCTTATGCAACCACGCAGCGTATCGTATTTTAACCCACCGGTATTCCAACGGTGTTAGCATTCAGAATAACTACGTCGTTATTCAATTTTGTCATTTTCTTCATTCGACTGTTATCCGTTATGGGGCCCATAAATGGCTGCGCCGTCGTACGAATATTCCCCAAAAAAAAGAATATTCCACAACCAAACGAAAATTCCCCGACAAATGAATATTTTATAACCACTTGCTTATTTTGAAAATTTTGCACATTTCACCCATAACCAAAATATTATATCAAATTAACACCATATTAATCACAATAATAAATAAAGGAAATTTGATTTTATTCATTAAAAAGTTGGGGCCTTACAACATCCCTTCCTTATGAAATTTCGTCCTCGAAATTGACGTACGTACATTGTGTTTCGAAAAGGTGAGGATACCTCGCTTTCATTTCTGATTCCAACTCCCAGGTCATCTCTTCAATAGCATGGTTTCTCCACAAAACCTTAACTTGTGGTATAACCTTCGTGCGTAGGACATGCTCTCTTCCTATCCAAGATCTTAATAAGTACCTCCTCAGACGTTAAATCTTGACTATCTCATCTGGTTCTAACTCAATAATGTGGTTCGGGTCTTTAACATATTTACGAAGCATAGATATGTGAAAACATTATGAACACGAGACATACTTGGAGGTAATGCGAGTCTATAAGCCACATTTCCTATTCGATCAAGAATCTCAAATGGACCAACAAATCTTGGATTGAGCTTTCCTCTCTTCCCAAATCTTGTAACTCCCTTCGAAATCTAGGACACAGAGTCTTAATAGATCTTCAAGAGTTTGAATAGTCCTCTCTGATTGTCCGTCCGTTTGAGGATGGTATCTTATGCTGATCGAATCATAAATCCGTGCCCATAGCTTTTCTCGCAAGCTAACCCAAAATCGTGAAGTGAATCTTGGGTCACGATCCGAAACTATGGATCTTGGCATGCCATGCAATCTTATAATCTCATTTACGTACATATTAGTAAGACGTTCAAGGAATAAGTCTCACGTATATAGGCAAGAAATGGGCGGAACTTGGTTAATCTATCAACAATAACCCAAATCGCATCTATGCCTTGAGAAACCTTGGGAAGACCCATAACGAAATCCATAGTAATGTGTTCCCACTTCCATTTCGGAATCTCAAGTGGTTGTAATGGACCCTTTGGCATTTGATGCTCCGCCTTTACACGTTGTCAAGTTAAACACCTCGAGATAAACTCCGCGATCTCTCTTTTTATATTGCTCCATCAAAATGTATGTCGAAGATCATGATACATTTTGGTACTCCCAGGATGGATTGCAAACGGTGTGTTGTGTGCCTCCATCATAATCTATGCTTCAAGTCAGAATCGTTAGGAACACAAAGTCTGGAGTTGACTCGAAGTATTCCTTCTTCATCGATTCTTGCTTCTGGAATAGCACCTTCTTGCACTTTCTTCTTCATACGCATTAGCTCCATGTCCGTAGCTTGAGCAGCTTTAACTTTATCAATTAAAGTCAGTTCTACTCGTATGTTTGATATCATTACATGGGTACTTGGAGCCTTCATCTCTATCTCCATCCTTTGCAAGTCATACAAAATGGGCCTTTGTGTTAACAACATTGCACTCGTACCCGCATATGATCTTCTACTCAATGCGTCAGCTACTACCTTTGCTTTTTCAGGATGATATTGGATGGTATGATCGTAATCTTTCAGCAGCTCGAGCCAACGTCATTGCCGCATGTTGAGTTCCTTTTGGGTGAAGAAATATTTTAGGCTTTTATGATCTGTATAGATCTCCACTTTCTCCCCATACAGGTAGTGTCTCTAGATCTTTAACGCAAAAACGACTGCTGCTAACTCCAAATCATGAGTAGGATAATTCCTCTCATATTCTTTGAGTTGTCACGAGACATAGGCTATGACTTTCCCATGTTGCATGAGAACACATCCTAACCCTTTGTCCGAAGCATCGCTGTAGATAACAAATCCATCCGAACTAGATGGTATTGTCAGAACAGGTGCCGAAATGAGTCCCATCTTGAGTTCTTGAAAACTCTTCTCACAATCCTTGCTCCAACCGAATTTTATATCTTTACGAGTCAGCTGAGTTAACGGAGTAGCGATTCGAGAAAATCCTTCCACGAATCTCCGATAATAACCAGCTAAGCCTAGAAAGCTACGTACTTCGGTCACCGACTTCGGTTGCTCCCAACTTTGTATGGCTTCAATCTTCGCCGGGTCAACAGATACTCCATGTTTTGACACCACATGCCCAAGGAATGCTACTTCCTCAAGCCAAAACTCACATTTCTTCAGTTTGGCATATAGTTTGTTATCATGAAGCCTTTGCAGTACCAGCTTCAAATGGTGCTCATGATTTTCACGGCTTTTGGAATAGATGAGGATGTCATCAATAAAGACAACAACGAATTGATCCAAATATTCCTTGAATACACGGTTCATCATATCAATGAAAGTAGCAGGAGCATTAGTCAATCCAAAAGACATGACTAAGAATTCATAATGCCCTGTCTCGAAGGAGTTCAAGGCGTCTTTGAATTTCCTCGCTTTTTAATCTTGGTGATGATATCCGAATGAAGATCGATCTTTAAAAAGAATTGTGCTCCTTGAATTGGTCAAACAAAGTCATCAATGCGAGGTAGCGGATACCTATTCTTGATAGTGACATGGTTCAACTCTCGGTAGTCAATACAAAGTCGCATACTCCCGTCTTTCTTCTTTACGAATAACATAGGAGCACCCCAAGGAGATGTACTAGGACGAATAAAACCGATGTCCAACAACTCCTGTACTTGGACCTTTAACTCCTGAAGTTCAATAGGAGCCATTCGATATGGGATTTTAGAAATGGGCTTTGTACCAGGTTCAAGGTCAATAAAGAATTCAACATCACGTTCTGGGGGTAGACCGGGAAGTTCTTCAGGAAATTCACTAACAATAGAAATAGTATTCAAATCTGATGTGTTTTTGTTCAAGTCCGTGACATGGGCTAAGAAAGCTTGACATCCATTTTTCAATAAATGAATAGCTTTATGGCTTGATATGACAGTGACTGATTTTAGTGGTTTGGTTATTTGAATTCGCATAATAGGTTGGTTAGGAATATGAAAACTAACAACCTTACGAAAATAATCAATTTTAGCATGATGCGTGGTTAACCAATCAATCCCCAAAATCACATCAAATATAAGTATCTTTAAAGAGATAAGATCAATAGGTAATGTGATAGTGCCAACTTGGATTATGCAAGATTTATAAACTGTAGATGTAACGAAGGTTTCACCCAACGGAGTTTCAACAGATAAGTCAAAGTCCAATTTCTCCGGAGTCAAGTTTAAACGTTGAGCACAACTAGGAGAGATAAAAGAATGGGTAGAACTGGTATCTAGTAAGGTATAAACTTCGCAAGAGTTCAAGATTAGCTTACCCGTGATCACCTCATTCGGGTTCCTCACGTTTTGTGCAGTCATGACAAATGCCCTTCCAGGAACCACCGACTTTGACTTGTCTGGGACAGCCTTTGGAGTCACCATCCCTGTTGAACTTGGTTTTATAACTAGACAATCTCTAGCTATATGACCTTCCTTTCCACAGTTATAACACACCTTGGATTGTTGTGGGAAGTTTGGGCTGATGTGTCCCTCTTTTC
This sequence comes from Panax ginseng, assembly GCA_020205605.1. Taxonomy (NCBI): domain Eukaryota; kingdom Viridiplantae; phylum Streptophyta; class Magnoliopsida; order Apiales; family Araliaceae; genus Panax; species Panax ginseng. The sequence continues at coordinate 63,180,187 of CM035143.1, read as the reverse complement.
CGCATTTGTAACATACCACCGGTGGTCGTTCTCCTCCACTAGAAACAGTTGATGTTTGTGCTGACGTCTTTACGCTATCATTGTTGTACCTTCTCCTTTTGAAATCTCCTCCCGACTCGCTCCTTCTATTATCACGGCCACGATTACCACCAGAGTGGTTACCGCTTTTGTTCGAATGCTTTCCTTCCCTCTGGTTGTCATTGCTCCGATGACCGCTGCCACCGGTATGACCCTGGTTGTGTTCCCTCGGTTGAACATACTCATTATCTCGCTCTAATAATTGAGCCCCATTTTACAACATCCGAATATAAAGAAAATTTATGAGAGATAAGATATCTTAGAATCTCGGGCTTTAGACCTCTCTAGAAACATCCTCGTCATTCGTTCCTCATTTTGACCAAATGAGGTGCAAAACCCGATAACTCGCAAACTTACGCCTCGTCTTTGGGACACCGTCATGTTGTTTTGTTCGGTCGATAAACTCCACCTCCTTCATATATTGAATACTTTTTCGGAAAGTACTTGTCATTGAATAGTTCTGAAATGTTTCCCAAGACATGTTGAAAGTGCTTGGTGGTTGGCACGCTTCACAGACTTCCACCAGTAATCTGCCTCACCGCAGAACATAAAGGTGGCGAATAGAACCTTCTGTTCCTCCGTGCATCCCAAGACATCGAATATCTTGGTAATTTGCTTGACCCACGTTTTCGCCATGATCGGATCCGGCTTTCCCTTAAATTCTGGTGGTCCCAACTCCTTGAACTGCTTGGCTATGACAAGCCGTGCATTGCTAGCATTTCCACCCGTATTCTGTGCACGAGTGTCCCTCGTCTGGTTTTGCATGAACTGCAAAAAACTTCTAAACATCCCATCATTCATCATTTGTTCGGTAGTGTTGTTTACAAGAGGAATATTGTCTTCTTGTTACACGTTCCCCTAGGTGGTGATCATAGGTGACTCCACGGTCTGATTTACTCCATTATTAATGTTCTCAGCTTCCATTCTTAAATACTGACATAAAACAAGGGTTAATAGTCATGTCATATATTATCCTTATACTCTGACCGACCAAATAAACACCAAATAAACAGAGTCAGGTCATACTAGCGAAGGAATTCCCCGTCTCTCCCCTCCTAGTTCTTGTCTCACATCTCAGCCAGGGATCATATCCCTAAGCTTTCATACCAACTGTGACGACCCCAAAATAGGTATACATCACCCATTATGAGTCGCCAAAAACTTTGTACAGAAACTACTACAACTTCATTAATACAATTGTTGTGTAAAATACAATAACCCAATACTGTGAGTTTGAATACAAATATTCTCTACTAGAGAGTATACAAACTCAAAAGGAGTCCTTATTACAATTATTATCACACTATTTTATAAAATAGTGAGGACTGCTAACACCACTAACTGAAAACATCACTCCACACCCCGACTAGTTCCCGCTATATTCTCGCCTCCTGAGAAAAATGGAACAAAAAGGGTGAGCTCAACTAGCCCAGTAAAGAATATTATGACTAAGATAATATACAACAAATTATCGTTAGTCTTCAACAGGGAAAATCTGATAAAATATAATAGACAACAAGTTTTAGATCAACAACTCCAGCGGAAACAGCAATCCATTAGAAGAGTCAAGTAGAGAAAAAAATTCTACTATCTTCTAAGATATAAAAGTCCATCATCAATATTTTATCCCTGTAACATCAATCAATATTCATCTTGAATCAAATATTCATCTTTGCACTACAGGCCAAAGATATTCATTTGTATCACCAGTTGGTCATGTTCATCTCAACACCTGTTCATCTTTGCACTACGGCCAAAGATATTCATTAGGTAATCATTCATCTTTGCACTACAGGCCAAAGATATTCATTAATATCATCATTTAGGACTGAGGATGATGAAAAATATTTTAAAGGAACAAATCCAGTGAAACAAAATAACAAATATTAGAGATTCGTATTACAGTTTATCCAAGTTCAATAATACTCCAATATAACCAATTTTGAAGAAGAATTCAAAAATAAAGATCAAAACATGTATACAATCAAAGATAGTAACCATAATAGACAACTTGGACAAAAAGAAGAAAATTTCATTTTTTGGTGAATAGTGTCGAATTCGTGAATAGTGCCGTATACGTGAATAATGTCGTATACGTGAATAGTAACTCCGACACAAAAAGTTCCAAATTTGATAAAAATTTTATACCAATATTTCGGCATAATGATATTGAAGAAAATATCATTTTAAGAAGAAAATAACATCCCTTACCTCAAAATATCAGTACTTCTTCGGTGTAAGGCTGAACTATACTTGCACTAATGACTAGAAACTCACAAAGTATCTAAATACTCACAAAATACACTCAATAATCTAGAGAGAGAAAGAGAGAAAACTTGTTTCTGGTGTGATTTTCAATTCTAACTTAGCCCTCTATTTATAGAAAAATGTTAGCACGCCGAAGTAGACTTGACCTTCAACCTGATGGCTTTACCTGCTACTATTCCCACCCACCACATTTGAATAAAAATCTCAACACATTTTTACCAACCAAAAGTGGGGCCCACCAATTCTAGAATTTTCCACCAAAATGATAAATTCCGCAACTTCAACAATTTCTGAACCAGTCATCTCGTAAAATTCATAACAAATCATACGTTCATTTTTAACGGTTCAAAATTTGTGGACATATACTCAACTTATATATGTATAACATATCCAAAAATTACCACGATCCAACGGTCAGATTAAAAATTATAACCCCCGCAATATATCTCAAAAATCCTGATTTGATTTTTAATACCTCCATTCCGACAAAAATACTGATAAAACACCTCAACATTAACTCCATCATTTTTAACCACAATAAATATATCCAACATTTATATTCACATAAAATAAATATTTCCTTATCATATGAATCAATAATTAATTATTCACAAATAATATTACAGAATCACAATTATGACAACCAGGCAGTTCCCAGAAAAGAGGGGGCTTTCCAATAAGGATTTCTCCTTACTGGCGCGCAATTAGGTGACCAAACATCTCCTTGACAGAACTTTATAGACATTGCCAATAATGCTATCTAATAATATTATTCCAAATAATATGAATTATTGATCTGATAATGGAGATGATGTGCAGTGACAATTATTGAAACAACAATATTATAAAATATCAACGCAGCAATTATTGAACCAATAAAATAAAATATTGAATAGTAATTACTATAACAATTATTAAGTAGTGCCTTCTTACGTAAGAATCAATAATTCAACAATCTTGTGTAATACTACAGTGCTTCTTTGTGCAACCACGCCAGACATCAGTATTTTAACCGCCGGGTATTCCAATAGTGTTAACGGTAACAACTACGCCGTTATTCAATTTTGTCGTTTTCTTCATTCGACCGTTATCCGTTATGGGGTCCACAAATGGTCGTCTTGGTCGCATTTAATATTCCCGAAGCGGAAAGAATATTCCACGACCAAACGAATATTCCCCGACAAATGAATATTTTATAACCACTTGCATATTTTGAAAATTTTGCACATTTCACCCATAACCAAAATATTATATCAAATTAACACCTTATTAATCACAATAATAAATAAAGGAAATTTGATTTTATTCATTAAAAAGTTGGGGTCATACAACTGTGGCATTTTTCCAATTCCAAGAAATTGAAGGAGCTTAAGGCGAGATCAAGCTTCTCATCAAAAAGAAAGGGGTGAACTCCTGAAAGAAATCATAGCGACATAAGAGTGCCCCTATGAAAGAAGGGGAAACTTCTCAAAAAAGTTCTTAACTCAGAAGCAGAAGGTCAACAATGAAAGGCCTAGCAAATGAAATCTACATCATCAACATGCGTTAAGTCCTCTGGTCGAGGCCTCTACACTGCAAGCGCTCAAATCAAGGCAAAGAAAAGAATGAATTACACCCTCCAGGGATTTCAGCGACATTCAAGTCATCAGTTCAGCCGGGTCTCGAATCAAATGCTTAAGGAAATGGGGCACAAGCACCCAACAGTAAAAGGAAACTCCAAATCACCTCAAGAAGGGCGAGACATCTGGTGGTTGTCATCAATCTAGCGTAACATCAGGTGAAGTCTAGTGACGTAATCCGTGGAATACTTCAGCGAAGGTATCAAAAGATCCGGTATTCTTAAACCATTGGCATCAATTCAGCGCGACATCAAGACAGTTCAGCGATGAAAACTTTGTATACCACCGTTCGAGTGGGAATCGAAAAAGTTCAGCGATCAGCATGATAGGCACCATTGCAAACTACCAGCGAATACATCGGGAGGGTCTGGTGATTTCAGAACGTCATCCCCATCAAAGATGTGGAAAACATCTCAACTTATCTTCATCAAACAAGCATCAACGATTAAATGCCAAACCATTGGAGTCAACACCAGCATCTGCAGCAGCAATGATCAGTAAAAGGTAAAGCGATTTGCGATGCGATATGCGATGTGCGAATTAAGAGTTGCGATTTGCGATACAATATTTGATGTGCGAATTGCGATGTGCGAGTTGCGAAATGCGATTTGGCCAAATGCGAAAATTGAAGTGCGAAATACGATGTGCGATTTGCGAACTACGATTTGCGAAAACATTTTTACATTCATCATAAACATTCACTACATTGCGATTTGCATCATTGAAAATACCTTGTCATGTTTCAAGTGTCTACTAATCTTTATCATATCCATTCCATTGCATTGCATGAACATGAAAAAGAAGGGCATCTGTAGACGCTCGAAATTTTCTTCTCCTGTTACTAACCATGTAGGAGGGCAAAAGCATCTTTTTCCCACTCCAAAGATAACCCTGGAGGACTACGACATCAACTTCAAACCCCGGAGATAACCCTGGGAGATCCAGTTTCAACCTCGGAGATAACCCTAGAGGATCAAGATCAAAGCCTGGAAATAGCCCCAGGAGGTCAAGCCAACCTCAGAGATAACCCTGAGAAACGACTGCTACAACTGCGCGAAAATCGAAGATAACCCCGGGAGGGGCAAAATGGTCATTTTTCCAACTCAACTTCACTTCAAATTAAATACACTCATTTCAACTCAAAATACTTCAAAGGAAGTCCCCTAAGAGCGATATCTTAACTCCGAAGCGCAAACTACACAAAACGGCTCACCGGATTGCCTGACGGAAACCCGGGAATGCCATTTTGGTCATGGACCCATCTTCCTAGAATCAAAAAAGGTCAACTCATATGTCATTGTGTAGCTCTTGGAAAGAGCTTTTCGGAATGGTATGGCACACTTCCATCGGACTCCCGGATTAAAAGTTACGAGCGACCGAGCGAACAACGCAGACGTCTTGACACACAAAGAGACCCACAGCGCCGGGGCACTTTGGCCACCCAGCAGTACACACACTAGGTGCCGCTTGCAGTGAACCTGGCCCCCTCTATAAATAGAGGCTTGGGGTCTTGATTTTCTAAGAGAAAACGACTGAAAACCCCGCACACATTGGGCTCAAGACTTTCGCCCATACAGTGTATTTCCCACTTTCAAACACCTGTGAGCTCATATATAGCCTCTTTTGTACCCACAAAAGCCAGTGGTTACCCACTCTAAAGATATAGAAGCCTTTTTTTATCAGTTAGCTGTAAGCCTTCTCACACACTTTAGAGTCTTTCTCTTCATCTTTGCACACACCCTTCTACACGTTGAGAGTCATGTTGCTTGCTTTTGCGGACTTGATTAGTGGTTTCATTTCATCTGTATATATATATATATATATATATATATATATATATATATATATATATATATATATATTATATATATATTTACATATATATTGGCTAACATTATCGAGTTATGCATAGATTGAGCCTAGACTTGATGCAGTGCGTTTACTCCGCTTTATATATATATATATATATATATATATATATATATATATATATATCAACTGTGTGTGTCGAACTTTGCTCAATGAGCCTAGACTTGGTTTAGTGCGTTTATCATTTATATATATATATATATATATATATATATATATGAAGCTGTGGTAGGACTGCATTCGATGAGCACGGATTTTACATCCTATGCGTTTACTTTTCTTATATATATATATATATATATATATATATATATATATATATACTTATATATATATGAATCTGTGGGTGAACTCGCTCGATGAGCCCAGATTTTACATCAGAATGCGTTTATTCGCTTTTATATATATATACATACTTATATATATGATATGTGGTCGAACTATGTTCGATGAGCCCGGATTTTATATCCGGTGCGTTTATTTCTTATATATATATATATATATATATATATATATGTATGTATATTTCGTCCCACCTGGAGTTTACTTCGTGGTGGTTGATCGCTTACTGACTTTATTTACGTTTAAATCTGCTGGAGTTTACTTCATGGAAGTTGATCGCATTTATAGCTTTATTTATATTACATCCTTTGGAGTTTCCTTCGTGGCGGTTAATCGTATTCTGACTTTATTTATATTTTCGATCCCCCATGGAGGTGCTTTCGTGGTTGGTGATCCCGTGTCGTATATATATATTTACAACTTTTATATATATACCTGCTTACATCTTTCATATAAACTGCATTATTTTGTGAGCCTAGGAATCATGTGATCACAGATTCATCCCATTGAATCTAGATTCGGTTCCCGTGATGGACATTTTCAGCTGTAAGCAGCTTGTAAATTATTCTGAAGTGTCTGAATTTCCTTAGATGGTTTTCATACCCACGAGGAAGCCGACATTATTTTTGTATATTATTTTTCGTACGGATGCCTCGCATCCGTCAAATAAAATCAATTTAGCCGCTCATTTAATAAAATGGGAGTGTAAAAGGTCTCAATTCTTATGGAGCATCAGTGTTTGAAAAACCTCTTTTATAAAACATCATTGCCATATCTTGCTAAAAACTAAATTTTTACATAAATTCAAACCCTGTGTATATAGGTTCGAACGAGGCCTTGCACAACTTCCATATAACAGTACATTGACCCACACACACACACACTCAGATAATAGTTTCTTGAAACGAGGCGGTCACCGTGGTAACACGGATGTCAGGGGGTGCCTAACACCTTCCCCCCGCATAACCAAGTCCCCGAACCCTAAACGAATCTCGATTTCACCGACTCGTATATCAGTGTCACATCACTGGGTCAATGTGCAAACCTTTTCTCGGTTGTGTTGGTACAACCATTTAAAAAACCAACTGGCGACTCTTAACAATCCATCGTCAACATTATACATGTCGAACCTTTTTCACTTGTTTTTTCAAACAAATCTCACTTAAAATGAGAACACCAAAGAACAAGTAACGGAAAGGGACATCCAAAAATCCCGACGTCGACACATATAATACGAGAAATGAAACAACGCTCCCACTAACCTTCTTGTACACACATTGTTCGTCCTCATTTTTGATAAAATCAAACTCTTTGATTGTCTCATCAAAACAGATGTTCCACCTACGAGAAGTTTGTTTCAATCCATAAATGGATCGTTGTAGCTTACAAACTTGATTTGTTCCAACCTTTGAAACAAATCACTTTGGCTGTGTCATATACACATCCTCTTCAAGTTTCCCATTAAGGACGGCCGTTTTCACGTCCATCTGCCAGATTTCGTAGTTATGGTAAGCTGCAATCGCAAGAAAAATCCGAATGGACTTGAGCATTGCTACTGGTGAGAAGGTTTCGTCATAGTCAACTCCTTGTCTTTTTTTGAAACCTTTTGCAACCAATCGGGCCTTATAGGTCTCTACCTTGCCATCTGTTCCAGTCTTTCTTTTAAAAACCCATTTACACCCAATAGGCTTAATGCCTTCAGGTGGTGAAACCAAAGTCCATACTTGGTTCTTCTACATGGAGTCCATCTCGGATTTCATGGCTTCTTGCCACTTCTCTCAGTCTTTACTACTCATAGCCTATTTGTAATTCAATGGATCATCATCATCTATGATGCGTACCTCATCGTCATCCTCTATGACAAGTCCATACCTATCAGGTATCTTTGGTACTCTTCCAAATTTATGAATAGGGTGTGGTATAGAAGGAATCTCTACTTGGACAGGTTCATCCATTTGATCTATAGTGGTTTGTGGATCTTGAATTTCTTCAAGATCTATTTTCCTCCCACTGGCCCCTTCAAGGATAAACTTCTTTTTCCAAGAAGGCAACATGTTTGGCAATAAACACCTTTTGTTCAGTAGGATTGTAGAAATAATATCCTAAACTTTCTTTAGGATATCCCACAAAAGTACACTTATCAAATCTTGTCCCAAGCTTATCATTCTGAAACCTTTTCACATAAGCTGGACATCCCAAAATCTTAATATGCTTAAGACTAGGTTTCCTCCCTGTCCACATCTCATATGGAGTCTTAGGGATGGATTTCGAGGGAACCTTATTTAGTAGATATGTAGCCGCTTCTAGGGCATATCCCCAGGATGACACCGGAAGATCGGTAAAACTCATCATGGAACGAACCATGTCCAATAATTTTTGAATTCTCCTTTCAGATACACCATTCAACCGTGGCGTCCCTGGTTGAGTGCATTGTGAGATTATACCATTTTCTTTGAGACAATTGAGAAACTCACTACTTAAGTATTCACCTCCTCGATCTGATCGAAGAATCTTAATACTCTTACCAGTTTGTTTCTCTACTTCACTTCTGAACTCTTTGAACTTTTCAAATGATAGATTTGTATTTCATTAAATACACATATCCAAATCTTAAGTGATGGTCAGTGAATGTAATAAAATAAGAATACCCTCCTCATGTATTCGTTGTCATAGGTCCACATACATCTGTGTGTACCAACGCTAACAACTCTGTAACTCTTTCTCCTTTTTCCACTAAAAGGAGATTTGGTCATTTTTCCCATTAGACAAGATTCACAAGTTGGATATGATTCATAATCTGATAGCTCTAAGAGCCCATCTTTATGTAACTTGGATAATCTTGTTTCATTAATATGACCAAGTCTACAACGCCACATGAAGGTATAATTTACATCATCTCTTTTACTTTTCTTAGTTTGTTCAATTTGAAGTATATTTTCATGCAAGTCAAGAATGTAAAGTCCATTTCATAAATTACCAACACCATATAAAACATTATTATTATAAATAGAACAACTATTGTTCTTTATTATAATGTCAAAACCATCCATATCCAATACAGATATTGAAATAATGTTTCTAATAAGTGACAGAATAAAATAACAATAATTTAAACTAATGGACTTGCCCGTAGGCAGTGCTAAACAATAAGTCCCTACAGCTAATGCAGCAACCTTTGCTCTATTTCCCACTCGTAGGACGACCTCATCCTTGCTCATCTTTTTACTTCTGACCAGTCCCAGCATATTATTACATATGTGAGAACCACAGCCAGTATCCAATACCCAAGTAGAATATTGACTTTCAGAAAAATTAATTTCAATCATAAACAAACCTTGATTAGGATTTGAAGCTTCTCCAAGCTTCTTCTGCTTTTGTTCCGCAAGATAATCCTTGCAGTTCCTCTTCCAATGACCCGGCTTGTTGCAATGGAAGAAAATTCCTTTACTAGCTGGATCAGGTTTCTTTTGATCCTTCACTTTTGCCTTTCCCTTAGCCTTCTTGGATTTCTTCTTTTCAGAAGATACCTTGGGCCTCTTCCTTTTCTTGGAAGAATCATCCACCAGTAAGACATGGTTCTTCTGAGATGGGAAGTGACCTTCGTAGATTTTCAACATGTTAAGTAACTCGAGGCAAAAGTCGACGTCCAACTTATTCATGTGAAAATTCACAACAAATTGTGAGAAGGTGTCAGGGAGTGACTGCAAGATCAAATCTTGACTCAACTCCCCATCCATGACGAGCCCAAGTTGTCCAAGACGTTCAATCAAAGTAATCATATTTAGGACATGAGTCTCAACAGTAGTACCCTCAGTGATCTGAGATCGGAAGAGCTCCTTAGATATTTCATATCTAGCAGTCCTACTTTGCTCACCATACAACTCTTGAAGGTGCAGTAGCATAGTAGGAGTGTGACACCCCCAAAATAGGTATACATCACCCATTCTGAGTTGTCAATACATGGTACAGAAATAACTACAACTTTATTATTACAACAGTAAAACTGTGAGTTTGAATACAAATATTTATCTTCTAGACAATATCTATACTCAAATAAATCCTCATCACATTTATTGATACATTATTTTACAAAAATGGTGAGGACTACTAAACAACTCTCTCTAGAACCTTCATTCCATACCCCGACTCGTACTCGCTATATTCTCGCCTCCTGAGAAGAAAAATAGAACAAAAAGGAAAAGGGTGAGCTCAACTAGCCCAGTAAAGAATATTATGACTAAGATAATATACAACAAATTATCATTAGTCTTCAACAGGGAAAAATCTAATAGAATACAATAGACAACAAGTTTTAAATCAATATTCACAGCGGAAATAATAATTCATTAGAAGAGTTAAGTAGAGAATGCAAACTACTATCTTCTATGTATGAATTTAAAAGTTCATCGTCTATCTTTTATCCCTGTAACATCAATCAATATATATCCGAATCAAATATTCATCTTTGCACTTTCTGAGCCAAAGATATTCATCGATTGGTCATGTTCATCTAAACACACTGCTCATCTTTGCACTACGGGCCAAAGATATTCATCGAAATCATTCATCTTTGCACTGAGCCAAAAATATTCAATAATATCATCATTTAAGACCGAGGATGATGAAAAATATTTTTAAAGAAAGCGAATCCAAAGTGAAACAAAATGACAAGGATTAAGGATTAAGGATTCGTACTTTGTTTTATCCATGTCCAAAATACCTCAAAAATAATCATAGTGGTGTAAAATTCAAGAATGATCAAAACATGGATACAATCAAAGCTAGTATCCACAATAGATATTTTAGATTTAAAAGGGAAAATTTTATTTTTCGATGAATAGTCCCAGATTCGTGAATAGTGTCGATATCGTGAATAAGTGTCGATATCGTGAATAGTAACTCAGACACCAAAAATTCCAAATTTGATAAAAACTTGAGATCAATATTTCAAAGATAATGATATTGAAGAAATAATATCATTACGAAAAAAAAAAATAATATCCCTTACCTCGGAAGACAATATACTTAACCGGAATAATGGATATAGGCTATAACTTGAACTTGCACCGTATAGCAATACTCAAAGTATACTCAAAATACTCACAAGAATACGCCGATAATATAGAGAGAAAACTTCAATTTCGTGTGATTTTTAATTCTAACCTAAGCACCTATTTATAGGAAAATGCTTAGAACACCAAAGTAGAAAATTTAATAAATTAATAATATATATATATATTTCAATGCACACTTAATTTGCCCAACATCACCAACCAACCAAATTTCACTACACAAGACTAACAACAAAAAAAATGTTTTTCTAATTTAAAATAATTTAAACTTCCAAAATCAATTATTTTGAACTTGAGAACTTCAATAATTAACAATAAATAGTCCTTTTGTCGGAAAATTTGAATCTACTTGCTTTTTTATAGGAAATTCAATTCATTACAACTTTACGGAAGAAAGTTTTTCCAAATTCAAAGTAAATTGGTAAAGAAATCCATAAGCAGGCGATTTTACAAGCTATAATCAAATTTCGGTCGAGAAATGGGGTCCCGCGACATGTTTAACATGTTTTAAAACAATTTTGCAACAAAAATACTCTTCATCCTCATATACTCATATATCCCACATTCATTGTAAAAATATTATATTATAATAATATAATAATATATTATTTTATCACAAAGATAAAATATCGATTTTCAACAATTGTCACTTTAAAAATTTTTTCCATCTATATCCATATAAAATGAATATTTTCCTCATCATATAAATCAATAATTAATTATTCACAAATAATATTACAGAATCACAAGATCGGGCAACGGTAGTTTCCTGGAAAGAGGGGCTTTCAATAAGAATTTTTCCCTTACTAAGCGTGCAATTAGGTGACCAAACCTCTCCTTGAGCAAGAACTTTCTAGACATTGCCAATAATGTTTTCTAATAATATTATTCAGATAATATGAATTATTGCTTCGATAATGGAAAATACTGTGTAGTGACAATTATTGAAACAACAGTAATATAAAATATCAACGCAGCAATTATTGAATCAATAAAATAAAATACTGAACAGTAACTACTGTAACAATTATTGAGTAGTGCCTTCTTAAGTAAGAATCAATAATTGGTGCAATACCGTGTGCTACTGTGCAACAACGCGTATTACTGTGTTTTAACCACCGGGTATTCCAACAGTGTAAACGGTAACAACTACGCCGTTATTTTTAAACAACTTATATTTGTCGTTTTCTTCATCCAATCGCTTTTCGTTATGGGGCCCACACAAGGCTGCGCCGTCGACATACGAATATTCCCCGACAGTAAGAATATTCCCCGACCAAACGAATATTCTCTGACAAAAATGAATATTTTATAACCACCTACTTATTTAAAATATTTGCGCATTTTACCCATAACTAACCACATTAATCAAATCAACCCTTACTATTTCAAAATAATAAATAGAGGAAAATAAATTTCATTTATTAATTATTTGGGGTTTTACAAGGAGCATCCATGTTTTTATGCTGACGTTGAAGCTCGTTACTCATGGATGCGAGCATGATGCATTGAGCCACTGATGCATCATCTTGTCACTGTTTAAAAGTAGCAATCTCTTCCTCAGAGGCTGTTTCTGCAACTTTTGCAGGTACATGCGAATTTAGGACATAAGAAATCTTTTCAGCAATGAGAACAATTCTCATATTTCTTAACCAGTCCGTGTAATTCGGTCCGGTCAGTTTCTTAGCATCAAGTATGCTACGCATTGAAATTAGTGAATATGACATTTTCAAAATTCTGCATGTAAAAAGACAATATTTTAGCAAACATTCATTTAATTAATTACCAAAATAAATTAAGTCTTATTTTATATTGATATCTCCCACTATTTTCTTCAAACTATATTATCCTCATGAATATAGTTCGGCAATTGCTAATTAAAGATTTGCTAGTGAGAATAAGGATCCCATTTCAAATGTATATAGCATTGTATGTGCACAACAAACTATATATAAATAAATAGGTAGACAACTCTTGTCAATTACATCATCATGTAACTCCTTATATTTTGCCTCTTAAATCATAATGGTCAAGTGTGTGCACATCCGAAATAAAATGATTTACGTTAAGTCATATCCAGTATTTCCATATAAGTGAAGAGAAAACTACAGCCCTTGTGTGTGCACAACAAAGCGGTAATGTTCAATTCCTTATACACATCAAATGTAATAAAAACATCTCAAATATTTAATACTTGTCTTGTGTGTGCACAACAAACTCATATTAAATATTTAATACTCTATTATTTTTATCATGCTAGAAGGCGACGTTCGATATTCCAAATATCTTTGAACATTACAACTTAATATAATTTCATTCAGGGGTTTGTTTTTATTAGTCTCGTCTTGTTTAGCGTGCATGCAAATATATATATAAAATACGCGTCATATTATTAAACATGTGAAGCATGTTTGCATACTATATAATATATATAATACTAGCATGCATATATAGAATATTATATTCTATCCGGATTGATTATGGACTTTTATTCTAGTTTGGTTCACCAGAGCCATCAAGTGAACCAAAAAGTCAAAACCTAGGGTGCAAGAATAAACATTTAAATATAACTATTACATTTAAACTCGGGCTCCATTACAAACGAGTCTTCAAACGCTCCTTGCTCCTTGCTCTCCGGTTCTTCGAAAAAAATTCTAACTAATCCTATTACATTAAACTATTTAATTTAAATAGAAATATTGATCAACAGTCAAGGGGAAGTACATAGGAGAGAGATAGAATTTACATCAAGAAGAAAACCAGGAAAGACGAGGTACGCATACCCCATTTAATAAAACACATTCATTCAAACATCCAACCAAAATAAATCCAATCATCGGTTAATCGATAATCAATCTCAATCTCATTTATTATCATACATATCATCATATGTATCAATAAATAAAAACATTCTATATATATATATATGAATATCATTTATGTTGCATGAAATTCAATTTCAAAATTAAAATAAACTCTTATATTTTAATTATAAAGTTATTAAGATTATTATATATTATAATATTCAAATTAACCGAACGGTGTGGCTTGTTAAAAAAATACATAAATTTTGCGAATCACGTCAATTTAAAAAAACAGATTGATCCCATGTACATTTAACCGAAGTAATCATAATGTAATCAGATCACATATATTATTATATAATTACTATATATGATATATCATTAGCTTCAGGAATCATGTGGATATATATATATATATATATATATATATATATATATATATATATATATATATATAACTATTATAGATTTATAATATTAATCATAATGACTCTCCTGTAACCTTTTTAAAAAAAAAAAGTAGATTCATTATGATTAGTGATTATCCACGTGAAAAGATACAGCGAAACAGCTAAAACAATTAGTGATTTTTTTTATTTTTTATAAAATAATAATTTTATATAACAAATTATGTCCAATAAATTATTCAAAATATATACCCATACATATATGGAATCATAACAATTAATAATTTGCATAAAGTTTGGCTCTGATACCACTGTTAGGTTTTGTAAAAATCAAAGTAGCAATCAAATTATAAAATAGCGGAAGCATAATAAAATCAAATTTTAAAATTATTCACAAACCAATTATCCGGATCATTCTTTATGCATATTATTAATTAAAACGAAGAATAAGAAGTTGTGGAATCATACCCTTGTAGATGCGAGCTTCCACAGGTACGAGTTCACCTCCTACTTCTCCGTGATCTCCTTGAATCTCCGGGTAGATTCCTTCCTTTGATCAATGTTAGCCACCCAAGTGTATGTCATCTAGAGGTGATCCACCAAAGAAGAAGAATTTTCAAGAAGAAAGGTGTATTGGCTCAAACCCTAGTTTTTTCTATCTCTATAGAAAAATGGGGCGTACTCTCCAACAATTGGAATTACGTATATCTGATATCTGATATAAGACTCCTCTTATAAAGATATCAGGTAACCCTATTTAATTAAAATAAGGTAGTATTTATTTAATTAAACTCTTTTAATTAAATGAGCTCCCTAATCTTATTAGAGATAATTAATTAAACTCCTTTAACAAATTTTCCCTCCTAGTCCTATTAGAAATAAATAAGAGTAGTTATATTAAATTAATTTCTAAACTCTTTTAAATTAAAATAATAATAATTGTAATAATATTAATAAGACTCCTCTTATTAATTTATATTTAATATTTTTAAAATATTAAATAATAAATATTAAACTATTTAATTTATTCTATCATCATAGATTAAATTAAATGTACTTAACATATTATTACGATTATGCCATTAACTTCTTAAATAATTATTCTTCCTTTTATGGTGTGACCCTTTAGGTTCTCCATATTAAACGGTTGTGAATAAATCAATTAGAATAATTTTAATCCTATTTAAATAAATAAATTAAACTATTAATTTATTTAAATAAATAAAATTTATTCTACAATAGGGATAAGTCTCCCTAACGATCAACGACTTTCCAGATAATATAGATTTCAACATTAATCATAAAAGAACCTTTGAGTAAATAGTTACCGAACAATTCAATCCTTCCACCATACAATATCCCAATTAAATATAAGACAAGGAATTACTGGCAAGTCTTGTTTTATTTAATTATATGTATTTCGATTCCTAAATGCACAATTCCTAATGAATGCAAATTAGAAACTACTTTCTAATTTCATTCCACCTTGGCCAATGATTTTTGGGTTGTCATTTATCGAATCACATAGGATATTTCTCTTCTTTTACTAGAAGTGGTAGATTCTTTATTGATCATTCATTATCTCCATATATAACTTATTACACCAAAGCATACCCTTTGATACACCCTAAAGGTCTTAAGGAATAAGTCAAAGTGTAATTCATTATATATAAGATACTATGATGATCTCAAGTCAAAGGATCATTTGTACTACTATCACTACAGGAATTCCTATTGATAGACAAGTAAAACTCCATTAGGTATTCCTTATCGAGTCACGTTCAGTGAACTTATTCTCCAAAAAGCACCTACATACTTACTTTAGTGTCTCCACACAAATGATCATGAGATCAATCATTCTCATCCAATGAGCAAGCAACGTATGTATCAATCTATCCGGATTTACTAATCCCCTTTTTAGTAATCCATCGATTGAGAACATTTTAGTTTTAAGTTATCCAAGAATTTAGATCTCATTAGCATGATTTCATCATGATTCTAAAAGTATTGTTTAAAACTATGGGTTTATCACATATTATTAAAACAGCACCATGTTGATAATAAATGCCTTTAATAAATAATTCTTTTATTAATAAATAAGATTGATTACAAAGTATATGTTTTATCATCATACATGATTGGCTTGTATGCATACTACTTTCAGTTGTGCTGCAGTTAAACTTGATGTTTATTATATTTTATCAGTTTAACACTATTGAAGGCTAACGATAATTTATTCTGCATTATCTTAGTCATAATATTTCTTACTTGGCTAGTTGAGCTCACCCTTTATTTTCATTGTTCTCTTCGGGAAATGAGAATATAGCTGGGACTAGTCGGGGAACGGAGTGATGGTCCAAATGTTTGCATTAGTAGTCCTCACTATTCAGTGAAATAGTGTGATAATAAATATAATAAGGACTCCATTTGAGTTTGAATACTGTCTAGAAGACAATATTCGTATTAAAACTCTCAGCTTATGTTTTGTCGTATTTTACACGACAGTTGTATAATTAAGTTGTATTTGAATTTTGTACCATGTATTTGACGGCTTAGAATGGGTGATGTATACCTATTTTGGGGGCGTTACAGCGTAAGGTTTACATCCTTGTTCGGCGGAATGTCTGAGGAGAAGGTGGAGGTAGTATCGTTTAATACAGTAATACCTACAGAGGAGATGACACTGGGGGAGTCAATGAAGGAGTTGTTCAGGACTGTATTGGATAGAAATATCCAGTTGAGTAAGAGGTAAAAGAGCTGAAAGAGGAGGTCCATGGCATCCTAGAAGACAAGAGAGACATGAGACGTTTTGTGACGCCCCCAAATTCTCTATATTTCCTTTAGCAAATTTAGTGCTCACATAAACATTCCATAAGATAATAATTCCTATTAATCCAAGATTCACAGTACTTATGGCAGATAAAAGGTCTCGTCAGAACAATTCCTATATTTGAGTACCCTCACTTGGATGTATATGTTTAGTATCTTACAGATATTTCTTCCATATCCATAATTCCTATCTATCTGACATTAACAGTATTAATGCAAGGGTTGTTCTTGGAACTGAGAAGCGCTACCTCAGTGCATAAGAGAACTCCCAAGATCTGTCAATACTATTATTCAGATGTATAGTTCATATAGATATTGTACTCTTTTTCTAATTTGTTTAGAAATGTAAAACTAAGCACTGGAAACTAATAATACATTACAAAACTTAATATACAATTACATAGACTCTAAATGTTGATAACTATTACATCATAGTCCTCAAATAGGATAACCATGTCTTATGCCTTTCTATCCACAAATACTAGAACTGTTGGATACATCATTTCTATCTGCAAATGAAAAATATTTGTAAGGATGAGCTATAGAAAGCTCAACAAGTTTTGAACAAGTCATAATTATAATCAAACCAAATCTGAATTGAATGAACATAAAGTTCAAAGTTTTTCCACATATATATACTGAGGTTTATCTACCAAACCCCACACATTACGAGTTTCTGTTAGTCATATAGACTTAGCAACCTAAGTTGATTCGTTCAACCAAACAACCTAGGAGTATGCATATCATCTTATCTTAATAACCCCCAATCATTGTTATAAATGTCAGTCATAAATAAACCCCGATCAATATATAACTGCCGGTCATAATAGTGTCAGTATATATGTTTATACCAAACAACATTGGTTTCTCACAATCTATGCTTTGATATCAAATCAAACACATTTTACGCAAATAACAACTCATATTTCTTAGTTATGTTTGAACAAGAAATCATAACCTTTTTAACAAAAAATATCATGAACACTGTATACCACAAGATCTAATATGATAAATAGAAGACTTGCATTTAATAAATGAATTAAATGAAGCTAGAAAACTTGCCTGCCCGAAGATCATCTAATTTATGCTATTCGAAACTGTCTATGCAACCTAAATATATCTATCGCAATAATTAAAAACAATAAAAATTAATATCTAATCAATCTATTAGTGTATGGGTTGTATTCGATGTTTATTCGGTGTTTTATAGCTTGATCGGATAATTATCGAATTATTTTTCTAATAAACTTTGTTTAAGAGTTTAAATATTACTTTCAATAATTTAAATATTATTTATAATAATTTCTAGAAGCTTAAAAAAATTTCTCAATGATTAATATTATTTTTAAGTAATTAAAAACCATTCATAATGATTTTTAAACCATCAATATTATTTTCATATAATTTCATTGTTATTGATAATGATTTTAAAATCTTTAGTTTCATTTTTAAATAATTTATTATTATTTAAAATGATTTATTATTATTTTTAACTAATTTATTTAATAGAATTATTAAATAATTTTATTATCATTAATATTTAAATAAATTAAATATTAAAGAAATTTTATGTCAAAATATTAAAAATTATTTATTATAACTTAAAATGTATTTTAGAAATTAATTATTAATTAATAATAATTATTTAGTATTTATTTCTATTATATTATTTAATATTATTAATTTTTATTAAAAACCGTCGCTAAAGGCTTTGGTCACAAGAAGAGTCGCTGTATGTGTTTTTCATTCCTTGAAGAACAGCCCGATCAACGCCTTGGGGGCCATTTTGACCAGGTTTATTTTCTAATTGGTTTAATTTCTGGGCATGTAGGTGTATCACTATTGTAGTATTTATGTAATACTACAAGGTATAACTAATTTCAGAGTCTAAACATAGTCTATCAAAGAGTTATTAATGGTCAAAGAACCCATCTAGGCATGTTCTTCAATTTCTTGGTTTTCCAGAAATTGGTCAACGCTGGTCAACTCACTTTGATGTTTAATATCTTGGATTCTGGGTATTAGATACATGTTATAGTGTATCAAACATATAGTATATATGTCATACTACAATATTACAACACTTAAAGTGCCATAGCAACATCAGAGGATAAGATTTAAGCCAATCAAACTGGCTATCAGACACAGTTCTTATAGATTTCTAGGTTTGGGTTTTCTATTCTGGGACTCACTTTTGATCGAACATATCTTTCACCCAGTTTGTGTAATGGCCAGTCGGTTGTCATGGACATGTATTCCATATGTCAGTTTACAACAAGGTTACACTTAAGGGTCCTAAAAGTACTACAATTGAGAGATCTAAGGTGTTACAAAACTTGTCAGACAATGTTCTTGATTTTCTAGGTTTTCTAGAAAATTTTCATGTTTGGTCAACGGGTTTTGACCTTAAGTAACTTGCAATTCTTACATGTGTTGGTTCTGATTTCACTTCTATAACATTAACCTCATGTTATAGTATAACAACGGGATAAATAAGGTTTTGGTCACTGTACTGGGGTTCGGTTTTCATTGTGGTTACCGAAACTTTTTTTTGTTACAATCGAATAACTGTACTTTCAAAAACTTACAAAATGGTCACTCCGTTCGATTTTTCGTCCAAAAAACGGACGGAATGCTGACTGTGCAAGTTGACTCTATTTTTTTGCTGACGTGGCCCGTTATTTTTGTTGAGGTGGAGGTTAAAAATTTTCTTAAAGAAAATGTTACTCACAAGTCTCGAACTCTAGACCTCTTCACATTAGAAACTTTATATTCCAACAAAAACAATTGTGCCAACTATCTACCATACTTAAATTTATGTAATACTAATATTTAAACTAAGTAGCATCGTTTCTAGGAATTATAATAATAATAATAATTGTAATAACTGTAATAATAATTATTATTATTATTGTAATAAAAAACGCAATTTTTTGTAATAAAAAAAACAAAAATAACTAACTAAAAAAAAAAAAAAAAAAGACAAAAAAAAAAAAAAAAAAATGCGATTAATAAAAAAAAGCTAGCTTTTTTTTAAATTTTTTTGTAATAATAAAATGAAGTTTTTTATTTTTATTAAAAAAGCGCATTTTTTATACATAAAAAAGCGCATAAATATTATTATTATTATTATTATTACAGTTATTACAGATTTTTTTTTTAATAAAAAACACAAAAAAACAACCAACAACGCCAAGAAAAAAACATAATAACTGTTAATTTTTTTTTTGTAATAATAAAATGCAGTTTTTTTATTTTTATTAAAAAAAATTGCTTTTTTTATAAATAAAAAAATTTTGCATAAATATTATTATTATTATTATTACAGCTTTTTTTTAATAAAAAAAAAAACCACGCAAAAAAAAAACAACCAAGAACAAAAAAAAAAAAAAACAACGCACACAAAATTTCACCTAAATTCTTAACTGCACAAAATTATTATTATTACAGTTATTACAGCTTTGTTATTACAGTTATTATGTTATTTTTTTTTTCTTTGGCGTTGTTGGTTGTTTTTTTTTTGCATTTTTTTTGTTTTTTTTGTGCGCTGTTTTGATTTATTTTTTTTTTGCGTTGTTAGTTGTTTTTGTTTTTTTTTTATTAAAAAAAACTTTGTTTTTTATTATTATTACAAAAAAATTGCATTTTTTTATTATAATAATAATTATTATTATTATAGTTATTACAATTATTATTATTATTATAATTCCTAGAAACGATGCTACTTACTTTAAATATTAGTATTACATAAATTTAAGCATGGTAGATAGTTGGCACAATGGTTTTTGTTGGAATATAAGGTTTCTAATGTGAAGAGGTCTAGAGTTCGAGACTTGTGAGTAACATTTTTTTTAAGAAAATTTTTAACCTCCACATCAACAAAAATAACGCCACGCGTCAAAGAAAAAAATGGAGTCAACTTGCATTAGGTCCAAGATTCATCTGCTTTTTTGGACGAAAAATCGAACGGAGTGACCATTTTGTAAGTTTTTGAAAGTACGGTTATTCGATTGTAACAAAAAAAATTTCGGTAACCACAATGAAAATCGGACCCCAGTATAGTGACCAAAACCTTATTTATCCCGTATAATAACAATACACTTAATAGTTCAAACAACTAACAGAATTTGTAACGCCCCCATATCTATACTCCTATAGTATCCGATATGGTGCTTACTACGAATAAATATATATAACACATTTAAACGTATGCACCCAGATGTTCTAAGGTTACCATCTAATACTGTAAAAGGAATAATTTGCAAGGGTGAGCTATGACATGCTCAACAAGTTTTATAATTATAACAATATATGATTTAAAGAAGTATAACAATTCAAAATTCGACTAATAGTTGTTACCATTTTCTAAATTTCTTTTTCAACCATTTTTGGACTTTTTATTTCTATCAGTCACATAGACATAGAAATTTTGTTTAGATATGAGATAGGGGATCAACCTATTCAATATCCTAGGAGTATGCATCTCATCCTACAAGTGCTCAAATGCACCCAAATTAATGTCAATATATTATTGACCAAATCTCGATCCCTTACAGGATACCCAACTTCAGTATAGGACGTCTTACCAAAACAATTTGGTTTGACACAATAGTTTATGCTTAATAAACAATATCATATGAATAAACAATTCATTTTGTAGTTACGTTGAAGCTATAGCAATAACCTTACAATAAGATGTAATTCAAATGTAGGTGTAGTATATCATATCAACAGCATTTCAAGATAAAAATCTTGTTCAGTGAATAACAAGGTTGTGTTTAGTAAACTTATGATAATAGTTAGGGTATAGGAAACTTGCCTGAGCGTAGATCAAACAAGCAATGCTATTCGATTCGTTAATAAACACCTAAGATGTTCATTCATTTAAATCTAACACATTAGTATTGTTAACAATACTCAAATACAAAATTTATATATATTCGGGTTAAGTTTCATAAGGTTTCGGTGTCCAAAGACTTTACCGAATATTGATAATTTGATTAAATTTATTTATAAGCTTTATTATATTTTTAGATAATTTAAATATCCTTTATAATAATTTCTAGAAGCTTATAATAATTTTTAAGTATTTAATTATCCTTTAAATGATTTTTAATTCATTTAATTCCTTTTCTAAATAATTAATATTTACATAGAATATTATAAAAACTTTGTTTACTATTTTTAAATAATTTATAATCATTTATTATGATTTTTAAATCATTAATATTATTTTTCAATAATTATTTATTATTTATAAGTAATTATTCTAATTACTTTATTATTACCTTAATTATTAATAATATTCAAATAGAATAAAATATTTATTGAATTTATTTAAAAATATCAAAAGTTAATTATAATAACTTAATATAATTTTAAAAACTGTTTTTATATTTGTTTATATTTATTTATCAATTATTTCTAATTTTTATTAATTATTTTTAAAAAAACATTTTCTGACTGTCGCTAAAGCCCTATAGTGACATGAAGTGTTGCTATAGGTGTTCTTGAGCTTCTGGGTTTCCAGCCGGTCATAGCCAAGAGACAAGTTTGACTAAGATCTATCTTGTTACTTTTAATGATTTTGGGTTTGGACAAGTATGGACGTTATAGTACTCTTATAGTAGTACAACATCGAACAAATTTCGTGCTTTAACGTATATATAATAAGAAGTTATAGAGGTTCAAAGTCACTGTCAGAGCTGTTCTTAAGTTTCTGGGTAACCCAGAACAGTGGTCATGGTCGGTCAACGATTTTGGGACTTTCATATCTCTGATATTGTGTAATAGATTTGTGTTGTGTTTGTTGTAATAGGTAGTCTATATGTCAAGGTACATATATCTAACACTGGTTTAGACAAATCATAATTCTAAGGTCTCGATCTTTGCTGGTCAAAGTACAGCCATCAATTGTTCTTCGTGTTCATCAGTTTTCTGGATAACCCAGAAAACTTGGTCAAGCTCGGTCAACGACTTTTGACCATTAATTCCACTAACTCTATGAACTGTTTAAACAATTTAAAGTCATAGATATATAGTAGGTATATCAAGGTAATAATTAGATACAAAAAGTTATTAAAACAACAAACATATAGCAATTAAAAGGCTGGTCAAAGTAGCCGGCACAAAGTGTTCTTTAGTTTTCTGGGTAACCCAGAAAATAGAACTTCGTGATCGGTCAACCACCTTTGACCACCTATAACTTGCAATATACAGTTCCAATGAACCTGGTTTCTATTCTAGATAAAAGACCTCATATCATACTACAAATAACATACAATTAACAGACCTAACTATTAACATACACGAATCTACAAGCTCTAACATTCGACTGTCATGCTTGTTTTTCCAAAATTTCTAGATTACTAAAAACACTAATTTGAGGCATCTAGATGTTATGAAAATGTGGTTTATCAACCTAACATACTTTCTAACATACTAATACACAAATCTAAACATCTAAACAAAAATTTGAACAAAGCATCAAAGATCTAGCTATGAATTAGGGTTTGCACCTTTTTTTGCTTAATTTTGATTTCTGGCTACTGAATTAGATGTTGCTATCACCCAGGCTTGATTTGGTATGTTTATAAGAGTGTATAGGCTTAGAGAATTCATGGGTTTACTCTGATCTAGGGTTTCCTTTTATATAATTCTTTAACTTGGTTTTTTGGTCATTTTTCCATACTTGCCTCCTAAAATATGTGTTCTATGACTCTTCTGGTGCTTGGGAGTTTGGAAGCATGTCATATGATGTTTTGGAACTTGTGTTGATGACTATTAACCTACTTGTAATCTAGTTGATCAAATTAGTAACTTAATTCCCTAATCTTCAATAATCTTGATTAGGGTTTTGTTTTTAATGATTAAGGTTGTTTAATGATATTTATTATTACCTAATTGAAGTTTAGTAATCATGATTCGGTGTTAGGATAACCTAATTAGGGTTAATTAGTCTAGCTAATAAGGGTTAGGGTTTATAAATTAGAGTTAGGGTTTGTAATCTAGGGTTAGGGTTTATAATCTAGGGCTCCTAACCTAGATTTTCTACTAATCCTAACAAGCAACACAAAGCAGCTTATCAAAACAAATATACCAAAAAGTCTATTTTCGGAAGAAAATTTTTAAGCACTGGATGTCAAGCACGTCAATTTTCGGACGAAAATTTATTTGACCTAATTTGTTAAACAGAGTATATATTAACACATAACACTTTCAGAATGGAGAGATTTTATTAATATAACTGAATTTACATATTCGAGTCTTATTAGGGTTTTGGGTTTTTACATTCACCCCCACTAATAAGGATTTTGTCCTCGAAATTATAGTACAAGTTAAGTAAACAGTTGGGGATAGTTCTCTCTCATTTTATCTTCGAGCTTCCATGTAGCCTCTTCAACGTTCTGATTCCTCCAGATCACTTTGACTGATGCTTTCACTTTATTCCTCGGGACTTGCTCTTTACGATCGACGATCTGCACATGTTCTTCTACATAAGAAAGATCTTCTTCGATTTGGATTGGTTCATAATTTATAACGTGTTTATAATCAGTTTTGTATGGTCATAATACGGACACATGAAACATATTATGAATATGGTTCAACTCAGGAGGTAGTGCTATTTCATAAGCAACTTCACAAATCCTCCTCAAAATTTCAAAAGGTCTAATGAATCTCGGACTCAGTTTTCCTTTCTTGCCAAAACTTATCTTGCCCTTCCAAAGAGATACTTTGAAGAATACATGGCTTCCTATGCTAAAATTTTGTTGTTGACGATGTGGATCAACGTATTTCCTTAGTCGATCTTGAGATGCTTGTAATCATTCACGTATAATTCTGATGATTTTCATAGTTTGTTGAATTATTTCAGGTCCTAGCATTTTTCTTTCCCCGACTTCATCCCAACACAAAGGTATTCTACATTTTCTCCTATATAAGGCTTCATAGGGTGGCATACCTATGCTAGCATGATAACTTTTGTTATAGGCAAATTCTACCAATGGTAGTTGATCTTCCCAACTTCCTTTGAAATCAATTATACATGTTCGTAACATATCTTCTAATGTTTGTATGGTTCTCTCACTTTGTCCATATGTCTGAGGGTGATAAGTTGTACTCAATCTTAATTGTGTTCCTAAGTGTTTTTGAAGGCTTTTCCAAAAATTTGAAGAAAAACGTGGATCTCGACATGATACTATAGAAACAAGTACTCCATGCCTAAAGATGATTTCATTAATGTACAGCTTGGCAAGGTGGTCTAAGTTATGAGTAACTTTAACAGGTAAAAAGTGAGCTGATTTAGTTAATCGATCAACTATTACCGAAATGGCATTATGGCCCTTTTGTGTAGCTGGAAGGCCTACAACAAAGTCCATGGTTATATGTTCCCACTTCCACTCAGGAATTGGTAAGGGTTGAAGTAATCCACTCGGCTTTTGATGTTCAGCCTTAACCCTTTGAAATGTGAGATATTTGTTTACCCATTCAGCTATTTCTCTTTTCATATTTGACCACCAAAAGTTTTTACTTAAATCCTTGTACATTTTAGTACTTCCAGGATGTAAGGCAAATTTAGAATTATGAGCTTTGCTTAAGATTTCGTCTTTTAAGGCTTGATTTAACGGAAGCCAAATTCTATCGTCATATCTTATTATTCCATCCTTATCTATTTTAAATTTGCTATACTTAAAATGAGTTATATTAGACTTATACTTTTGACATTCTTCATCCTTTTCCTGCATCTCTTTGATTTTATCTAGTAGAGACGAAACTCCCTCTAGAATGAATAACTTTTAGGTAGAGGTAGTTGGACATTCCACCTCAATTTCTAATTTTTCAAAATCTTTTATTAACCTATCATTGGTGGTGATTAAGTTCAACTTTTTTTGATTCTTTCTACTTAACGCATCAGCTACGACATTAGCTTTACCAGGATGATATAAGATTTCACAGTCAAAATCCTTTATCAGTTTTAACCATCTTATCTGTCTTAAGTTCAGTTCCTTTTCTATAAAAATATATTTCAGACTTTTGTGATCTGTATATATCTCGAACTTCTCCCCGTACAAGTAATGTCTCCAAATCTTTAGAGCAAAAACTACTGCAGCTAACTCTAGGTCATGAGTAGGATACCTCTTTTCATAATCTTTGAGTTGTTGTGATGCATAAGAAACCACTTTCCTATATTGCATCAACACACACCCTAAACCTCTGTGTGATGCATCACTATATACTACAAGTCCTCCTGTATCATCTAGTAAGGACAATACTGGAGCCATGCTCAGTAGTTTCTTCAACTCTCGGAAGCTTTCTTCACATTTATCTGTCCAAACGTATTTTATCGTCTTTCGAGTTAAATTGGTTAATGGGGTTGCTATTTTTGAAAAATCTTTTATGAACCGTCGATAATAACCCGCTAAACCGAGAAAACATCTTACTTTAGTCGGACTTGTTGGTTGTTCCCAATTCACAACCATTTCGATCTTAGTTGGATCTACTGATATTCCATCTTTGTTAATTACATGACCTAAAAATTGAACTCTTTTTAACCAGAATTCACAATTAGAAAACTTTGCATAAAGTTGTTCCTTCTGTAATATCTCCAAAATGACCTTCAAGTGTTCAACATGCTCTTCCCGTGTTTTCGAGTATACTAGAATATCGTCGATAAACACTACAACAAATTTTTCCAAGCATGGTTTAAACACTCGATTCATCAAATCCATAAATGCTACCGGTGCATTTGTCAATCCAAAAGACATTACAAGAAACTCATAATGTCCATAGCGTGTCCTAAATGCTATTTTCGGCACATCTTCCTTTCTTACCTTTAATTGATGATAACATGTTCTAAGGTCGATTTTTGAAAAGTGTTTGGCCCCCTTTAATTGTTCAAACAAATCATCAATCCTTGGTAAAGGATATTTATTCTTGATGGTAAATTTACTTAATTCTCTATAATCTATACACAACCTCATGGTTCCATCCTTTTTCTTTATAAATAACATTGGTGCTCCCTAAGGTGAAACACTAGGTTGTATGTACTTTTTATCTAAGAGTTCTTGTAATTGTATGAGTAACTCTTTTAGTTCTACAGGTGCCATTCTGTAAGGTGCCTTAGAAACTGGTGCCGTTCCTGGTGCAAGATCAATGACAAACTCAATTTCCCTATCTGGAGGTAAACCTGGTAAGTCATCTGGAAATACATCGAAAATATTCTTAACTAAAGGTATTTGATCTAGTTTTACTCCTTCCTGTCGAGTATCAACTATATAGGCAAAATATCATGAACAACATTTTCTAAGTAACCTTTCTGCCTCAACTATGGTCAAACAACAAGATTTCTTAGGTGAACAACCTCCGTTGAACACTACCTTTGACTTCGATGCAGTCAAAAGGTTTATACGTTTTTGATGACAATCAGTCATCGCGTTATGGTTAACTAACCAATACATTCGTAAAATTACATCGAATTCTCCCAGCTGAATTGGTATAAGATCTACCAGAGAATTGTGTTCTTTTATCTCCACACTACAGTTCTTATATATGGTCTTAACCGGAATCTTTTCATTGTTTAGAATTTCTACACAAAATGGGTTGTCTAAATTTTCACATGGTATATTCAGGTTTTTAGAAAAAGTATTAGACACAAAGGAACAAGTAGCACCTAAATCGAATAACACATATGCATTTAAAGTGTTGATAGGGATGATACCTGTCACCACGTCTTGTAAAGCAACATCATCCCTCACCGACATATTAAATGTTCTCATGGTTGGTCGATTCTAAACTCCAACTGTAGCTACTATTAACTAATTATTGTTATTCTTTGGTACTCTATTCCCTTTTCCTCCCTGGTTCTTAGGTTTGGGACAATTCTTTGAGAAATGGTCTGAAGAACCACAATTAAAACATTTATTCTTATTAGGGAGAGGACACTGTGGAGAAAGATGTCCCGATTGTCCATAATTATAACATTTACTATTAAAACATATTCCTTTATGTTTCTTTCCACAAGTAGAACAAGGTTTAATGTTATTATTACTAAAGTTATTATTATTATTACCCATCTTTTTTCCCGGGTTGTTGGAAAAATTAGTATCCCATTTCCATTTATTATTAAACCCACCTGAGCTGGGTTCGGTCCTAAGTTTCCCTTTCTTATTTTGACTATTCTTTTCCTGATGAAATTTAGCGAGACTGTCATTTTCACTTTCAGCTATAGAAGCTTTCTTGAGTATTTCTGAAAAGGTCTTAATTTGGAGTACCAACAATTTACTTCGTATCTGAGGTTTCAAACCTTCCTGGTACCTACAAGTCTTTCTAAGTTCAGTAGTTACTTGATGAGGAGCAAACCTAGACAGTTCATTGAACTTGGTTGTATACTGAGTTATAGATAGGTCTCCTTGTTTTAATTCTAGAAATTTTACTTCCATACGATCTTTCAGGGATTGGGAAAAATAGTTTTCAAAGAACAACTCTTTGAATCTATCCCAAGGTATAATTGTAGTTTCTACCCGACCCTTAGTTGATTCCCACCAATAATTAGCCTCATCTTTCAAGAAAAAGGTTGCAAAAGTCGTCTTTTGATTAATAATGACATTGGTCACTAGGAAAAATTTCTCTATTTCAGAAATCCATATTTGTGCATCGACAGGTTCTGATGTACCTTTAAATTCAGGTGGACTGTAATAACCCGAGATTTCCTAAATAAAAGAATTAAGAAATTTTGCGTATAAAATTTTTTTTTTCTAGTTATGTGAACGATAAATATAAATTGTTCAGAATATTTAAATCAAGTATTTTAACTTGATATGCGAAAGAGAAGTCAGATATGAGATCCAAACCCTGAATTGGGATTATGATCAAGAGATGATAATAATAATATTATATTATTATTATAATGATTTTCTGAAGACAATAATTATGTCTTTGTGTATGATGCGACAGATATTATTGAACAATGACAATTGAGTTAGGTCATAGCATATTACCGTCTTTGTGAAACCCTAATTATTAAACTTCGATTATGAGAAATGAGTGAGTAGTATATGAAATTCTTTGTGTACACGAATGTCGGTAATTAGAAGAAAAACCCTAATTACTATTTTTTACGGCGATAACTAGGACAAACCCTAATTATTACAACCCTAATGGGGTTGAAGTTAGAGATAGTAATGACCGTGTTAGATCATACACGAGATAATTAGAGAACCCTAATGGTCAATTAGAAAACCCTAATTGATAACGTTAAGAAACCCTAATTAGAAAACCCTAATTTTCTAAAGGAAACCCTAATTTAAAATTATCGGGTTTAATTACGGACGTTATTATATAAATGTTTTAATTTACCAAATGATAGAAATTAATTGGTAAATGGTAAAAATTATAATTTAATGGTTAAATATTACATTTAATGGCCTTTTACAAAATGCCCTTGAATTATATGTGAAATGACCAAAATACCCTTTTTGTCATTTTAGTGTATTATTACTTACATTGTTGATAGGATCTTGCAACAAGGATGCCCAACACACCTACCCTACATGCTATCAGCTCTCAAACAAGGGAATCATCCCACTTTAGCATCCAAGGTATTTAAAGATTTTTTTTAAATTAAAGGAAAGGGAAAATGCATTATTTATGTCTTATTGCTACCACTTGTCCACAAAATCCGGCCAATCCATCTAGAAATTACCTATGGGCTGTAGTATTACCATCAATCAGCCATTATAATCATTTCATGCACTAATTTATGGATTCAAGAGAGAGAAATGCAACATTTTGGCCTATTTATACCCAAGCACTTAGCTACATTCTCCCTAGCCTAAACCTACGAAATTCTCTCATTATATCAGTCTATAAACAAGCCCCATTCACACCAATAACAAATCAGTAGCCAAAAATCAGAATCAAAGCTTAAACAGGTATAAACCCTAGCTTGATTTTTCTTAAACTTTTTGGTGTTAGATGTTATGTTTAAATGTTAAAACATGTTGATTATAGTGTCTAAGGATGATCTGGATTGCTTGATGTTGATTCCATAACATTGTAAGCTTCGGATTTGAAGATCTTCAAAATCTGGAAATTTTAATTTTGTGTTTCGACAACGAATGTCGAGGTGTAGATCCCATCCTGTTAAGAGTTTTTGATGTTTAAAGCTTGCTATGTAGTAGCTTTGGTATGTTGTCTTTATTACGCAAAAGGAATCATGGTCATATCTGTTGTAGATTAGAAGATATTTATGGTCAAACTACCATTGATCGATCAATCTTTCAAGAACATTTTCGGGTTTTTCGAAATGTTCAAGAACGATGTTGAGGTCACCTTTAATGACCTACTCTATCTCTTGGATCTGTTGTTGTTATATGTCTTATATGTAATAGAGTTGTAGTATTACATGTTATCTACAACCCGGAATCAATAGATCACTTAGATCAAACTCGAGAATGAAAGATATAAAGATCCAAAGTAGCAGTACGACGATCTGTTTTGAAATTCTGGAAACCTAATTGGCACGCAAGTTTTGTCGAGAGTTTGATGATTTATATCTTTGGTATTGTTAATGTTTATACTTGAAACTTGATTTAATCATGTTCTCTGTAAGTTGTACTACATAGCCCGACGTATAAAACACTTATAACATGTACAGATCAACGAGAATAGACCACTAAGATTCGTTGTGGGGTGTTGATTGAGAGGTTTCGGGCAACCTGAAACATGAAGAACACGCCCCGACAAGGTTTTACATTGATCATATCTCATGATTTGTTGTTGTTTGGTCATGAAATGAGTATGTAGTTGTAGTATTACATTAGTACTACAACATTAAAGCTTTTGCAAGTCCAGAAAACACTTAGATCATGGATTTAAAGCTCGGTCAAACTAGTACCTTTGTGCACTGACATGAAGCTCAAGAACACCTATAGCGACGGTTACGTCGCTATAGATGCCTTTATGACGATTATCTTTTTATTTTAGGAAATTAATTTAAAAATTAGAAAAAATTAGTTTTAATTATTAAAAATACCAAATAAATTATGAAAAAATTATTTTAAGGTACGAAAAATAGTTTTTAATTATTTTGAGTATATTTCATAAATATTTAATATTTTTGAAATATAAAAGGTATTTATTTATTTAATTATAATATTAAATAAATGTTTTAAAAATAGTTTTAATTCATGAAAAATCATGAAAAATTATTTTATGATATAAGAAAATATTTTGAGTTATAAAATATAACTTTTAATATTTAGAAGATAATTTCATTAATAATTATATATTAATGATATTTAGTTAATGATTTGTGATATTAAGTTTATTTAATATTTATATTAAATAAATAGTTTAAAAATGGTTTTATTTATTTAAAAATCATTTAAAGAGGATATTAAGGATTTAAAAATATCTTAAGTTATAATTAATAACTTTTAATATTTGGATAAATAGTACATTAATATTTATATATTAATGGTGATTATTTAAAATGATTTTAATTATTTTAAAAATCGTTTTTAAGGGTAAAATAAATGTTTTAAAAATAGTTTGAGTTATTATAAATAACTTTTATATTTTGGCAATGGTTTCATTAATAGTTTAATATAAATAAATTATTAATGATAAATGAATTGTTTAATGTTTAAATCATGTAATTATAATTACGATGTTTGAAAGTGATATCCGGTCAAACTATTTATTAGAGAACCTAGGTTATGAAGTCCGAGATTTGGTGAAGAACAACCATAATAATGGTTATATCACTATAAACCTTGAGTGATGATTTGAATTATTTTAAATTTTTCAATTTACGGAAAAATTGAAAATAATTAAAAGTAAAATGTCCGATATTCACGAGATGTTGAGGTATAGAATAAGAGTCTTAGACTCGGTATGTGCAAATAATAAAGTTTGTCGAGACGCCGGCAAACAAGTATCGGACCCTATAATAGAAAGAAAAGACTCTTTGTAAGAACATGGATGAGATATTTGAAAAATGTATAAAAGTATAGAATGTGAACTAAAAGTATGATCACTGCGATTATAAAATGACCATAGCCAGCGAGTACTATGTGTTATGATATATTGTTCTAATCGGACAAATGACTTTTGTTTATTGATAGGTTGTGATAAAGAGATAAGATCTAAGTTGAGATTTGTAATCAAAGAAATCGGCAAGTATCCTACCTTTGCATTTTCTTTTTATGCAATGGACATGAGTAAGAAGTTTGAAATTATTCTATTTACATGCATTATGTACGCTTTGATTATCAACATGTTAGCTCGGATATATATTACATTAAGTTGATTTCTAAATGGTTATACAAGTGTCCCCACTTGGATAATCATAGCATTTATTCACATGTTGATATACCATGTCAATTACCCGTATACATATATGTTGAATTACATATTATTGTTGAGCAAGATTAAAAACCGGGTTTGGAACCGGGCATGTATGAACATCCCGATAATGGGAAAATTTTTATGCGCGCTTGGTGACGGACAAAGGATGAAGCGATGAATGTCATTCTAGTTATGTAGTATTGATCAATACAGGTACAATCGGGTGATCACCCTCCGTACGTAAGTTATGACGGTTTGTGGATGAATTTCGCTAAACCTTTTCGAAAATGAAAAAGAATGTTCATAGTATGTTTCTTAAACCCTATTCATGGGTGGAGCCTCATTTCAAGAATTTGAAAGAGAGTTGTTATGTGAATCTTTTATCGGTCTGAGATTACTTCACAACTTTTGATTCGTTGTAGAAGTGTTATGTAAAGAGAATACTTATATTCTTTCAAATTATATATATAATTGCTATTACTTCTTTGGGCACTCAAATGCTCATCCTTGCTTAAATCAAATGTTTTTGATTATGTATGAAAGCAACACTGAAGGCTCGAACACGAACAAAGGAAAAGGAAATTTCGATCGAATAAGTGTGTATTATGAGTTAATGGTTATATTTGTATGGATATCTATTCAAGTATTGTAAGGAATGTATTTGAAGGTCTCGTGCACAGGAAGTAAACTTTGATGTATGTAAATTAAGTTTAAATGTAATATTACTATTGTATTATTCAAATTTTATAGAAATGGTATCGTGAAGCCTTTGAGTTCGGGTTTCAAGTATCCGGATTTGGGGCGTCATGAGGTTGGTATCAAAGTCATGAGGTTATAAGCGTTAGGAGTGCAAAACCTAGGTTATAACCTTAGTAGAATGGAGGACGAAAGATAAGATAAATATTCAGCGAACCAGGAGACGAAGTACTCTGGTGAGGAGTTATAAGATATGATGAGTCGAAGAGATCCATCAAGTTTTAGTTGTACTAAATAAAATATTCCTTCATTTTACCGATGAATATATTTTATTTCAGTGCTAATGTTGTCTCGTTTATTGTGGTCATAGGATGGATGACGAAAGTCAAAGTAGCAATTCCTTGACCCAAGAGACGATGGACTCTAGCGAGGAGTACACAGACAGTGAGATGATAAGAGATTTGTTAGTTAGGAACGACGACTTAACGGCTAGAGCTGAGCAAGCGGAGGCACAGAATCGTACTCTCCAGATTTCAGAACAGCAGTACAAGGACGCTGCTCACCAAGCACAAATAGAATTAGCCGAGTTACGAGGGAGGTTGGAGCAGAGAGAGAGATCTGGTAGGGCGGTTGAAGGTTGAGATAAAAGCCAAAGACACCAAGATATATACCTTGAGCGGAGCTTTAGGCATCGCTTTATGCGATTCGACATGAAGTGGATGAAAGGCGCCTTTCGGCGAGAGAAGGATAGGCGTTGATGAAAATTTATCATCAAACAAAATAAAAGACAACGTATATAAAACTCTTGATTCTCGTGTGTATAAATACTATATGCTAATCGGGGTAACTTATGTATGTAGATGTGCGGTGGAAAAGATATGTGGAATAAGAAGGATCGGATCCATACCCCGAGCTAATATCAAGGCCAACAAATTTGAATTAGAAGCTTACCGGGAACCCAAATCGGACGAGGTGGCTATAGTGGAAAAGCGTAGTATCGATCCGAAATGGTGGATTTGTGAGATAGTGACTCGAGACACTAAAGTTGAAGGCGCTCAAGCATCAACGGAGGTGCGAGATCCTGGAGAACAAGGTTGCTTCTGTTGGAAAATTTGTGGGAGATAGAGGCGTTGCTTAATATCCAAGCTGCGTCAAGCATTCTTTGGAAACAATGAAAGAAGCAGGATAAGCTCAAAATCCAAATTGACCAGATGGGAGCCTCAAGCAACACTTAGGTGTGCGGCTCAGAGAGGTAAGGGAAAAAGAAAGATAGAAGATCCTGACTTGGGAAAACCTGATAAGAAGAAAGGGAAGAGGATATGATATATTTGCGGCTGTGAGGGACATACATCTCCTCGTTGCCCCAACTATAAGCAAGGTGGATGTTTTAATTATGGAATGGAGGGACATCGAGCGAATGAATGCCCGAGAAGAAAGGCTTAGTAAATGAGTGGTATGGGTTTGTTGTGTGTGTGAAAAGTAATGAACTATTTTCAACTTTATGTTGGTCAAAATTTTAAATCCCGACTTTCTTAGTCACAAAGGGATAGCTGTTGATTAAAGCAGTATGTGCTATGTAAATATTCGATAAGTGAATATGAATCTAAGTTTGAGAAATGAAACGAGTTTAATACATTAATCTTATGAAATAATGTTTAAAATGTAAAGGTATAATTTATGGTTTTATTTAACCAGATAATGCCGCCAATCCGTCGAACTCGAAACCAAGGGGTAGAAGAATCTGTTAATGATGGAGAACAACAGCCAGAACTGATGCAAAACTTTGCAAACATGATGGCTCAAAGCTATGAAGCGAGGAATGCCAATTACTTTGAGACCAACGACAGACAATCGCTTGGCAAAATTCAAAGACTTCAAGCAAGTAGGACCACGAGTTCGAGAGGATCGGTGACCCTCTGGAAGCCAGAACATGGGTGAATGA
Organism: Panax ginseng; assembly: GCA_020205605.1. Classification (NCBI taxonomy): domain Eukaryota; kingdom Viridiplantae; phylum Streptophyta; class Magnoliopsida; order Apiales; family Araliaceae; genus Panax; species Panax ginseng. The sequence goes on along the minus strand of CM035143.1, from coordinate 63,144,913 downwards.
AATAGAAAAGGCATTCATAATTGCTAGAGTAGATGAGGGCAAAAGACCGCTTTTGCCACTTATATGATAAAAGGGAGGCTAACTTTTGGTGGGAGGCAAATAAGACTCAGCGGGAGAAGAAGAAATTGCTTGGGATAGGTTTAAAGATTTATTTTTGAAAACTATCTCTCTGTTAGTATCTTGATCTAGAATGGAGGTAAAATTCACGGAGTTAAAACAGAAAACATGATCACATTGATGAGTATGCCATGAAGTTTAATGAGTTGGCTAGGTTTGCTCCACATCAAGTGAGTCTGGAAGTCGAAAGGCAAGGAGGTTTGAGCAAGGCTTAAAACCACGGCTCTACAATAAGGTGGCGAGATTTGCAAATAGATACTTTTGCAAAGACTCATGGAAAAGGCTATCATAGTGAACAGGGGAGGCGAGGCCATGAGTCTCTACAACAAGGAGAAAAAGAACCGAGGTAAGGTGACGGGAGGAGGCGGTGAAGATGGAAAGTAGTAGTGGGAATAGGGGTGAGAAGAGAATGAGGAGTTTTCAGGGAATGTTCAAGTGAAGCGGGAAGGTGTGAAGAAGCGGAGAAGGCAAAGGCAAGAAGCTGCGGAAAGAATCACTCTGGCGAGTGTCTAAAGGGTAAGTTAGCGTGCTTTTAAGTGCAGTGGCAAAAGAGGGTCATATCTCTCCCAACCCGCCCCAATTCAAGGAAGATTAGTGGATGCTTCATATGCGGATCGATCGAGCATCAAAGAGGAAGCATCCAAAGAGGGAATGGAGGCGTAAACATAACCATTGGGAGAAGCAGTGGACCACACTCAACCAAGACCCCAACGTTAGCAACTTCGAGGGTCTACAACATGACGGTCCAGGATATCATCAAATTTGGAAGCAGAACTCCAGTCTTATGTGAATCGCTTATATATCTTATATGTTTTCCTATATATATATATAGTAAGTGATTTTATAAAGAAATTTTGAGTTCTTTCGTAAATCAAATTTACGCCTAAGTAAGTGATGTGAAGAATAGTTAAAGATCGATTCGATCAAGTATGATCGAGGTCTACACGTCAATGATTATATGTGCTATATACCCTTATGCTTATGAGTTTTAGAACGGTGATTCCGGGAACGGAATCCTTATAAGGGAGGGTGAATGTAATAACCCGAGATTTCCTAAATAAAAGAATTAAGAAATTTTGCGTATAAAATTTTTTTTTTCTAGTTATGTGAACGATAAATATAAATTGTTCAGAATATTTAAATCAAGTATTTTAACTTGATATGCGAAAGAGAAGTCAGATATGAGATCCAAACCCTGAATTGGGATTATGATCAAGAGATGATAATAATAATATTATATTATTATTATAATGATTTTCTGACAACAATAATTATCTTTGTATATGCGACAGATATTATTGAACAAACGACGATTACGGTTAGGTCATAGCATATTACCGTGCTGTGAAACCCTAATTATTAAACTCAGTTATGAGAAATGACTGAGTATTATATGAAGTTACTGTGTACACGAATGTCGGTAATTAGAAGAAAAACCCTAATTACTATTTTTACGCTGATAACTAGGACAAACCCTAATTATTACAACCCTAATCGGTTGAAGTTAGAGATCGTAATGACTGTGTTAGATCATACACAGATAATTAGAGAACCCTAATGGTCAATTAGAAAACCCTAATTGATAACGTTAAGAAACCCTAATTAGAAAACCCTAATTTAAAATTATCGGGTTTAATTACGACGTTATTATATAAATGTTTTAATTTACCAAATGATAGAAATTAATTGGTAAATGGTAAGAATTATAATTTAATGGTTAAATATTACATTTAATGGCCTTTTACAAAAATGCCCTTGGAATTATATGTGAAATGACCAAAATACCCTTTTTGTCATTTTAGTGTATTATTACTTACATTGTTGATAGGATCTTGCAACAAGGATGCCCAACACACCTACCCTACATGCTATCAGCTCTCAAACAAGGGAATCATCCCACTTTAGCATCCAAGGTATTTAAAGATTTTTTTTAAATTAAAGGAAAGGGAAAATGCATTATTTATGTCTTATTGCTACCACTTGTCCACAAAATCCGCCAATCCATCTAGAAATTACCTATAGGCTGTAGTATTACCATCAATCAGCCATTATAATCATTTCATGCACTAATTTATGGATTCAAGAGAGAGAAATGCAACATTTTGGCCTATTTATACCCAAGCACTTAGCTACATTCTCCCTAGCCTAAACCTACGAAATTCTCTCATTATATCGAATTTCATAAACAAGCCCCATTCACACCAATAACAAATCAGTAGCCAAAAATCAGAATCAAAGCTTAAAAAGGTATAAACCCTAGCTTGATTTTTCTTAAACTTTTTGGTGTTAGATGTTATGTTTAAATGTTAAAACATGTTGATTATAGTGTCTAAGGATGATCTGGGTTGCTTGATGTTGATTCCATAACATTGTAAGCTTCGGTTTGAAGATCTTCAAAATCGGGAAATTTTAATTTTTTGTGTTCGACAACGAATGTCGAGGTGTAGATCCCATCTGTTAAGAGTTTTGATGTTTAAAGCTTGCTATGTGTAGCTTCGGTATGTTGTCTTTATTACGCAAAAGGAATCATGGTCATATCTGTTGTAGATTAGAAGATATTTATGGTCAAACTACCATTGACCGAACTGCTCAAGAACATTTCAGGTTTTCCAGTAAATGTTCAAGAACTGATTGTTGAGGTCACCTTTGAATGAAGCCTCTACTCTTTGGATCTGTTGTTGTTATATGTCTTATATGTAATAGAGTTGTAGTATTACATGTTATCTACAACACGGAATCAATAGATCACTTAGATCAAACTCGAATGAAAGATATAAAGATCGAAAGTAGCAGTACGCGACGATCTGTTTTGAAATTCGGAAAACCCGAATTGGCATGCAAGTTTTGTCGAGAGTTTGATGATTTATATCTTTGGTATTGTTAATGTTTAGACTTGAAACTTGATTTAATCATGTTCTCCGTAAGTTGTACTACATAGCTCGACGTATAAAACACTTATAACATGTATACAGATCAACCGTAATAAGACCACTAAAGGTCGTTGACCTAAGTGTTATTGACAGAGGTTTTCGGGCAACCCGTAAACATGAAGAACACGTCGACAAGGTTTTACGTTGATCATATCTCACTGATTTGTTGTTGTTTGGTCATGAAATGAGTATGTAGTTGTAGTATTACATTAGTACTATAACATTGAAGCTTTTGCAAGTCCAGAAAACACTTAGATCATGGATTTAAAGCTCGGTCAAACTAGTACCTTTCAGGTAATCGACATGAAGCTCAAGAACACCTATAGCGACGGTTGCATGCCGCTATAGATGCCTTTAGCGACAGATTATCTTTTATTTTAGGAAATTAATTTAAAAATTAGAAAAATTAGTTTTAATTATTAAAAATACCAAATAAATTATGAAAAATTATTTTAAGGTCCGAAAAATAGTTTTAATTATTTTGAGTATATTTCATAAATATTTAATATTTTGAAATATAAAGGTATTTATTTATTTAATTATAATATTAAATAAATGTTTTAAAAATAGTTTTAATTCATGAAAAATCATGAAAAATTATTTTATGATATAAGAAAATATTTTGAGTTATAAAATATAACTTTTAATATTTAGAAGATAATTTCATTAATAATTATATATTAATGATATTTAGTTAATGATTTGTGATATTAAGTTTATTTAATATTTATATTAAATAAATAGTTTAAAAATGGTTTTATTTATTTAAAAATTATTTAAAGAGGATATTAAGGATTTAAAAATATCTTAAGTTATAATTAATAACTTTTAATATTTGGATAAATAGTACATTAATATTTATATATTAATGGTGATTATTTAAAAATGATTTTAATTATTTTAAAAATCATTTAAGGGTAAAATAAATGTTTTAAAAATAGTTTGAGTTATTATAAATAACTTTTATATTTTAGCAATGGTTTCATTAATAGTTTAATATAAATAAATTATTAATGATAAATGAATTGTTTAATGTTTAAATCATGTAATTATAATTCTGATGTTTGAAAGTGATATCCGGTCAAACTAGCTGACTAGAGAACCGGTTATGAAGTCCAGGATTTGGTGAAGAACAACCATAATAATGATTTATATCACTATAAACCTTGAGTGATGATTTGAATTATTTTAAATTTTTCAATTTCGGAAAAATTCGAAAATGATTAAAAGTAAAATGTCCGATATTCACGAGATGTTGAGGTATAGAATAAGAGTCTTAGACTCAAGATGTATTCGATAAAAAAGTTTTCAGAATACGATGCAACCCATTGTCGATTCTATAATAGAAAGAAAAGACTCTTCGTAAGAACATAGATGAGATATTTGAAAAATGTATAAAAGTATAGAATGTGAACTAAAAGTATGATCACTGCGATTATGTCTTTGACCATAAGCGACAAAGATTACTATGTGTTATGATATATTGTTCTAATCGGACAAATGACCATTTATTGATAGGTTGTGATAAAGAGATAAGATCTAAGTTGAGATTTGTAATCAAAGAAATCGAAAAAGTATCCTACCTTTTCATTTTCTTTATGCAATGGACATGAGTAAGAAGTTTGAGAATTATTCTATTTCATGCAGTTATATGTACGCTTTGATTATCAACATGTTAGCTCGGATATATATTACGTTAAGTTGATTTCTAAATGGTTATACAAGTGTCCCCACTTGGATAATCATGGCATTTATTCACATGTTGATATACCATGTCAATTACCCGTATACATATATGTTGAATTACATATTATTGTTGAAAGCAAGATTAAAACCTTGGGGTTTGGAACCGTGCATGTATGAACATCCCGATAATGGGAAAATTTTTATGCGCTTCGGCGGACAAAGGATGAGCGATGAATGTCGTTCTAGTTATGTAGTATTGATCAATACAGGGAACAATGAAGGTCGATCACCCTCCGTGTCCGTAAGTTATGACGGTTTGTGGATGAATTTCGCTAAACCTTTTGAAAATGAAAAGAATGTTCATAGTATGTTTCTTAAACCCTATTCATGGGTGGAGCCTCATTTCAAGAATTTGAAAGAGAGTTGTTATGTGAATCTTTTATCGGTCTGATTACTTCACAACTTTTGATTCGTTGTAGAAGTGTTATGTAAAGAGAATACTTATATTCTTTCAAACTTATATATATAATTGCTATTACTTCTTTGGGCACTCAAATGCCCATCCTTGCTTAAATCAAATGTTTTCAGTTATGTATGAGCAACCTGAAGGTTCAGGCACGAACAAAGGAAAAGGAAAGCTGATCGAATAAGTGTGTATTATGAGTTAATGGTTATAGCTGTATGGATATCTATTCAAGTATTGTAAGGAATGTATTTGAAGGTCTCGTGCACTGGAAGTAAACTTTGATGTATGTAAATTAAGTTTGAATGTAATATTACTATTGTATTATTCAGCTTATAGAAATGGTATCGTGAAGCACTGAGTTCGGGTTTCAAGTATCCGGATTTGGGGGCGTCACATGGACCAAATAATTTGAAATCTTTAAAAGATGTTTTTTGGTTTATGGGTCTATTCATAGCTCCTAACATAAGGTTTACTAACTATTGGGTAGAATTATAATCACTATTCATTTCTCTTTGGGGTCTTCTGTTTGGTGGCATGATTCTATATAAAACAACAACAAAAATTTACATAAGAATTTGTATAATACCAACATATCGTTTATTTATATATCACAGGAGTCGTACAAAACAACTTAGTAGTTTACACATACTACTAGCTATATTACAAACTTTAAATGCTCCTTTATTTATACTAATATAGAGCATTTAAACACCTATACTACCCTCTAGAATTCATTGATATCATCAAAGGAATCATGGATCATGTGGCATACCACAGATCGATCTATCAGATAGGCAGTTTTCTTCTCCTCCACCGGATATCGAACTACTCAGCGCTGCAAATCATTAAAAGTATCTCGAGTACCCAGAGATGTTTTAAGACGTCTTGACTGAATTTCCTTGCTGCCCCTTTGTGCATGGTGCAGTTGTACTTTAAGTCGATAATTAGTTCCCCTCTCATGTTGTAGCATTCCCTCAGCTATGTCTTCCCTAAACTTCATTTTCTTATTCTCATATTCTGTTGTCTTCATTAGTGATGCCATTGCCTCATCATGTTCATCAATTCTCATTAATTGCCCTGCTACTGGATCTTCCTCTTCCTCAACATCTAGCAGTTGTTGGTCATGAAGCAATTCTTCATCCTCTGCATCACTAGCTATAAATTCTTCATCCTCTGCATCACCATTTCTTCAGCACTGGAGTTGGCCATCTATAAAATAAAAACTCCTTTAATACTGGTATAGAAATTTACACAACATAATATTTTTAATGTTATTTTTATGTGTACTTTAAAATTTTTACGGACTTGAAGACTATATTCTAAGATTTCTCATCCTTATATCTATAGCCTTGAGGATTTGATACCAAACTTGTAACGCCCCCATATCTATACTCTCATGGTATCCGATATGGTGCTTACTATGAATTAATATATATAATGCATTTAAATCTATACACCCATGGTATCTGATTATATGCTTATATCTAATTGAGTGACTATGCAATTTATAACCAGATATAATTCCCATAGATCCATGATTCACAGTATCCCATAACAAATGGCAATTCTCAAGAGAACTATTACTGTGTTTGGATTCCCTCACTTGGATATATGAACTGTATCTGTGAATAGGATCTATCTATCTGAAATTCAGAGTATCAGTAATAACATGAACAACCCATATTACTAGTATCCTTACCCAGATGTATAGTCTATGCCATGAGAATTTATACTATCATATCAATAGTAACTATCAATCTGAAATCTAGAGTATCATAACAACATGAACAGTCCATGTTATTAATACCCTCACTCAGATAAATAGTTCCCAAGGATCTCAAACTAGATTTGAAGAATTCTAAATTAGATCTATATATGTAAGAAAACACGGTTACGGAAATAAAAGATGTTATATATAAATATTAGGGTTCGATTACATAATTCTCATAAAGAGTTTCTTATTACAAAGTATTCAACTAGACATGAATATAAACTAATCTAAGTAGGGACGCTTCCCTTTATCTACTCCAGATATTCCAGGGTTACCATCTAATACTGTAAAGGAAATAATTTGCAAGGGTGAGCTATGGCTGCTCAACAAGGTTTATAATTATAACAATATATGATTTAAAGAAGTATAACAATTCAAAATTTGACTGATAGTTGTTACCATTTTCTGGATTTCTTTTTCAACCATTTCTGGACATTTTATTTCTGTCAGTCACACAGACTTAGAAATTTTGTTTAGATATGAGATAGGGAATCAACCTATTCAATATCCTAGGAGTATGCATCTCATCCTACCAGTGCTCAAATGCACACAAATTAATGTCAATAAATTATTGACCAAATCCCGATCCTTTACGGGATACCCAACTTCAGTATATGATGTCTTACCAAAACAATTTGGTCTGACACAACATTTATGCTCAATATATAAACAATATCATATGAATAAAAAATTTATTTGTAGTTATGCTGAAGTTATAGCAATAACCTTACGATAAGAGATAATTCAAATGTAGGTGTAGTATATCATATCAACAGCATTTCAAGATAAAAAATCTTGTTCATTGAATAACAAGGTTGTGTTTATTAAACTTATGAAAATAGTTAGGGTATAGGAAACTTGCTTGAGCGTAGATCAGTCAAGCAATGCTATTCGATTCGTTAATAAACACCTATGATGCTCATTCATTTAAATCTAACACATTAGTATTGATAACAATACTCAAATACAAAATTTATATATATTCGAGTTAAGTTTGATAAGGTTTCGGTGTCCAAAGACTTTACCGAATATTGATAATTTGACTAAATTCTATTTATAAGCTTTATTATATTTTTAGATAATTTAAATATCCTTTATAATAATTTCTAGATGCTTATAATAATTTTTAAGTATTTAATTATCCTTTAAATGATTTTTAATTCATTTATTTCCTTTTCTAAATAATTAATAATTACTTAGAATATTAAAAACTTTGTTTACTATTTTTAAATAATTTATAATCATTTATTATGATTTTTAAATCATTAATATTTTTTTTCAATAATTATTTATTATTTATAAGTAATTATTCTAATTACTTTATTATTAACTTAATTATTAATAATATCCAAATAAAATAAAATATTTATTGAATTTATGTAAAAATATCAAAAGTTAATTATAATAACTTAATATAATTTTTAAAACTATTTTTATATTTGTTTATATTTATTTATTAATTATTTTCTAAAAAAAAACATTTTCTTATTGTCGCTAAAGCCCTATAGTGATAGGAAGTGTCGTTATAGGTGTTCTTGAGCTTCTGGGTTTCCAGTCGGTCATGGCCAAGAGACCACTTTGACTAAGATGTATCTTGCTACTATTACTGATTCTGGCCTTGGAGAAGTATGAACGTTATAGTACTCTTACAGTAGTACAACATCAAACAAATTTCGTGCATTAACCTACATAGAACAAGAAGTTATAGTGGTTCAAAGTCACTGTCAGAGCTGTTCTTGAGTTTCTGGGTAACCCAGAACAGTGGTCATGGTCGGTCAACGGTTTTGTGGCTTTCATATATGTGATTATGTGTAATAGATTTGTGTTGTGTTTGTTGTAATAGGTAGTCTATATGTCAAGGTACATATATTTAACACTGGTTTGGAAAAATCATAATTCTAAGGTCTCGATCTTTGCTGGTCAAAGTATAGCTAACAGTTGTTCTTCGTGTTCATCAGTTTTCTGGGTAACCAAGAAAACTTAGTCAAGCTCGGTCAACGACTTTTGACCATTAATTCCAGTAACTCTATGAACTGTTTAAGCAATTTAAAGTCATAGATATGTAGTAAGTATATCAAGGTACTAATTCAATACAAAAAGTTATTAAAACAACAAACATATAGTGATTAAAAGGCTTGTCAAAGTAGCCGGCACAACCTGTTCTTGAGTTTTCTGGGTAACCCAGAAAACAAAACTTCGTGATCAGTCAACCACCTTTGAATACCTATATCTTCCAATATACAGTTCCAATGAACCTGATTTCTTTCAGATTAAAGACCTCATATCATACTACAAATAACATACAATTAACAGACCTAACTATTAACATACACGAATCTACAAGCTCTGGCATTCGACTGTCAAGCTTGTTTTTTCTAAAATTTCCAGATTACTAAAAACACTAATTTGAGGCATCTAGATGTTATGAAAACGTGTTCTATGAACCTAACATACTTTCTAACATACTAATACACAAATCTAAACATCTAAACACCAATTTGAACAAAGCATCAAAGATCTAGCTATGAATTAGGGTTTGCACCTTCACTACTACAAAACAGTAAATAGATAACGCGTAAAAAACGTTGTAGAAGGTCTTACAGAAACGTCGTGTTTAAGGATGTTATCTATTTAACACATTTATACAACGTTTTTAAAACGTTGTAGTTTGACACATTACACAACGTTTTTTTCTTTAAAAACGTTGTATATTTGTTTTTCATAAATTCTTGGATGCTTGAAAATGTTGTAGATGATATGATTCCACAACATTTTCTGGCATAAATTGTTGTGGTTTGATACATTAGACAACATTTATACAACGTTTCTAAGATGTCATCTATTTAAAGCCAAAATGTATCAAACATTCAAAATATACCAATTACAAATAATACTACTATCCATACATCTCAAATTCAAAATATTCTAATTACAAAGAATATTAATACCATACAATACATTTACATCCCAATAATACCAAACTATCTGTGACAACCCGAGAATTTTGGATATTTTTAAAATTTTTATTAATTGAATTAAGGTTCAATATTAGAACCTAGACAAAATTAAGTGTATGAGTTTGATATTTTTAAGAAGAAATTTTGAGGATTTCAAAATTCTATGAAGAATTTAGGTGAATTATTCAGGATTAAGGGTATACGTGATTATGTTCTGTGTAAATGTTATTATACATGTACAGTATGTGGTTAAGGGTCAAGGATTGACCAGATAAACGATATCTGTAACAAACCCTAATTTTATATTAAGAACGTCAACGTTCGGTTAGAAAACCCTAGCGAATTATAAAAAAAACCCTAGAAATCGGTTCCGGAAACCCTAATTTCGGGCCCGTAAATCAAAACCCTAATTGATTGCATCAAACCCTAAATTTGGAACTTAATGGCGTAAGTGTAAATAATTATAATATTAATTAGGGTAAAGCTTAATTAATTAGCAAACCCTAATTTTAAAATTTGAAACCCTAATTTCGGGATAAGAAACCCTAATTTATAATTCGGGAAAAACTTAAGTGTTAATTAAATAATTTTAATGTTAATTAGGAAATATTAATCCTAATTTCCAAGTTATAGTAATTAGAAAATCCTAATCTAATTACGAAATCTAATTTCGTAATTAGAAAATTATTTTTCTATTAGAAACTCTAATTTTAGGGTTATAAACTCTAATGTCCATTTTGACCCTAATTGCTAAATTAGCAATTTTAAATTAGGAAATACTAATCCTAATTAGCAATATTTAAATTTTTATTAAGGAGTTTTAATATAATTAGAAAATTCTAATTATAATTTAGAAATATTAATTTTCTATTTTTAAAACCTAAATTGGAAATTTTAAAAAATTAAATTGCAAACCCTAAATATTCCAAACCCTAAACCCTAACCTAAACCCGAAACCCTAAGGGTTTGGCCATTTACTATAATGCCATTAAAATTAAATACAAAATGACATTTATACCCTTTAGTGCATTATTGGAGTTTTGCCAAGTGGGGGAGTTGGTGAACCACCCTTGACTTGCATATGGACTGATATATACATACTTATCAGCCACAATATCTCAGCCTTGTGCATTGTGTCATCAAATATAGAGATTAAAGAGAGAGAAAAAGCCACTTTTATTTCTCATTTTTCCCAAGACCTTCTCTCTCTATATTTCGGGAATGGGAATGAGATAGAGTGATAAGATAAACTAAGAATGCTTCTTAGCTTAGCCGGAACAGATCACAAAGGTCAGAATCCAAGAATCAAAGTCTCAAGAGGTATAAACCCTAAAAATTTGGAAATGAGTGATTTGATGTTAAATGTTGTTAGTGATTGGTTAAAGTTGTGTATTAGGGTGTCAATTAGAGATCTGGGTTGTTGGATCATGGATCCATAACATCTAGATGCTCGAATTTAATGATTTATCAAATCTGGAAAAACTAGAAATTTTTGGCCTGACAACCATATGTCAGAGCCTCTAGATTCTTCTCTGGTAATGTTGTTAGTGTTTTAAAGTTTTGTATTTGTAGTATGTTGTAAGGTCTAGGATCTGGAACTTGAATCATGGTCAAATCATGTCTACAACTCAAGTTATGAGTGGTCAAAGTGAGTTGACCGATCAAAAATTCTGAGTTTCTGGGCAACCCAGAAACCCAAAATTTCTGACAGTCATCTTTGACGGTTTATAACTCGCTTAGTTTAAATATTTTTGTCATGTTTTTGGTTAAATATGGTAGTCTGTCATGTAATCTATATACTCCAATCATTAGATCCCTAAAATCTTGCTCAGAATAAAACTTATTGGTGGTCAAACCACCGTTGACCGACTGCTCGGATGAAGATTCTGGAAAACCCAAAATCTTCAAGAACGCGTCCCTGACATGTAGTTTGACCAGCCTAGATCTACTGCTTGTGATGTTGTAAGTTGGCTTTAATGTTATTTTGTTATACAGTGACACCTCTACTACAAGTTGGAGTTCATAGATCACCTAAACAATTCCTAGAATCAAAGATGTAAGGCTGCAAAATAGGACCCTTATTACTGCTTGAGTTTCTGGGCAACCCAGAAACTCAAGAACACGTCTGACAAGATGTTTGCTAGCTTAGATCTTGCTGTGATGTTATGTGTTAGCCATGAAACTTGATTCTAGTTGTAGTGCTATACTTCTACTACAGTCCTAATATAAATTATTAGCCTAGAATCAACACGAACCTACATCAACTTCTGGTCAAAGTACTAACCTTGAACTCTGACATGAGTTTCTAGGTTGATGAAGAACAGGTTCAAGAACACCTATAGCAACGGGTCTATCGCTATAGGGGCCTTTAGCGACGGTTTTATTATTATTATTTTTTTATTTTCCAGAAATTATTTAAAAATAGAAAAAAAATAGATTTTAATTATTAAAAATACTTAATAAATTTCGAAAAATTATTTTAAATTCTGAAAAGTAGTTTTTATTTATTTTGAGTATATTTCATAAATATTTAATATTTTGGAATATAAATGGTATTTAATTTATTTAATTATAATATTAAATAAATTATTTAAAAATGATTTAAATACATGAAAAATCATGAAAAATAATATTATGGTATAAGAAAATATTTAAAGATATTTTCGGTAACTTTTAATATTTTGTGATGAATTTCATTAATTAATCAATATTAATGATAATTAGTTTATTTAATAAATATATTAAATAAATTATGGAAAATAGAATAAATGATTTAAAAATCATATAAAATGATTTAAGTGTTATAAAAATATTTTAAGTTATAAAATACAACTTTTCATATTTTGTCATGAAAATATTAATATTTTAATATTAAAAGTTTATTATCGGATAAAGAATTTAATTGTTTAAAAATCATATAAAGGTGATTTTAAAGTATTAAAAATACTTTGATATATTATAAATATATTATATTATTATGACATGTATTTTATTAATATTTGATAATAAATAAATATTAATGATAAAAAAATTATGTGGTATTTAATTCATTTAAATACGATATTAATAATGGAAAATTCTTGATAAATAGTAATAATTATTTAAAAATTATTACGAACTTACGAAAAATATTTTAACTAATATTAAAATTATCTGATATAATTGTTAAGTGTTAGGCAGAGTTTAATTGAACTTAAACTCGAAGAATTGTCCGACTAGACCGTCGAGACGTTAGAACTTTGTCGAACTCAAGTCAGACTGAAATAGTTTGACTTGATACCGAGTCTTATGTGTGTTATAGACTGATAGGGTTATGTGTTATGTGTTATGTGTTTAGGTTATTCTATGTATGTCTATATATATAATAGTATTATATTGTGATGATATTATTCTAATATTGGAGATCTATATTACTAATATTAGGTCTTTGGATAAAGCGATATAAATTATGTGTGCTAGTAATCAAATTGTTCAGCAAGTTTATTTTTACTTAACTCTACTAAGAGTTGTTTCATTCAGATAAGCTTATGGTTAATCATTGCTGGTTGCCATGAATTGTACTTTGTACATATTGCATGTATAAGTCAGGTATGAAAGGTCGATCACCTTCATTACCAATTGGTTCGATATATATTTGTTCATGTATAATACTTGTCGGTCATAAATTTGTTCTCGCTTAGTTCACAATTATATTGTTGAATTATAGCAGAACTTTATTATTCGTAATCTTTCAATCATGATATATCGTTATATTATTGAACTTAAACTTGCTGGGCAATCCTTATGCTCACCCTTGCTATATCATGATAAAATATTGCAGATTAAGACGAATGCGTCGGATACAAGGAAAGATCCAAGACAGTTCCAGCTTTAGTTTATGTGTGTAGTAGATTTGTAATAGTGTTGTATGATAATAATGGTATGTGTTAAAAAAGTTATGAATTATTTATAAGTTAAGGTTACTCGACCTTGAAAAATAGTGTGTAATGTACTGTATAAACAATTTATGTTTATATCTTCCGCAAATAGTAATAGTTGTATAGAATGATCGAACCGGATCCGCGGTGATTCGGGACCTCGAATTCGGGACCGTCACAGTTGGTATCAAAGCTGTAGGTTATGAACTAACGTTGTAATTTCAGTTAGAAAAACGTCGTGGTTAAGGGTGTTATCTATTTGACACCCTTACACAACGTTTTTAAAACGTTGTAGTTAAGTACAATACACAACGTTTTTTAGGAAAAAAAACGTTGTAGATTTGTTTTTCAAAAATTAACAGATGCTTAAAAACGTTGTAGAAAGTATAATTCCATAACGTTTTCTGGATAAAAACGTTGTTTAGTATATCAAACAACGTTTATGCACATTTACACAACGTTTTTAAAATATTGTAGATTAAAAAAAAAGAAAAAAAAAAAGGTTGTGGTTTACCTATATTACCAATTCACCTGCAATATGCTAATGCCATGATATATAGCTGAAATTACAAAGAATATTAATACCATACAAAACGTTTACATCCCAATAATTCTTTGTAACGCCAATTACAAAGAATATTAATACCATACAATACGTTTACATCTCAATAATGTCAAACTATCCATACATCTCAAATTCACTTTTCAATATAATTACTACTATATTGAATTGTGAATTTGACTACATCCACAAAATATACCAAACTATTCATAAAATTATACTACCTAATAAAACTCTCCATCTGCCTTGCCCCGGTTCTGATGGACATGTCAAAAACCTTCTGCGAAAATTCCACCACAAGCCCACCAAGAATACTAGGATCAATCTGTCATGCACATAGCAACATTAGAGATGATACAGAAGAAGGTAGCTTTAGAAAATCACTACGATCAGGCTAACATTATAGTTAAGGAAGTGAAACAAGCAGAATAAAAACAGAAAAGCAACAAATCTCTAGTAAAACACTTTTGTTAACCTTAACAAGAGTTACTTTGCTTGGTCCAGGGGCTCCTGATCTGGCTATTTTTTGCTTCTGGGCTGCTACATTGGATGTTGGTTTTGGCTCCTCTGTTGCTGGGCTTTCTGCTGCTTCTTTGCTGCTGTCATGGGTCTTGACTGCTGCTGCTGATGCAGCGTTGGCTGCTGCTGGGAGTTGGCTGTTACTGCTGATGCAACGTTGGTTGTTGTGCACTGCTGCTGGGCTTTACTGATGGTGGTTTGGGCGTATACCTGGTTCTTGTACATGGCTTAAAGCCCTTTAACAATTGTGCACTGCAGCAGATTTCTGGTAAGCCATCTAGTAAGACAGACTAGTAGTATAAATAAACATGCTGAAGTTTACCATTATTATTAAAGTAAGCTAAGACGCTAGTTATTTTTCTACTACATTAATATTGCTTATTGTTCCTCAAACAGCAACTTCTAGTTCTAGTCTACTATACTATTATGGCAGTTCACAAGGATGGATTGATCAGAAAAAGAGAGGTGACTCATGCCACATAAATCCGAGATCACCTGGGGGCTTATCGAGAAGATCAGTATTGTATATCATGTACAGACGTACATCATCCAACTGCAAGGATCAAAGTAGAAAATCTAGTTGAAACAGATTGCATTTTGACGAATGTAGTGTAATTTTTTTTAGTATATGGAGGAGAATTGAAAAGGCTAGTAGTTAATTACCTCGCCTACGTGCTCAGGACCATTATTAGTAGTAGTAGTACTACTACTACTGTATTCGCGCATTATCTAGTTACTTTTCATTGCAGTAGCACCACCTCCTCGATATTTATAAAATCGAAGATCTTTCCTGCGTCCAATTATGGTCTGATCAGCCTCATTGGTAACGTTGGTAGTGCTCCATTTCTTCCAATATTCCTTCACCATCACCAGTTGCCAGGCATCTTCTGTTGGAGTAGTGTTTCTTCAATTTGCTATAGAAAAACCAATTTTCATCCGTCTTTAATCTATACTTCTCTGTTTTTTAAATACAACAAACATTTAAGTACCATGTACACCACGTTTATTTATCATTTAAGTACCATGTACACCACATTGAGAAGGGCCAGAGCTTCTAACAGAAACCAAAAGCTAAACAAGTAGCGTTGAACTGGAAAATACAGTTAACACACACATGCAAATATTTCAATTTGAATGATGGAAATGAAATAATGAATTAAAAAAAATGCATTGCAGGGATTTATATATATATATAATGACATAGAGAAAGAACATCCATACCACGGTAATTTTTCTTCTTGCATTCCTCATTCCCGATAGCAACATATCTCAAGTCAAATGGTTCTGGGTGTCCCATTTCAGCTTGGACAGAACCCCATATCGAATTAGCATCACCTCTAGCAAACTCAAGACCATCCAGTATTTCCTACCATCAAAATGAACAATAAGAAATAATCAAAATAAAACATACTCTGGATAAGACTGCTACATTTTACACCAGACGTAAATGAAAGAATAA
This sequence comes from Panax ginseng, assembly GCA_020205605.1. Lineage (NCBI taxonomy): Eukaryota > Viridiplantae > Streptophyta > Magnoliopsida > Apiales > Araliaceae > Panax > Panax ginseng. Next base: position 63,128,529 of record CM035143.1, on the reverse strand, counting down.
AGATACGAGTAGTGCAAGAGTTTTAACTCTAGATATCTGCTAGTAAAAATCAGTTCGGAGCAGTATATACAACAGCTTTCAACATGTACAGCTCTAATTAACAAACTGAATCAGTCGGACATATGACCTTCACAAAATATAAAATAAACGAAAACTTATTTAGGCTCAAACAGATTGAAATAAATTCAGTTAATACATGAGAAGGGAAGTATAAGTAACACCTCATTTCATAAAAGTCAATAAAAAGTGAGTTCACCAGCAACAAACTATTCCAGACTATATACGAGCTTGTCAAAGTCAATACAAATGATTTTTGTGTCATGTTATAATTTGACAGACCACTTCATCAAGTATATTGGAAGCATAAACTAAGAGACATACGTGGATAAAAGGTAAGATGTTGGATGTATCAACTTCTTCAATAAGGCTGATCCCTGTGGATTATTATTGAAGGTGAAAAGAACAAAAAGGAGAACATTCCATTGAAGTTCTAAAAGTCATAAAATAATTCGATTGGACATATAATGTATTTGTAGATTACCGTTGTTGAATACCCACACCGGCAGTGCACCTAAGTCTTCAGCCAGCTGAAAAAACAATATATTATCAACAATGACAGTAAGCACATCAAATTTTCCAACTAGCCAACATTAAAACGCTAGAAATTCTCCAAACGAAACATATGACATAACCTGGAAAAACTCAAAATGCCCAAGCCCATCATCCGTCCAGTATCCCCAAACATCATCAAAATGTCCAGGCCTCTCTTCCCATGCACCAACAGTTTCTTTCCAGCAGAATGCATTTCTTAACCTTGTACCTTCAACAAAACAACCGTTTTAATCACTCATCCTACTGTGTTAATTTATCATAGACTCCATAAAGTTTGACAAACCATATACATTTCCCAAATTACAATGAAATTCTAAGCATGTTCCCTATAAAATTATAGAACTCTGTTTGAATCTTGAAAAGATGCACAAAAATTAAATGAAACTGAAAAGTAATGTAAGATAAAACTCAATAAACACAAATTCAACTATATATTGCTGCCTTACAAAACTCCAAGCCTAACTTAGCAACCCAATACTTAAAATTAAAATATTACTATTAAGTTACAGTCTTGCAGACAAGATGAGTGAATGCCACAAGACTACTGTGGAAAATGACAATAATAATAACACAATATATAGATTATAGAAGGGAAAATTATGAATCATGACAAATCAAATCGAAATCGGTAAAAGAAATCTAGGGTTTGAAATTAAGAGAAACATATCGTACAGTTTTGTGAAAGAGGAAGTCGCAAACGATCACAGTGCCGACGATTCCGCCCAATATTATAGGTGGGGCTGTGAGCAGACTCCATTTCCTGTACGACCCAATAATATCGATCGCCATTTTAGGTTAGATTTGAGCTTTCCTCTATGAAATCTAGAGCTCGAGAACCACAGATTATAGGAAATTAATGGATTTGAGCTCTATGAAATCTATGGATTTGATCTTTCCCCCGACAGTCAAGAGGCAAGAGGGCAAGAGGCTGAGGAGCGGCTAGGGCAAAATAGGAGAAAACATACTGATAGAGCTCCGTGTTTTCACTTCCGCGTAATTTTAAGTGTACAGTTAGAGCTCCGTGTTTTTTTGATAGACAACGTTTAAAAAAAAAAAATTATCTAGTTAAAACAAAAAAAAAATATATTTTTAAATAGATAACGTTTTTGTATATATATTTACAACATTTTTTTTAAAAACGTTATAAAAAAAATACCACAATATTTTTATAAAAAACGTTGTGGTTTAAGTATTGTCTTAGTATTTTGTAGTAGTGTGTGTTTAGGTTATTCTGTGTATGTCTATATATATAATAGTATTATATTGTGATGATATTATTCTAATATTGGAGATCTATATTACTAATATTAGGTCTTCGGATAAAGCGATATAAATTGTGTAGCGGTAATCAACGGTTCAGGCAAGTTTATTTTTACTTAACTCTATTAAGAATTGTTTCATTCGGATAAGCTTATGGTTAATCATTGCTGGTTGCCATGGATTGTAATTTGTACATATTGCATGTATAAGTCAGGTATGAAAGGCTGATCATCTTCATTACCAGTTGGTTCAGATGTATTTGTTCATGTATAATACTTGTTCAGTCATAAATATGTTCCTGCTAGTTCACAATTATATTGTTGAATTATAGCCAGCTTATTATTCAGAATCTTTCAATCATGATATATCGTTATATTATTGAACTTAAACTTGCTGGGTAATCCTTATGTTTACCCTTGCTATATCATGATAAAACATTGCAGATTAAGACGAATGCGTCGGATACAAGGAAAGGTCCAAGACAGTTCCAGCTTTAGTTTATGTGTGTAGTAGATTTGTAATAGTCTTGTATGATAATAATGTTATGTGTTAGAAAAGTTATGAATTGTGTATAAGTTAAGGTTACTCGACCTTGGAAAATAGTGTGTAATGTATTGTATAAACAATTTATGTTTATATCTTCCGCAAATAGTAATAGTTGTATAGAATGATCGAACCGGATCCGCGGTGATTCGGGACCTCGGATTCGGGCCCGTCACACTATCCATACATCTCAAATTCACTTTTCAATATAATTACTACTATATTCAATTGTGAATTTGACTACATCCACAAAATATACCAAACTATCCATAAAATTAAACTACTACCTAATTAAACTATCCATAAAATATGCCTTGTATTCTGCTTGCACCTACAAAGAAGAACAGGAGAAATTACGAACAATATACTGGACAAAATAGAAAACTTAGCAATTTAATGAATATCAGACAATTTGTAACTTCTCTTGGTTGCCATGGTTGCCTAGCTACTCTTGATCTTCCTTTGGAGTCCCCAATTGAGTTCAAGAAATATCTCGCAAACATCATTATCATGCAAATAAACAAGCGCCATCGAAAATCATATATAATCTATTTTATACAAATATAACATCTCTAAATGAGTTTAAGCATACGGTTGTTGGTACGGGATGGGGTGACAATCTTAGAAAATAAAGCCCAGCTTAAAATGATAATTATCCTCAGTCAATTACAATATACTAGTTCGACCACATCAAATATTTCATTTCTAATTTATCAAAAAGAAAAACCATTTCTAAAGGAACATTTAAGGAAACCAACCAGGCAAACACTGTCACATTTGACAGCATAAGACCAAATTGAGAAACTTGATTAATCTATAAAATTTAAAGAACATATCATACACTCTGACAAAACTACTAGGTAGATAGATTGACAAAACTACTGAAGCAGATTATATAAAAATTGATATAGTCTTCCATCAATAAGGAATTGCAAGAGATACTTTTGAGGAAAGTTGATTCAGTAACTTGTTTCACACTAAGACATCAACAGAACGCAATTACTCATGTAAGCAAATCTGCAATCGATATTCATTATGATTCACTTATCACTGTGCAAAACATAATCTGAGCATAACTGCCTTGAGTAGCCTCCTTGTGTATCAATAAATATAAGTTGGCAGTTGTTTGATATACATAGAAAACCTCGGAAGAGCAAGGAAACCACCACATATACAAGTGTACTGCCCTTTGGTCCAAGAATAGAAAGATCTTGCAAGCATTAGATCAAAGATCACATATCTAATTGCTTTCCTGAAGCTCTTGAATTTCAATCATTTCCTTTCTTAATTTTCCAGCTTGCTCCTTATTGCCTTGTTTTATATACCCATTTATGAAAGCATTATATATCTCAGAATTTGGTTCATACCCTTTCCCAACCATCTCAACCTGAAGCTTCAACCCTTCTTCAAACTTCCCCTCCTGCAGTGTTCCGTTTGCCGAGCAAAACGAATCTTCTTAAGCACATACCTATTTTATGCCGAGCAAGACTCACTGTGAAAAGGGTTTTACTTTTACACTTGGATGTCTGTCTTTTTCGCTTCATCTCCTTAGAAGAAGCACCCCAAATCAGATGCAAGCTTAGAGAGGTTCCGGTTCAATCGTCGAGCTTCTCTAGGTGCTAAGGTTGAATCTGTGCTTTGTTGAACCGACTGTCGATCGGTGTTAAATATGTGCCCTCCCCTTGTCTTTGCCATGGATCTAGAGATTTAAGAGTTACAGGAAATCTAGGCAAACCCTAGCTTTTGTTTTCTAGATGGAACGAAAAGAGGTTAAACAAAGAGAGATGAGAGACGAAGACACTTGGTAAGAAAGGAAATAGAGGACTTGAAACCTCTTTCTCTGCAAAAGAGAGCAAATTTAATTTTAAGTTTTCATTTAACCGGGGATTTTTGCTTCGTGTTTTTTATATAGATAACATTTTTTTTAAAACATTATCTATTTAAAACTAAAAATTGCCCTTATAAATAGATAACGTTTTTTCATATGAATCTACAACGTTTTGTTAAAAAGCGTTGTGAAAAAAAATACCACAACGTTTTTTATAAAAACGTTGTTGTTTAAGTGTTGTCTATTTACTATTTTGTATTAGTGTCTTCTTGCTTAATTTTGATTGCTGACTACTGAATTGGATGATGCTATCACCCATGCTTGATTTGGTATGTTTATAAGAGTGTATAAGCTTAGAAAATTCGTGGGTTTACTCTAATCTAGGGTGTCCTTTTATAGATTTCTTTAACTTGGCTTTTTGGTTATTTTTCCACCTACTTGCCTCCTAAAATATATGATCTATGACTCTTCTGGTGCTTGGGAGTTTGGAAGCATGTCATGTGATGTTTTGAGACTTGTGTGGATGACTATTAACCTACTTGTAAGATAGTTGACCAAATTAGTAGCTTAATTATGCCCTAATATTCACTAATCTTGATTAGGGTTTTGTTTTTAATGATTGAGGTTGTTTAATGATGTTTATTATTACCTAATTGAAGTTTAGTAATCATGATTAGGTGTTAGGATAACCTAATTAGGGTTTAGTCTAGCTAATTAGGGTTAGGGTTTATAAATTAGGGTTAGGGTTTGTAATCTAAGGTTAGGGTTTATAATCTAGGGTTCCAAACCTAGATTTCTACTAATCCTAACAAGCATGACAAAAAAATTTGTCAGTGTAAGCACGACAAAGCATCTTGTCAAAACAAATATACCAAAAAGTCAGTTTTCGGAATAAAATCTTTAAGCACGAGGTGTCAATCACGTCAATTTTCGGACAAAAATTTATTTGACCTAATTTGTTAAACAGGGTGTATATTAACACATAACACTTTCCAAACGGGGATATTTTATTAATATAACTGAATTTACATATCCGAGTCTTATTAGGGTTTTAGGTTTTTACTGAATTGGATCTACAAGGCCTGACATTCGACTGCCAGACATGATTTTTAGGGCTCTTGACTATTTTCTAAAATCTTCATTTTTATGCATTTAAAGTTATGGATTCATGTTTAAGCAACCTAGATCACTAATTAACATGTTATTTAACATATCTAAACACTAAATCATAAATTTTAACACAGCTTCAAAGCTGGCTATGGGATGATTGGGGATTAGAATATGAGATATTTTAGGTGTAGAATTTGTGATCTCATATAGGAGAGGTATAGCTACATATAGAAACTTAAAGTAATAGGTAAATGGACTTTAATCCATCATTTGATTCAATGAATCCAATTGTTGTTAGGTGTCAAGGGAAGGCTGGTGGTGGCTATGTTTAACACATGTGGCAATATCTACCAAGTGATGACTCAAAGATTTGGACTTATCATTAAAAATAGAAGAGAAATAACATTTTGGTAATTTCCTCTATACTAAGGGTATTTTCATAATTTCAAAATTAACTTTGAGGGTAATTTGGTCACATGTGTGGTGGAATTAAACACATGGGCAAATCTTGGGTGATGAGTCACCAAGATTTGTTCCTATCTTTTAACTACAAGAAAAAGCCTTATTTTCGATGGAATTTTTCCTCGAAAATAAGCTTATTTAGTCGGAATTAGGTTCTTTCTGACAGAAAATTCCGTCGGAAATTCAGTCGTATATATACGCATTGAAGATAAGATCCGTTACAAAATCCGTCGGACTTATCTTATCTTCGACGAATTTATCTCCGACGAAATTTCATCGAAAATACGCTATCTACGACTGAATTAATAGGACCAGAATTTTCGTCGAGTATAATATACCTTATTTTCGACGGAACCATTCCCTCAGAATTAACCTATTTCTGACATAAAAATAAAATAAATCGGTATTTATTAAAAATGGCTAATTATTAACTCTGACGGAATGTTCGTTGGAGATACCTAAATTCCGACGGACATATTCCCTCTAAAGTAGCCTATTTCCGACTGAAAATTAAAATATACCGTTATATATTAAAAAATGACTGAATATTAAATCCGACCGAATTTTCGTCAGAAATACCTTATTCCGTCTAAAGTAACTATTTTTTTAAATACAGATTTTAAAAGTTCAGTTTTCAGGTGTTTAAACCCATTTATGTACCTGTAACCTATCACAACCTAATACACAGTAATATAAACATGTATCTCATATTCAAATATTCAACGTAGCGCTAAAACATAATATTCACCAAAACTTAATCTTCAACTTATTATCATTCACATTCAAATATCCACCAAAACGTAATCTTCAACTCATTACCATCAACACTACTGAGCTAACCAATTACAAATATAAGCTAATGTTCCATAAATGATAAACAGTATAATTTACAATACTTATACAAACGCAATTAGACACTACAATATATACAAATGTTCTACAATAACATGAATACAAAACGAACAAATCAAATTTAACAATAATGTCACTTATTTTGAATTTCGTTATTCTTTCATATAATTGTTTCTTGTGAAATTCATATAATAGTTTCATTTTGGAGTTGATATATATGACTCGTATTTGTACACTTTGAATTTGGTTATAATGTTTAGTATTTATTTTTGATCATTGTAGAGCGGTACATGTTGCTACCTTCTTTTTGAGACATTATGACTATAATTTGATTTAGTTCAACATGTACATATAGAACCCTTTTGTTGGTATTATGTCGCATGTGTTGTGACATAATATTTTTGTTAGAATATACCGTAGGGTATACCTGAACTATAACCACTTGGAGGGGTACCACAAACATGTCATCTTGGCACGAGAGACATGACACTTTCTGTGGCAGTGTGATTAGTCCATGGCGTCTCCGTTTGGGGCTTCGGAGTAAGTGGGTCATTTAGTTTTTTGTTGTGGGAGGCGTATAGGTCGACCCTAGTTTTTTATTCTGTTCTGTTATTCGGATTGGTGATGTTTGTGCCAAACACACCTTCCTATTTTATATACATTTGGATTCGCGGTCCAATGTGTGTGACTTGCCTGTGTGGCATTATTTGACTTGCCTATGTGGCAAGATATATTTCTATTTTGTTCTGAGCTCGGTATGAAATATCACCCAGCCATTTGATTTGGCCTATTATTTCGTTGTGTTAGTTTTGTTCGTTTCATTTTAGTTCGTTTTGTTTCGGTTTAGTTCATTTAATTGAATTATTTATTTCGTTTCATTATTCTTTTATTCTATATCCATACTAGGCATTTGGCTCATGCTGTGTTTTTCTTCCGGTAGGGGAATCAAGGGCAAGTGTGACGAGAGCTCCCTTTTATCCAAATGATTTAGATATATTATGTTTAGGTTGTGATACATTAGTTTATTCGGAATTGTAATAATTATTTTATATTGTGGTTTGAGGTAGTTTGATATTTTTTATGGTTAACTTGTGGTATTAATCAGATATTTAGACTATTCTTTTGTGGCTTTGATCCGTGCTATTGAATTCATTAGTTTTGTTGTGTTTTGAGTAACCTCTCTTTCTATTTTGGAAAGGGGGTGTTATAGAGTTGGTATCAGAGCTTAGGTTCTTTCTTATAGAAAACCTATTTAGGTTTGACCTGTGAGTTATGGGTAGACTTCTGGGTTAAGATTTGTTCTGTTTGATTTTTTTATTCAGCTATCATATCACCTATATTCAAATATGTCTGTAATGTGCTTTGTTATCTATTCGTGATCTCTTTCTTAGATGGCTCATAGATCAGCTAGAGTTGATGGGAGGTGAGGTAACAATAGGGGAAGAGGTGAGGGTCAACCCAATGAGCAACCTAATGATCAGATTAATGCTCAATTGGCTACCTTGGTGAATCAGGCGGTTAATCAGGCTTTACCTCAGTTAGTGGTGTAGGTTATATAGGCAATGCAACAGCCACCACCAGAAATTCCTGAACAAGAGAATCTAGGAAATAATGGTTAACAAGCAAATGTTGAGGAAGGGAATGCAGATGGTTATGATCAACCGGTGGTTCCGATGTATGTATGGTTGGAGAGGTTCCAGAAATAGAAACCACAATCATTTAGTTCAGCTTCAACTACAATTGATGCAGAGAATTGGATTGCTCATTTGTAGAAGATTTTTGATGTGTTGGGGTGCTCAGATAATCAGAGAGTGTTGATTGCTGCTTATAAGCTGGAAGGGGATGTACAGAGGTGGTGGAAGGCGACGAAAGTAATAAAAGGTGAAAATTATGCTGAGACACTTAATTGGGCAGAGTTTTGTGAGGTCTTTTATCAGCAGTACTTCCCAGCTACTTATTAAGAGGCCTATGTCAGAGAATATTTGTCTATTCGGCAGAAAGATGATGAGTCCACGGATTTAATGATGAGATTCACCAGGTTGGGAGGCTTTGCGGGAACCTCAATAAGGACTGCAGCAGAACAAGAAGAAAAGTTCAAGTGGTGGATTCATTATAGGTATCGCCAGCATCTTATTAACAACAAGTTTGCAGACGTGTCAGTAGTGGCTAATGCAGCCAAGAATATTGAGATGGAGGTCCGGAGGTGGGGACACGAAACCAGTGGTATTATCCCACAATGGCTAGAGAGGCAAAGATCTTTTTCGGCCATGTGTGTGATCGGTTCTGACGGGGACGTCAGAAATTTAAGTGGGGGAGTTTGTAACACCCTAGTCCCACATCAAAAGATAGGGGAAAAATTTGTCTTCATATAAGGAAATAAGTTAATACCAATAGTACCTTCAAGTCATGATCTTTTGGGTGAGCCTGTGGTGGGCTACGATGATCCAACAAGTTACTATTGGGCTAGTGGTTTAAGGACCTTATTTGGATGGATTTGATTCGATTCGGACTTGGGATTTGACCCAAGATTTGTTCCAGACTTGAGATTTGACCCGGGTTGTTTCAATAATAATTTATATAATGTGATAAATTCGGATAATTTGCGTGAAACATAAAAAATATTACCTCCAGGAAGTGTATGTACGGGTATCCTCGGCAGACCTAACACTCGATATCTGCCGGTACTGCTAGTAGGGGGATCCTGAGACGCGACCCATAGTCTCATCTCCTCATCCTGATCTAATACAATATCGGGAAGAGGGGTGGCAGAATCTAACGGCTCAGAACGCCTCCTAATAACCTCCAGCTCAGCTATACGCTCGTCCCGAAGCCTCTGAAATCAATCCTGTAATTTATTTTATATACGTATATTAATTATATCATTTTATTTATGATTGAATATTACTAAAAGCTAAATAGTAAGATGAGTTTTACCCGTATAGCTAAACCTGCCTGAGACAAAGCACGCTCGACCTTAGGCGTGTGGGCTCGATCCCAAAACTCTAAAATGGTAGGATTTTGGCCCAAGGTTGTGATACCCCAAAATTCGGACCGCAAATTGGTCACTCGAATTCGGTTCGTCACGTGCTCATGGTAATACAATAATAACTAAAATCACACATTCATAACGGAAGATCTAATCTAGAATAATATACAATGAGTCATTCTAATTATTCCCCTGAATCTCGCAACCTGCAGTACTTAATAGATTACATAATAATATCAAATAAAGACTTATTACATAATCCTACTTAAGCTTAAACATAGTCTGAAGACAGTCTTAATACAATATAACACTTTTTAAACACAAAGAAACAAGCTAGTCGGTAGCCTTGCCCTTGCACTTGTCTTTCCCAGAGACACTTCCCCGTTTCGCCTTAACTGAAAGGTTTTAAATAAGCAAGAATGAGAACAAATTGCCCAACAAAGTAATATAGAACAAGGGTAAAGAGTTTTATAACACGAGTTTGAAATATCGAAGTACCATCTCTAAGATAGTTCAGGATTTCAGAATAATATGATGAATAACGAATATCAACAATTCTTGAATCAAATCCTTAGAATATGAAACGATAATTCAATATAGATCAACATATATATATATATATATATATATATATATATATATATATATATATATATATGAATTCAAAGGCTAATAACTGTTGACCTAGTCATATTTTATCCTTAAGTTTTGATGATGAATTGTTCGTATGCTAAATTATTTTATGGCATTTCAGGTATCTGATGATAAGGAACATTAATTGGATATTCAAGTGGGTGAAGAATTTTTCTTTACTAGGAAACAAATGTAAGGTCAATTGCATAATGATTGATTTTTCATTTAAAGGCTCTAGGACATATCATTTGCATTTTGTTATACGTCTTAAATGAAAAATGATTTAAAAATCTAATGAAAAAGGTTTTTCTAAATATTAATATATTAAGATCAGATTAATACATATCATCAAGTACAAAAGGAATTAACATTTTACTATTCGATATATGTTACATGAATATATTTGATATATATTTCGTATGCATGTTATTATACATTGGTATACATATACTTGGATAGTATACTAAATATAACTACACGTGGAGTAAGTGTGCATGCCAAGAAGCTCTATTTTATAAAACATTACTATATATATATATATTCTAAATCTTGCTTGGAGTATATATATGAGTGTTTCACGTGTGCATGCCAGCTACATCTTTGGAATATCATATGTAAGTGTACGGTTTACACGGTTTATAAGGATAATGATTATAGAAGTCTTGAGACTCTAATGCTTTGAATATGGGATAGATAAAGGAAGATTTGTTGTACACTGGTGCACGCCAATCTAAAGAAGGAAGAGATAAAGTAAAAGTTTTTAAGTGGTTTAATTTAAAAAGAGTCCAAAATGCATTTGTTTCTCAACAAGAAGTTTTAACGTTGCTCAACATAACATTGTTTTACACTTGGACTCTATGTGCAACGGTAACTTTAATGGGATTATAAAAACCGTAAGACATGCATGGATTGATCACAACTCACAAATTTATTATTTCACTAATTATTGATATATATCGAGCAACTTTATTCTATTGGTGCAAACCTTTGAGCAGCTAAGCAATTAAATTTCTGATATTATTTGAGCTGGTATTTTGTAAGATTTAATTGTTTATCTTTTTGTGCTAATTGATCATTGCATACAGTTGAGCCTTTAATTCTTAAATTGATTATTCTTGCATTGATCATAGACCTCTATATTTGTATTGAATTTTCTGTTTTAGACTAAGTGTAGTCTAAAGGTGTTAATCCTAGTGGATTAGAGAAAAGGTTTACAAACAGGTTCAAGGAAGCAAAGGTGCTTGAAGAGTGCATAGGTGCACAAGGAGCAAGAGTGCTCAAGAGAAATTAATAGTTATTAATTTATTGTAAGAATTTGTTTTGTAATCAGTGTTTATTTATAAAGAAATAAATAAAGCGAGTCTCCAATACTAGTTGATATTGGACGTGGACTAGGCTATTATTATAGAGTGTAATAGATGAACCACGTAAAAAATCTTGGTATTGATTTTATTATTTGCTTTACTCACATAAGCTATTTAATTATCTTAATAATTAAAATTTGAATATTTGCATTATATTAAAATAATTCTTTAACACCAAGTATTTTATTTAAGTTATAAATTCAGCAAGATATTTAGTTAATTCAGTAGACTATATTAATTTCGCAAACTGAATTAATTAAAATAGTAGCTTGAATTTAATAGCTTGATCCAAAGTTTAAAAATTGGTCATAGATTGCTCCCACACTTATTCAACCCCCCTTCTAAGTGTGCCTAAATAAATTTCATTTGGTATCAGAGCTTGGCTCTACTTATCTTGGTCTTAAAGGTGACTTGTAGGGAAAGATTCTGATATGGCACAGTTCGGGAACAACAATTAAGAAGGACAATCAACCAATAGACCTCCTTTGCTGTTTGGAACAGAAAATTACAACTTCTGAAAATTCCGAATGAGAATCTATCTTAAAAGAGATCTTTGGGAATGGTGGGTTGTGGAGAACGGACCAGTTATTCCACGAAGAGATGATGGGACACCAAAGATTTTGCTAGAAATGGATTCAACCGAAATCTACATGGTCTCATATGATTTAAAGGAAATGAACACACTTCTCAGCGACATGGTACAATCCGAGATAGATAAAGACTCTTCGTGTAACACTGCCAAAGAGATGTGAGATACTTTAGTGGTAAGTCATGAAGGTACTTCAAAAGTACGAGAGGTCAAGCTAAGCATGCTTATGCACGATTATAAAATGTTCAAGCTCGAAAAAGATGAAAACATCAAGCTATCTCAAGCAAGATTTCTATTCCTTATAAACTCCTTGAAATTGCTGGACAAGACTATTCCTCAAAGTGAGATCAACCGTAAGTTGCTTCGGGCTATGCCCAAAAGGTTTGCTTCTAAAATCACTACTCTTCAAGATTCTACTACTATTTCTTCCATGGATACTTTAACTTTGTTTGGTGAATTAGAAGAATATGAACATCAGTTAAAAAGATATGATGAGGAGGAGGAAACTCCTCGAAGAAAGGTCTAATTAGCTCTTACTGTAGATAATGAGGAGGAACTTGATGATAACTCTGATGAAGAAATAGCTATGATGTTAAGGAAACTCAAGGGGTTACTACAAAGGAAAAACAAGATGAGAAACACTTTTAATTCGAACAATGTCAAAGGAAAACAAACTGAAGAAACATGCTTCGAATGTGGACGTCCTAGTCACTTCAAGAAAGACTGTTTTCAATTAAAGAGTAAAGGGAAGACAAACTACAAAGACAACAAGAAGAACAAAACCTTTATTACTTGGAGTGATGAAGAATCTGAAGTGGAGATCGATGCTAAAGATGAGATAGCACAAGTATGTTTCTTGGGAGTCAAGGTGAATCTAATCGGTATCTCTTAATGAACTAAACTCTTGTAACAAGAAAATAAGAAGTTAAGAGAAAAGAATGCATGCTTAAAAGGATTAGTTAGTACATTAATGGATGAAGTAGATTCACTAATAGATGAAAAGAAAGAAATTGAAAAGGAATCCACATTTAAAGAAGAAAGGTTTTGATTGCAAAGATTGATTATTTAGACTATTATAATAAAATAGTTTTCAATAAGGTAAAATTCTTAAAAAATGAAGTCCAAAAATTGACTAATGAGTTAAAAATAAGATATGTGTGTATTGATGCATTTAGTGATAAATCTCCTATTAAAACGTTTCCTAATAATGAACTTCAAAAAGAAATAAAATACTAAAATCATCTCTTGCTAAATTTGTTCAAGGTGAAGAAAATCTAAATATCATATTAGGTAAACAAAGACCTAGTTTTGAAAGACAAGGAATTGGTTTTAATTCTATGCATAAAAAGAGTAATATGAAAATGTTAAAATCAAAATCACGTTTTAGGTTAAATTATTGCTCTCATTTCACAACTTGTAAACATTGTGGTATTAAAGGTCATTTATGTAAGACCCCAAATTATTAATAAATAAAATTTATTTTCCTCTTTTATTATTTTGAAATAGTAAGGGTTGATTTGATTAATGTGGATAGTTATGGGTAAAATGCGCAAATTTTACAAAATAAGCAAGTGGTTATAAAATATTCATTGTTGTCGGAGAATATTCGTTTAGTCGTGGAATATTAAATGCTTTGTGGAGAATATTCGTGTATGTAGTAGCGACCATGTGTGGGCCCCATAACGAAAAAGCGATTGGAGGAAGAAAGCGACAAATATAAGTTGTTTAAAAATAACTGGCGTAGTTATTCTGGTTGGAATACCCCGGTGGTTAAAACACGATGTCGCCGCGTTGTTACAAGAAGATGGCACGGTATTGCACCAATTATTGACTCTTACGTAAGAAGGCACTACTCAATAATGGTTACGATAATTCTTTATTCAAAGTATTTTATTTTATTGATTCAATAATTCACTGCGTTGATATTTTATATTGTTGTTGTTTCAATAATTGTCATTACGGTATTTTTCATTATCGAAGCAATAATTCATATTATCTGAATAATATTATTAGATAACATTATTGGCAATGTCTAGAAAGTTACATCTAAGGAGAGATTTGGTTACCTAATTACTGCGATAAGGAGAAATTCTTATTGGAAAGCCCCTCTTTCTGGGAACCGCTTCGGTTGTCAATATTGTGATTCGTAATATTATTTGTGAATAATTAATTATTGATTCATATGATGAGGAAAATATTGATTTTATGTGGATATAGATGGAGAAAATTTTTATAGTGATAATTGTTGAAAATTAATATTTTATCTTTTTACGATAAAATAATTCATTTAAATATATTATTTTAATAATATATTAACGATGGTATTTTTTACGATGAATGTGGGATATATGAGTATATGTGGAGGAGGAGTATTTTTGTTACCAAAATGTTTAAAACATGTTAAACATGTAAATTGGACCCCATTTATCGATGAAATTTGATTATAGCTTTGTAAAATCGCCCATTTGTGGATTTCGGTCAATTTCTGTTTGGAATTTAGAAAAACTTTCTTCTGTAAAGTTGTAGAGAATTGAATTTGCTATAAAAATTCGCGAGATTTGAATTTTCTGATAAAAGGGCTATTTATTATGAATTATTGAAGTTTCGGAGTTCCAAAATAATTGATTTTTGGAAGTTTTAATTATTTTAAATAATAAAAACGTTTTTGGTGAGTGTTCCACATGTTATAAATGTGTCATGTTGTTGAATTCAGATCTAGGAAGGTTGGTGTAGAAAACTTAATATATATATTATTAATTTATTAAATTTTCTGCTTTGGTGTTCTAAGCATTTTCCTATAAATAGGGTGCTTAGGTTAGAATTAAAAATCACACCAGAAACTGAAGTTTTCTCTCTCTTTATTATCGAGTGTATTCTTGTGAGTATTTTGAGTATACTTTGAGTATTGCTATCTATACGGCAAGTTCAAGTCATAGCCTATATCCAGGTGTTTCAACTAAGTCTTTTGTCTTTCGAGGTAAGGGATATTATTTTTTAAAAATGATATTATTTCTTCAATATCATTATGCCAAAATATTGGTTAAAACTTTTATCAAATTTGGAACTTTTTCATGTATGGGTTCTTATTCATGAGTTCTTATTCATGAGTTACTATTCACGATTTACTATTCATGAGTACTTATTCACGAAGCGTGAAGATGTTTTTTTTTGAAATTTCTATCTTTTGGTGTTGGAGTTCTTTGTTCACGTATACTGCAGACTATTCACGTATCGACCTAATTATTCGAATAATAAGACTATTCATCGAAAAATGAAATTTCTTCTTTTCGTCAAAATATCTATTCGGATACTAGCTTTGATTGTATCCATGTTTTGATCATTCTTGAATTTTATACCACTATGATTATTTTTGAGGTATTTTTGGACGTGGATAAAAGCGAAGTACGAATCCTTAATCCTTAATCCTTGTCATTTTGTTTTCTTTGGATTCGTTTAACAAAAAAAAATATATATATTTTTCATCATCCTCGATCTTAAATGATGATATTATTGAATATCTTTGGCACTGTAGTTCAAAGATGAATGATTTCGATGAATATCTTTGGCTGTAGTGCAAAGATGAATGATTTCGATGAATATCTTTGGCCCAAGTAGTGCATAGATGAACATGTGTTTAGATGAACATGACCAATGGTGAATGTCCTTGGCACGTAGTGCAAGGATGAATATATGATTCGGATATATATTAATTGATGTTACTGAGGATAAAAATATTGATGATGATTATTAAATTCATAGATATTAGTAGATTTCATCCTCTACGTAACTTCTTACATGAATTAATATTTTTTCATTGCAGTATTGATTTAAAACTTGTTGTCTATTGTATTCTATTAGATTTTTTTCCTGTTGAAGACTAACGATAATTTGTTACGTATTATCTTAGTCATAATATTCTTCTTGGGCTAGTTGAGCTCACCCTTTTCCTTTTTGTTCCATTTTTCTTCTCGGGAGGCGAGAATGTAGCGAGTACAGTCGGGGGTATGGAATGATGGTTTTAGAGAGTTGTTTAGTAGTCCTCACCATTTTGTAAAATAATGTATCAATAATTATGATGGGGATTTATTTGCGTGTGGATATTGTCTAGATGGCAATATCTCGTATTTAAACTCATGATTTATATGTTGTAATAATAAAGTTGTAGTTATTTACGTACCATGTATTTGGCGACTCGAGAATGGGTTGGATGGAATGGACCTATTTTGGGGGCGCCACGGTTGGTATCGAGCTTAGGGATATGATCTCTGGCGGAGATCGGGGAATAGAACTAGGAGGGAGGGACGAGTAAATCCTTCGCTAAGTGTGTCCTACCTAAGCTTATTTGTTAGTTGTCAAGGTATATAGGGATATTATGTGATATATTGATTTCCTTAATTAACCCTTGTTTTATGACAAGATTTGAAAATGTCGATTGAGAATATTAATGATGGATTAAATGAGGACCGTGGAGACGCCTTTGTACTCATCAACGAGGAGAAGCGTGCAATGAGTTGGCAATGTTCCTCCTGTGAACAACACCACTGGAGCGAGATGATGAGCGAGGGGATGTTTAGAAGTTTTTGCAGTTCATGCAAAATCGAGACGAGGAGACTCGTGTTCAAAATCTGAGGAGGAAATGATAGCAATTCACGGGTGGTCACAATGGCCCAAGCGATTCAAAGAGTTGGGACCACGAATTTAAGGGAAAGCTTTGATCCGATCATGGCGGAAACATGGGTCAAGCAAATTACCAAGATATTCGATGTCTTGGGATGCACGGAGGAATAGAAGGTTCCATTCGCCACCTTTATGTTCCGTGGCGAGGCAGACTACTAGTGGAAGTCTGTGAAGCGTACCCATCCAGCCGCGCTCAGCATGTCTTGGGAGACGTTTCAGAAACTATTTAATGACAAATACTTTCCTGAAAGAGTTCGTCATATGAAGGAAGTGGAGTTTATTAGACTGGAGCAGAACAACATGAAGGTTTCTTAGTACGAGGCGAAGTTTGCGGAGTTGTCCAGGTTTGCACCTCATTTGGTGGAAAATGAGGAACGAATGACGCGTATGTTTCTGAGGGGTCTAAAACCCGAGATTCGACAATATCTTATCTCTCATAAATTTTCGTTATATTGGGATGTTGTAAGCAGGCTCAATTATTAGAGCGTGATAACGAGTATGTTCAATGAGGGACCACAACCGTGGTCATATCGGTGGTGATGAGTCATCGAACGATGATAACCAGCGGGGAGGAAAGAATACGGACAAAGGCGGTAACCACTCGGGTGGTAATCGTGGCCATGATAATAGGAGAGGTGACTCAAGTGGACATTTCAAGAAGAGAAGGTTCAACAACGACCATGTGAAGACGTCAGCGCCAGTAGCAACTGGTTCCAAGGGAGGGGAACGACCACCGGTCATATGCTACAAATGCGGGAAAGAAGGACATATCAGTCCAAACTGCCCACAACAGTTCCAGGTATGCTATAATTGTGGAAAGGAAGGACATATCGCTCGAGATTGCACGGTAGCGAAACCTAGTTCAGCGGGAACGGTGACTCAAAAGACTGTCCCAGAAAAGTCAAAGTCAACGGTTCCTGGAAGAGCGTTTGTCGTGACCGGTCAAAATGCGAGGAACCCGAACGAGTTTAGCACGGGTTAGTTAATTATAATTCTTGTGAAGTTTATACCTTACTAGATACCGGTTCTACCCATTCTTTTATCTCTCTTGCTTGCGCTCAACGTTTGAACTTGATTACGGAGAAATTAGACTTTGACCTATTTATGGAGACTCCGTTAGGAGAAACTTTCATTACATCCGTTGTTTAGAAATCTTGTTTGATCCAAGTTGGCATCATCACATTACCTGTTGATCTTATCTCTTTAAAGATACTTGCTTTTGATGTGATTTTAGGGATTGATTGGTTAACTACTCATCATGCCAAAATTGATTGCTTTCGTAAGGTTGTTAGTTTTCATATTCCTAAGCAACCTGATATTCGAATTCAAGCAATCAAACCATTGAAGTCAAACATTTTCATATCAAGCCATGAAGTCATTCGTTTATTAAAAAACGAATGTCAAGTTTTCTTAGCTCATGTCATGGACTTGAACAAAAATATGTCAGATTTGAATGATATTTCTATTGTTAGTAAATTTCCTGATGTATTTCCTGAAGAATTTCTTGGCTTACTCCCAAAGCGTGATATTGAATTTGTATCGACTTTAAATCCGGTACAAAACCCATTTCTAAAATCTCATATCGAATGATTCCTATTGAACTTTAGGAGTTAACAACCCAACTATAGAATTTGGTACCTGAGCCTTTATCTGGTGACTTCCTTTGTGGATTACACCGAAGCCAGACTCTCCGTAGGGGACACCATATTCGTGCGATAGTAAACTGATAGGTGTCATTGTAACGTGCTATCCAAGGTTGGGATATGAGTCACAGTTGAGAACAACCTAAGTCGGTAATTGAAATACGTAACTTACTAGGCTTAGTTGGTTATTATCGGAGATTCATTGAAGGATATTCTCGAATTGCTATTCCATTAACGCAGCTGACTCGTAGAGATACAAATTCGAATGGAGAAAGGAATGTGGGAAGAGCTTCGAAGAACTTAAGAAGAGACTCATTTCAGCACATGTTCTGACCATACCGTCTTGGAAAAGCGAACGTGGTAGCTGACGTGTTGAGTAGAAGATCATATACGAGTACGGGTATGATATTTTCAAAGACTCATTTCGTATAATTTACAAATAATAGAGATGGAGATGAAAACTCTAGGTACCCACGTGATGATATACGAGTATAATCGACTTTAATCGATAAAGTTAAAATTTATTCAAGCTACACATCGGGTGATGAATTTGAAGAAGAAGGTGCAAGAAGTTGTTATTTCAAAAACAAGAATCGGTGAGGTGAGGAAAGCTCAAACCTTCGATTTATTAATCCATTTGAAATTCTCGATCGAATAGGAACTGTGGCCTATAGACTCGTTTTACCGCCAAGTATGACGCGTGTTCATAACGTTTTTCATGTATCGATGTTACGTAAATATGTGGATGACCCGAACCACGTCATTGAGTTAGAATCGTACGAGATAGCCGAAGACTTAACGTACGAGGAGGTACCTGTCAAGATCTTGGATAGGAAAGAACATGTCCTATGTCTGATCGGGGTTATACCACAAGTTAAAGTTTTGTGGAGAAACCATGCTATTGAGGAAATGACTTGGGAGTTGGGCGAAATGAAAGCGAGGTATTCTCATCTTTTGAAAACACAGTGCACGTACATCAATTTTGAGGACGAAATTTCATAAGGAGGGAGGTTGTAAGACCCCAAATTATTAATAAATGAAATTTATTTTCCTCTATTTATTATTTTGAAATAGTAAGGGTTGATTTGATTAATGTGGATAGTTATGGGTAAAATCGCGAATTTTACAAAATAAGCAAGTGGTTATAAAATATTCATTGTTGTCGGAGAATATTCGTTTGGTCGTGGAATATTCAGATGCTGTCGGGGAATATTAAAGTATGGCGTTGACCATGTGTGGGCCCCATAACGAAAAGCGATTGGAGGAAGAAAGCGACAAATATAAGTTGTTTAAAAATAACGGTGTAGTTATTCTCAGTTGGAATACCGGTTGGTTAAAACACGAATACGCGTTGTTGCACAAGATGGCACGCGGTATTGCACCAATTATTGACTCTTACGTGAAGAAGACACTACTCGATAATGGTTCTGATAATTATTATCAATTATTTTATTTTATTGATTCAATAATTCTTTGCGTTGATATTTTATATTCTTTGTTGTTTCAATAATTGTCATTACACAAGTATTTTTCATTATCGAAGCAATAATTCATATTATCTGAATAATATTATTAGATAACATTATTGGCAATGTCTAGAAAGTTACATCTAAGGAGAGGTTTGGTCACCTAATTTGCGTGCCGATGAAGGAAAAATTCTTATTGGAAAGCCCCCTCTTTCTTGGGGCGCACGGTTGTCAATATTGTGATTCTGTAATATTATTTGTGAATAATTAATTATTGATTCATATGATGAGGAAAATATTGATTTTATGTGGATATAGATGGAGAAAAGTTTTATATAGTGACAATTGTTGAAAATTAATATTTTATCTTTTTACGATAAAATAATTCATTTAAATATATTATTTTAATAATATATTAACGATGGTATTTTACGATGAATGTGGGATATATGAGTATATGTGGAGGAGGAGTATTTTTGTTACCAAAATGTTTAAAACATGTTAAACATGTCGGTGGACCCCATTTATTAATTGAAATTTGATTATAATTTGTAAAATCGCCCATTTGTGGATTTCGATAAATTTACATTTAGAATTTGGAAAAACTTTCTTACGTAAAGTTGTAGAGAATTGAATTTGCTATAAAAATTCGCGAGATTTGAATTTTTTCGACAAAAAGGGCTATTTATTATGAATTATTGAAGTTTTGAGTTCCAAAATAATTGATTTTGGAAGTTTTAATTATTTTAAATAATAAAAGCGTTTTTGGTGAGTGTTCACATGTTATAAATGTGTCATGTATTCTTGAATTCAGATCTAGGAAGGTTGGCGTAGAAAACTTAATATATATATTATTAATTTATTAAATTTTACGCTTTGGTGTTCTAAGCATTTTCCTATAAATAGGTGCTTGGGTTAGAATTGAAAATCACACGTAAACTGAAGTTTTCTCTCTATATTATCGAAAGCGTATTCTTGTGAGTATTTTGAGTATACTTTGAGTATTGCTATACGGTGCAAGTTCAAGTCATAGCCTATATCCAGGTGTTTCAACTAGAAATCTTGTCTTTTCGAGGTAAGGGATATTATTTTTTTAAAATGATATTATTTCTTGATATCATTATGCCAAAATATTGGTTAAAACTTTTTATCAAATTTGGAACTTTTTTCATATGGGGTTACTTATTCACGAGTTACTATTCATGAGTTACTATTCACTAGAATTCTTATTATTCATGAGTACTATTTGAAAGCGTGAAGATGTTTTTTTGTGAAATTTCTATCTTTTGGTGTTGAGATTCTTTGTTCACGATATCGATAATTATTCACGATATCGACAATTATTCCCGAATACGGCACTATTCATCGAAAAATGAAATTTCTTCTTTTCGTCCAAAATATCTATTCGGATACTAGCTTTGATTGTATCCATGTTTTGATCATTCTTGAATTTTACACCACTATGATTATTTTTGAGGTATTTTTGGACGTGGATAAAAGCGCAAGCACGAATCCTTAATCCTTAATCCTTGTCATTTTGTTTCCTTTGGATTCGTTTCTTTTAAAAAAATATATATATTTTTCATCATCCTCAGTCTTAAATGATGATATTATTGAATATCTTTGGCCTGTAGTGCAAAGATGAATGATTTCTGATGAATATCTTTGGCACTGTAGTGCAAAGATGAATGATTTCGATGAATATCTTTGGCCCGTAGTGCATAGATGAGCAGTGTTTAGATGAACATGACCAATTTGGTGAATGTCCTTGGGCACAGTAGTGCAAGGATGAATATATGATTCAGATATATATTGATTGATGTTCTGGGGATAAAAATATTGATGATGGGTGTTAAATTCATAGATATTAGTAGATTTCATCCTCTCACGTAACTCTTCTATGAATTAATATTTTTCATTGCAGTATTGATTTAAAACTTGTTATCTATTGTATTCTATTAGATTTTTCCTGTTGAAGACTAACGATAATTTGTTACGTATTATCTTAGTCATAATATTCTTTCTTGGGCTAGTTGAGCTCACCCTTTTCCTTTTTGTTCCATTTTTCTTCTCGGGAGGCGAGAATGTAGCGAGTGCAGTCTGGGGTATGGAATGATGGTTTTAGAGAGTTGTTTAGTAGTCCTCACCATTTTGTAAAATAATGTATCAATAATTATGATGGGGATTTATTTGCGTGTGGATATTGTCTAGATGGCAATATCTCGTATTTAAACTCACAGTTTATATGTTGTAATAATAAAGTTGTAGTTATTTTACATACCATGTATTTGGCGACTCGAGAATGGGTTGGATGGAATGGACCTATTTTGGGGCGCCACGGTTGGTATCGAGCTTAGGGATATGATCTCTGGCGGAGATGGGAATAGAACTAGGAGGGAGGGACGAGTAAATCCTTCGCTAGTGTGTCCTACCTAAGCTTATTTGTTAGTTGGTCAGTATATAGGGATATTATGTGATATATTGATTTCCTTAATTAACCCTTGTTTTATGACAGTATTTGAAAATGTCGACTGAGAATATTAACAGTGGATTAAATGAGACCGTGGAGACGCTCAGACTCATCATCAACGAGGAGAACGTGCAACAGGTTGGCAATGTTCCTCCTGTGAACAACACCACGGAGCAGATGATGAACGAGGGGATGTTTAGAAGTTTTTTGCAGTTCATGCAAAATCAGACGAGGGAGACTCGTGTTCAAAATACAGGAGGAAATGATAGCAATTCACGGGTGGTCACAGCCAAGCAGTTCAAAGAGTTGGGACCACCAGAATTTAAGGGAAAGCCTGATCCGATCATGGCGGAAACATGGGTCAAGCAAATTACCAAGATATTCGATGTCTTGGGATGCACGGAGGAATAGAAGGTTCCATTCGCCACCTTTATGTTCCGTGGCGAGGCGGGACTACTAGTGGAAATCGTGAAGCGTACCCATCAAACCGGTGCGCTTCGGCAAGATGTCTTGGGAGAGCGTTTCAGAAACTATTTAATGACAAATACTTTCCTAAAAGAGTTCATTATATGAAGGAAGTGGAGTTTATTAGACTGGAGCGAGTAACAACATGAAGGTTTCTCGAAGACGAGGCGTAAGTTTATGAGTTGTCGAGTTTGCACCTCATTTGGTGGAAAATGAGGAACGAATGACGCGTATGTTTCTCGAGGGGTCTAAACCCCGAGATTTGACAATATCTTATCTCTCATAAATTTTCTTTATATTCGGATGTTGTAAGCAGGCTCAATTATTAGAGCGTGATAACGAGTATGTTCAACCGAGGACCACAACTGTGGTCATATCGGTGGTGATGAGTCATCGAACGATGATAACGGTGGGGAGGAAAGAATACGGACAAAGCGGTAACCACTCGGGTGGTAATCGTGGCCATGATAATAGGAGAGGTGACTCAAGTGGACATTTCAAGAAGAGAAGGTTCAACAACGACCATGTGAAGACGTCAGTGCCAGCAGCAACTGGTTCCAAGGGAGGGGAACGACCACCGGTCATATGCTACAAATGCGGGAAAGAAGGACATATCGGTCAAGCGCCCACAACAGCAGCCTCGGTATGCTATAATTGTGGAAAGGAAGGACATATCGCTCGAGATTGCACCAGTAGCGAAACCTAGTTCAATGAGCGGTGACTCAAAAAGATCATCCCGAGAAAAGTCAAAGTCAAGCGGTTCTGGAAGAACGTTTGTCGTGACCGGTCAGTAAATGCGAGGAACCAACGAACGAGTTTAGCACAGGTTAGTTAATTATAATTCTTGTGAAGTTTATACCTTACTAGATACCGGTTCTACCCGTTCTTTTATCTCTCTTGCTTGCGCTCAACGTTTGAACTTGATTACGGAGAAATTAGACTTTGACCTATTTATGGAGACTCTGTTAGGAGAAACTTTCATTACATCCGTTGTTTAGAAATCTTGTTTGATCCAAGTTGGCATCATCACATTACCTGTTGATCTTATCTCTTTAAAGATACTTGCTTTTGATGTGATTTTAGGGATTGATTGGTTAACTACTCATCATGCCAAAATTGATTGCTTTCGTAAGGTTGTTAGTTTTCATATTCCTAAGCAACCTGATATTCGAATTCAAGCAATCAAACCATTGAAGTCAAACATTTTCATATCAAGCCATGAAGTCATTCGTTTATTAAAAAACGAATGTCAAGTTTTCTTAGCTCATGTCATGGACTTGAACAAAAATATGTCAGATTTGAATGATATTTCTATTGTTGGTAAATTTCCTGATGTATTTCTGAAGAATTTCTTCGCTTACTCCCAAAGCGTGATATTGAATTTGTATCGACTTTTAAATCCCAGACAAAACCCATTTCTAAAATCTCATATCGAATGATTCCTATTGAACTTTAGGAGTTAACAACCCAACTATAGAATTTTGTACCTGAGCCTTTATCTGGTGACTTCCTTTGTGGATTACACCGAAGCCAGACTCTCCGTAGGGGACACCATATTCGTGCGATAGTAAACTGATAGGTGTCATTGTAACGTCTTATCCAAGGTTGGGATATGAGTCACGATTGAGAACAACCTAATTCGATGAATTGAAATACGTAACTTTCTAAGCTTAGTTGGTTATTATCGGAGATTCGTTGAAGGATATTCTCGAATTGCTATTCCATTAACGCAGCTGACTCGTAGAGATACAAATTCGAATGGAGAAAGGAATGTGGGAAGAGCTTCGAAGAACTTAAGAAGAGACTCATTTCAGACATGTTTCACCATACCGTCTTGGAAAAGCGAACGTGGTAGCTGACGTGTTGAGTAGAAGATCATATACGAGTACGGGTATGATATTTTCAAAGACTCATTTCGTATAATTTACAAATAATAGAGATGGAGATGAAAACTCTAGGTACCCACGTGATGATATACGAGTATAATCGACTTTAATCGATAAAGTTAAAGCTGTTCAAGCTACACACCGGAGCTGATGAATTTGAAGAAGAAGGTGCAAGAAGTTGTTATTTCAAAAACAAGAATCGGTGAGGTGAGGAAAGCTCAAACCTTCGATTTATTAATCCATTTGAAATTCTCGATCGAATAGGAGCGTGGCCTATAGACTGCTTTTACCGCCAAGTACGACGGCGTGTTCATAACGTTTTTCATGTATCGATGTTACGTAAATATGTGGATGACCCGAACCACGTCATTGAGTTAGAATCGTACGAGATAGCCGAAGACTTAACGTACGAGGAGGTACCTGTCAAGATCTTGGATAGGAAAGAACATGTCCTATGTACCGAGGTTATACCACAAGTTAAAGTTTTGTGGAGAAACCATGCTATTGAGGAAATGACTTGGGAGTTGGAAACTGAAATGAAAGCGAGGTATTCTCATCTTTTCGAAACACCAGGTACGTACATCAATTTTGAGGACGAAATTTCATAAGGAGGGGAGGTTGTAAGACCCCAAATTATTAATAAATGAAATTTATTTTCCTCTATTTATTATTTTGAAATAGTAAGGGTTGATTTGATTAATGTGGATAGTTATGGGTAAAATGCGTAAATTTTACAAAATAAGCAAGTGGTTATAAAATATTCATTGTTGTCGGAGAATATTCGTTTGGTCGTGGAATATTCAGATCGTTGGGAATATTCGATGATGGCATTAAATGACCATGTGTGGGCCCCATAACGAAAAGCGATTGGAGGAAGAAAACGACAAATATAAGTTGTTTAAAAATAACGGTGTAGTTATTACCGTTGGAATACCCGGTGGTTAAAACACAGTAATACGCGTTGTTGCACAGTAGCACACGGTATTGCACCAATTATTGACTCTTACGTAAGAAGACACTACTCAATAATGGTTACGATAATTATCGTTCAAAGATTTTATTTTATTGATTCAATAATTCTTTGCGTTGATATTTTATATTGTTGTTGTTTCAATAATTGTCATTACACAAGATTTTTCATTATCGAAGCAATAATTCATATTATCTGAATAATATTATTAGATAACATTATTGGCAATGTCTAGAAAGTTTCATCTAAGGAGAGGTTTGGTCACCTAATCGCTACCAAAGAAGTGAAAATTCTTATTCGAAAGCCCCTCTTTCTTGAAGCGTAAGGTTGTCAATATTGTGATTACGTAATATTATTTGTGAATAATTAATTATTGATTCATATGATGAGGAAAATATTGATTTTATGTGGATATAGATGGAGAAAAGTTTTATAGTGACAATTGTTGAAAATTAATATTTTATCTTTTTTACGATAAAATAATTCATTTAAATATATTATTTTAATAATATATTAACGATGGTATTTTTATGATGAATGTGGGATATATGAGTATATGTGGAGGAGGAGTATTTTTGTTACAAAAATGTTTAAAACATGTTAAACATGTAAATTGGACCCCATTTATTGACTGAAATTTGATTATAGCCTGTAAAATCGCCCATTTGTGGATTTCGATAAATTTCTGTTTAGAATTTGGAAAAACTTTCTTCTGCAAAGTTGTAGAGAATTGAATTTGCTATAAAAATTCGCGAGATTTGAATTTTCTGACAAAAGGGCTATTTATTATGAATTATTGAAGTTTCGGAGTTCCAAAATAATTGATTTTTGGAAGTTTTAATTATTTTAAATAATAAAAACGTTTTTGGTGAGTGTTCCACATGTTATAAATGTGTCATGTTTTGAATTCAGATCTAGGAAGGTTGGCGTGAGAAAACTTAATATATATATTATTAATTTATTAAATTTTACGCTTTGGTGTTCTAAGCATTTTCCTATAAATAGGTGCTTAGGTTAGAATTGAAAATCACAATTTAAACTCAAGTTTTCTCTCTATATTATCGAGCATATTCTTGTGAGTATTTTGAGTATACTTTGAGTATTGCTATACTAGTGCAAGTTCAAGTCATAGCCTATATCCTGTTTCAACTGTAAATCATTGTCTTTTTCGAGGTAAGGGATATTATTTTTTAAAATGATATTATTTCTTCAAAGATCATTATGCCAAAATATTGGTTAAAACTTTTTATCAAATTTGGAACTTTTTCATGTCGGGGTTCTTATTCACGAGTTACTATTCATGAGTTACTATTCACTAGTTACTATTTATTCATGAGTACTATTCACGAAGCGTGAAGATGATGTTTTTTTTGTGAAATTTCTATCTTTTGGTGTTTGAGTTATCGCATTTCACACGATATCACGACACTATTCACGATATCGACTATTATTCCGAATAATACGGCGACTATTCATCGAAAAATGAAATTTCTTCTTTTCGTCAAAATATCTATTACGGATACTAGCTTTGATTGTATCCATGTTTTGATCATTCTTGAATTTTACACCACTATGATTATTTTTGAGGTATTTTTGGACGTGGATAAAACGAAGTACTTAATCCTTAATCCTTAATCCTTGTCATTTTGTTTCATGGATTCGTTTTTAAAAAATATATATATATTTTCATCATTCTCGATCTTAAATGATGATATTATTGAATATCTTTGGCCTGTAGTGCAAAAGATGAATGATTTTTCGATGAATATCTTTGGCCTCAGTAGTGCAAAGATGAATGATTTCGATGAATATCTTTGGCCCGTAGTGCAAAGATGAGCAGTGTTTAGATGAACATGACTAATCGTGAATGTCCTTGGCTCAGTAGTGCAAGGATGAATATATGATTCGAGATATATATTGATTGATGTTACAGGGGAAAAATATTGATGATGGACCATTAAATTCATAGATATTAGTAGATTTCATCCTCTACGTAACTCTTCTATGAATTAATATTTTTCATCATGAGTATTGATTTAAAACTTGTTGTCTATTGTATTCTATTAGATTTTTCCCTGTTGAAGACTAACGATAATTTGTTCGTATTATCTTAGTCATAATATTCTTTATCGGGCTAGTTGAGCTCACCCTTTTCCTTTTTGTTCCATTTTTCTTCTCGGGAGGCGAGAATGTAGCGAGTACGAGCCTGGGGTATGGAATAGCGGTTTTAGAGAGTTGTTTAGTAGTCCTCACCATTTTGTAAAATAATGTATCAATAATTATGATGGGGATTTATTTGCGTGTGGATATTGTCTAGATGGCAATATCTCGTATTTAAACTCACAGATTTATATGTTGTAATAATAAAGTTGTAGTTATTTCGTACCATGTATTTGGCGACTCAAAATGGGTTGGATGGAATGGACCTATTTTGGGGCGCCATGATTGGTATCGAGCTTAGGATATGATCTCTGGCGGAGATCGGGGAATAGAACTAGGAGGGAGGGACGAGTAAATCCTTCGCTAGTGTGTCATACCTAAGCTTATTTGTTAGTTGGTCAATATATGGGATATTATGTGATATATTGATTTCCTTAATTAACCCTTTGTTTTATGATGAAGATTTGAAAATGTCGATCGAGAATATTAACAAATGGATTAAATGAGACCGTGGAGCGCGCTCAGACTCATCAACGAGGAGAAGCGCTGTGAGTTGGCAATGTTCCTCCCGTGAACAACACCACTGAAAGCGAGATGATGAACGAGGGATGTTTAGAAGTTTTGCAGTTCATGCAAAATCGATTTGCGAGGAGACTCGTGTTCAAAATACAGGAGGAAATGATAGCAATTCACGGGTGGTCACAGCCAAGCAGTTCAAAGAGTTGGGACCACCAGAATTTAAGGGAAAGCCTGATCCGATCATGGCGGAAACATGGGTCAAGCAAATTACCAAGATATTCGATGTCTTGGGATGCACGGAGGAATAGAAGGTTCCATTCGCCACCTTTATGTTCCGTGGCGAGGCAGACTACTAGTGGAAGTCTGTGAAGCGTACCCATCCAAACCATGGCCAAAGATGTCTTCGGGGAGACGTTTCAGAACTATTTAATGACAAATACTTTCCTGAAAGAGTTCGTCATATGAAGGAAGTGGAGTTTATTAGACTGGAGTAGAACAACATGAAGGTTTCTCAGTACGAGGCGAAGTTTGCGGAGTTGTCCAGGTTTGCACCTCATTTGGTGGAAAATGAGGAACGAATGACGCGTATGTTTTGGAGGGTCTAAAACCCGAGATTCGACAATATCTTATCTCTCATAAATTTTCTTTATATTCAGATGTTGTAAATGAGGCTCAATTATTAGAGCGTGATAACGTAGTATGTTCAACCGAGGGACCACAACCGTATTCATATTTGATGATGAGTCATCGAACGATGATAACCAATGGGAGGAAAGAATACGGACAAAAAGCGGTAACCACTCGGGTGGTAATCGTGGCCATGATAATAGGAGAGGTGACTCAGTGGACATTTCAAGAAGAGAAGGTTCAACAACGACCATGTGAAGACGTCGGCCTTGATAAGAAATCGGTTCCAAGGGAGGAACGACCACCCATCATATGCTACAAATGCGGGAAAGAAGGACATATCACCCAAACCGCCACAACAGCCTGTGTATGCTATAATTGTGGAAAGGAAGGACATATCACTCGAGATTGCACGGTAGTAGCGAAACCTAGTTCAATGAAGCTGTGACTCAAAAGAGATCATCCTAGAAAATTCAAAGTCAATCTGCTCCTCGGAAGAATGTTTGTCGTGGAATTCAATCAAAATGCGAGGAACCCGAACGAGTTTAGCACGGGTTAGTTAATTATAATTCTTGTGAAGTTTATACCTTACTAGATACTGGGTTCTATCCATTCTTTTTCTCTCTTGCTTGCGCCAACGTTTGAACTTGATTACGAAGAAATTAGACTTTGACCTATTTATGGAGACTCTGTTAGGAGAAACTTTCATTACATCCGTTGTTTAGAAATCTTGTTTGATCCAAGTTGGCATCATCACACATTACCGTTGATCTTATCTCTTTAAAGATACTTGCTTTTGATGTGATTTTAGGGATTGATTGGTTAACTACTCATCATGCCAAAATTGATTGCTTTTTCGTAAGGTTGTTAGTTTTCATATTCCTAAGCAACCCGATATTCAATTCAAGCAATCAAACCATTGAAGTCAAACATTTTCATATCAAGTTATGAAGTCATTCGCTTATTAAAAAACGAATGTCAAGTTTTCTTAGCTCATGTCATGGACTTGAACAAAAATATGTCGATTTGAATGATATTTCTATTGTTAGTAAATTTCCGATGTATTTCAAGAATTTCTTGGCTTACTCCCAAAGCGTGATATTGAATTTGTATCGACTTTAAATCCCAGACAAAACCCATTTCTAAAATCTCATATCGAATGATTCCTATTGAACTTCGTGAGTTAACAACCCAACTATAGAATTTGGTACCGAGCCTTTATCCGGTGACTTCCTTTGTGGATTACACGAAGCCGGATCTCGTAGGGGACACCATATTCGATGCGATAGTAAACCGATAGGTGTCATTGTAACGTCTTTATCCAAGGTTGGGATATGAGTCACAGATTGAGAACAACCTAAGTTTCATGAATCGAAATACGTAACTTTCTCAGGCTTAGTTGGTTATTATCGGAGATTCGTTGAAGGATATTCTCGAATTGCTATTCCATTAACGCAGCTGACTCGTAGAGATACAAATTCGAATGGAGAAAGGAATGTGGGAAGAGCTTCGAAGAACGTAAGAAGAGACTCATTTCAGCACATGTTCTGACCATACCGTCTTGGAAAAGCGAACGTGGTAGCTGACGTGTTGAGTAGAAGATCATATACGAGTACGGGTATGATATTTTCAAAGACTCATTTCATATAATTTACAAATAATAGAGATGGAGATGAAAACTCTAGGTACCCACGTGATGATATACGAGTATAATCGACTTTAATCAATAAAGTTAAAGTTGTTCAAGCTACACACCGGAGCTGATGAATTTGAAGAAGAAGGTGCAAGAAGTTGTTATTTCAAAAACAAGAATCGGTGAGGTGAGGAAAGCTCAAACCTTCGATTTATTAATCCATTTGAAATTCTCGATCGAATAGGAACTGTGGCCTATAGACTCGCTTTTTACCGTGGTACGACGCGTGTTCATAACGTTTTTCATGTATCAATGTTACGTAAATATGTGGACGACCCGAACCACGTCATTGAGTTAGAATCGTACGAGATAGCCGAAGACTTAACGTACGAGGAGGTACCTGTCAAGATCTTGGATAGGAAAGAACATGTCCTATGTACCGAGGTTATACCACAAGTTAAAGTTTTGTGGAGAAACCATGCTATTGAGGAAATGACTTGGGAGTTGGAAACTGAAATGAAAGCGAGGTATTCTCATCTTTTCGAAACACCAGGTACGTACATCAATTTTGAGGATTTAAATTTCATAAAGAGGGAGGTTGTAAGACCCCAAATTATTAATAAATGAAATTTATTTTCCTCTATTTATTATTTTGAAATAGTAAGGGTTGATTTGATTAATGTGGATAGTTATGGGTAAAATGCGTAAATTTTACAAAATAAGCAAGTGGTTATAAAATATTCATTGTTGTCGGAGAATATTCGTTTGGTCGTGGAATATTCAGACTGCCGAGAATATTCGTATGATGGTAGCTAGACCATGTGTGGGCCCCATAACGAAAAAGCGATTGGAGGAAGAAAAACGATGATATAAGTTGTTTAAAAATAACGATAGTTATTACCGTTGGAATACCGGTGGTTAAAACACGATGAATACGCGTTGTTGCAAAGTAAGCATTGCAGGTATTGCACCAATTATTGACTCTTACGTAAAGAAGGCACTACTCAATAATGGTTACAAGAATTCTTTGCTCAAAGATTTTATTTTATTGATTCAATAATTGTTGCGTTGATATTTTATATTGTTGTTGTTTCAATAATTGTCATTACACAAGATTTTCATTATCGAAGCAATAATTCATATTATCTGAATAATATTATTAGATAACATTATTGGCAATGTCTAGAAAGTTACATCTAAGGAGAGATTTGGTCACTTAATCTTGCTACAAGAAGAGAAAAATTCTTATTCGAAAGCCCCCTTTCCTCGGAGGCGCACTGGTTGTCAATATTGTGATTCTCGTAATATTATTTGTGAATAATTAATTATTGATTCATATGATGAGGAAAATATTAATTTTATGTGGATATAGATGGAGAAAATTTTTATAGTGACAATTGTTGAAAATTAATATTTTATCTTTTTCGATAAAATAATTCATTTAAATATATTATTTTAATAATATATTAACGATGGTATTTTTACGATGAATGTGGGATATATGTGAGTATATGTGGAGGAGGAGTATTTTTGTTACCAAAATGTTTAAAACATGTTAAACATGTAATTGGACCCCATTTATTAATTGAAATTTGATTATAGTATGTAAAATCGCCCATTTGTGGATTTGGTAAATTTCATTTGGAATTTGGAAAAACTTTCTTCGCAAAGTTGTAGAGAATTGAATTTTCTATAAAAATTCATGAGATTTGAATTTTCCGACAAAAGGGCTATTTATTATGAATTATTGAAGTTTTGAGTTCCAAAATAATTGATTTTTGGAAGTTTTAATTATTTTAAATAATAAAACGTTTTTGGTGAGTGTTCCACATGTTATAAATGTGTCATGTTGCTGAATTCAGATCTAGGAAGGTTGGCGTAGAAAACTTAATATATATATTATTAATTTATTAAATTTTCTGCTTTGGTGTTCTAAGCATTTTCCTATAAAATAGGGTGCTTAGGTTAGAATTGAAAATCACACCGTAAACTCCAAGTTTTCTCTCTATATTATCGAAGCGTATTCTTGTGAGTATTTTGAGTATACTTTGAGTATTGCTATCTGATTGCAAGTTCAAGTCATAGCCTATATCCTGTTTCAACTAGAAATCTTGTCTTTCGAGGTAAGGATATTATTTTTTAAAATGATATTATTTCTTCAATATCATTATGCCAAAATATTGGTTAAAACTTTTATCAAATTTGGAACTTTTTCATGTGGGGTTACTTATTCATGAGTTACTATTCACGAGTTACTATTCATGAGTTACTATTCACTAATTATTATTCATGAGTATTATTCATTAAGCGTGAAGATGTTTTTTTGTGAAATTTCTATCTTTTGGTGTTGGAGTTATTGTTCACGATATCGACACTATTCACGATATCGACACTATTCCCGAATACGCAAGCACTATTCATCGAAAAATGAAATTTCTTCTTTTTCGTCAAAATATCTATTCGGATACTAGCTTTGATTGTATCCATGTTTTGATCATTCTTAAATTTTACACCACTATGATTATTTTTGAGGTATTTTTGGACGTGGATAAAACGAAGTACGAATCCTTAATCCTTAATCCTTGTCATTTTGTTTCACTGGATTCGTTTCTTTTAAAAAAAAATTATATATTTTTCATAATCCTCAGTCTTAAATGATGATATTATTGAATATCTTTGGCCTGTAGTGCAAAGATGAATGATTTCTGATGAATATCTTTGGCCCGTAGTGCAAAGATGAACAGGTGTTTTGATGAACATGACCAACTGGTGAATGTCCTTGGCCTATAGTGCAAGGATGAATATATGATTCCAGATATATATTGATTGATGTTACAGGGATACAAATATTGATGATGGACTGTTAAATTCATAGATATTAGTAGATTTCATCCTCTACGTAACTCTTCTATGAATTAATATTTTCCGCTGCGAGTATTGATTTAAAACTTGTTGTCTATTGTATTCTATTAGATTTTTCCCTGTTGAAGACTAACGATAATTTGTTCTGTATTATCTTAGTCATAATATTCTTTACTGGACTAGTTGAGCTCACCCTTTTCCTTTTGTTCCATTTTTCTTCTTAGGAGGCGAGAATGTAATGAGTATTTAGCCTGGGGTATGGAATGATGGTTTTAGAGAGTTGTTTAGTAGTCCTCACCATTTTGTAAAATAATGTATCAATAATTATGATGGGGATTTATTTGCGTGTGGATATGTTGTCAGATGGCAATATCTCGTATTTAAACTCACAGTTTATATGTTGTAATAATAAAGTTGTAGTTATTTTTGTACCATGTATTTGGCGACTCAGAATGGGTTGGATGGAATGGACTTATTTTGGGGGCGTCACAATTTAGATATAAATTGTTTTAAGAAACGAAATAAGGTTAAAAAGGTATGGATTAAAAAGAGTGATTTATTTGCTACTAACATAAATGAACCCAAAAAGATATGGGTACCAAAAGGATGAATTATCTTCTCTTGACAGGTATGTTTAAAGGCAAGAGTTCCATCTCAAAAATGGATTCTTGATAGCGGATGTTCTCATCACATGACATGTGATAAATCAAAGTTCATGGAACTAGACATCAAGAAAAAGAATGGAACGGTCATGTTTAGAGATAATAGTGTAATACCCCAGTATTTTCAAAATAATTAAATAATAAATTTTGCATTTAATTTTTTTTATAAAGGTGGGATTATGTGCAAAGAAAAGTATAGGTATTTATGTGACAAATAAAACCTATTTATTATGTGAATAATTATAAATAAATTCTTTTAAGAATTATTGATCATTATAGGTTATATTCTTATTATAAATTAATTTTGTAATAAAAATATTTATTATTTATTTTCCATAAAAATATGATTATTATATATATGATATGATTATAAGGATTATTATGATTTGTATTTTATTATATTAGTTAAGTTAATTATTTTAACTTAATTAATAATGGTATATATGAAAGTTATGTCGGATATGGATTCAAAACCCTAATACTGGACTTTGAATAAGGAATGAGAATATTAATGTAATATTAATTATATTTGAGTAATATAAACATACTCTATATGTGTGTAATGTTAATGTGTGGAACAGTTTTAGTAAAGCAGTGCAAACCCTAGCGTTACTAATAAATTATAGTATATAAGTCAATTACGACTATAAAATTTATTAAGTTATTGTGTAATGTAATTTATGGAAATTATTATATTTAATGTTAATTAGATAAACCCTAATTAATATCTAGAAATCCTAATTATTAAATTTGAACCCTAATTGCTAAGTTATAAACCCTAGGTATTAATTTAGCAAGGTTGATAGTAATTAATATATTATAAAGCCTAATTTATAAATCCTAGGTAATTAGTAAACCTAATTAAATTAGAGAACCCTAATTCTTATTTTTAGAAACTAAGATTCCCATTTTAGCCCTAATCTCAAAATCCTAGAACTTGGACTTTTGGAGCTCTAGGGTTAAACCCTAATGGGTGAGAGGAAATGTCAACATTGCCACTAAAAGTGAACACCAAATGACCAAACTACCCTTTTGATTATTTTAATAAGGTGGAGTGTAGATCTAGCCCTAGTAAGGAGTGGGTGACCAACTCTAGCTAGCCATGTGGTCTAGTACCAACCTTTAATCATTCAAATCTGATCAGCCATAACAATTCCACAATATTATATATAGATTGAGAGAGAGAAATGCTACTAACTTTGCTCATTTTTCACCAACACTCAACCAAGCTTCTGTCTCTCCAACCCACGAAATTCTTGAGCATTTCATTCCCTAATCAAGCCCCACTAACAACCACAACAAACTCAGTAACCAAGAATCAGAATTTTATCAAAGAAAGGTAAAACCCTAAACCTAAATTTTGATTTTTGATTTCATGTTAGATATTATGTTTAAATGTTTAAAGTTATGTTATAAGGTGCCATTTAGTGATCTGGGTTGTTATAACTCAGATCCATAACACTTAGATGCTAAAAATTGATGATTTTAGAAATCTGGAAATTTTATTTTCTTGTTGTCTGGCAGTGAATGTCAGGCACTGTAGATCCATGTTCGTTAATTGTTTTGGTGATTTAAATGTTTAAAGTTGTAGTCTGGTAAAAGGTCTACACAATAAAGCTTTTATCTAACCCAGAAAATACATAGAAGCAAAGTTATATTTGGTCAAAGTAGCATTGACCAACTGTTCTTGATGAAATCTGGGAAAACCCAGAAACGTGAAGAAAAGCGTCTGATCCATACTTTGACCGGTTCAAAACTTGAGATGGTGATGTCGTCATGATAATCTGATGTTATGTAGTTGTACTCTGACATCACTACTACAAGTTTAAACCTTGATACCACATAAACCGGACTCTACATCAGTAATCTATAAGGTCGCAAAGTAGTACCTTAGGATCGCTTGAGTTTATGGGCAACCCAGAAACTCAAGAACACGTCTGACAGCGTTTTCAATTGCTTGGATCTGTCAGGTTTGATGTTGTTTGTCGATATTTTTTTATCCAGATTGTAGCATGTAGTATTATCTCTATAACCATGCCTATATATCACTCAAACCATAAATTTACTGAGAGTAGTGGATCATCAAACCAAGCAAGAAGTTCACGAGATGAGTTTTTGGGTAACCCGTAAAACTTAAACCGTGACTTCGATAATGGGTCGACCAAAGTTAGATCTCTCGATTGTATTGTTGTTATGATTATGTTATGTACTAGATCTCAGAACCTACATGTGTTCTACATAATCGCAAGCTTAGTATCACAAATACCGTACACGTATACCAAGTAGTGGAGCCCCAAAGTAAGATTTTAAGTCGTTTCTTCATTCGGGTAACCCGTAAATGAAGAATATCTCGATAACCACTTTGATGGCTTATATCTCTCGGTTGTGTTATTGTTGGACCTTGTTAGTTGTTGTTAAATGTAGTGTTACACTAGTACTACAAGATCTAATCAATGTTCAGCCCGTAATCACTATATATAATCGAATTAAACTTCGTCAAACGTACCCCTCGTTAATCGTTCTTGTCGTTGTTCTTGAGCTCAAGAACACCAACAACGATGAATGTTGTCGCTTATAGCCTATAACGATTTGTTTCTATTATTTTTATTTTCTAATTTTCGAAAAATGATTTAAAAATAGAAATAAATTCTAAAAATAATTTAAAAATAGTAAATAAATTCAAAATTATGAAATCAGCTTTTTAAAATTATTTTAAGTCATAAACATTAACTTTTAATAATTTGGCATATTTTCCATAAATATTAGTAATTATTTGAATATTATTTATTTGATAAATACACTAAATAAATTAACTAAAAATAATTTTATTATATTAAAATTATTTTAAATGATAATAAGGTATTTAATAATATTTTAAGTTATAAAATGTAACTTTCAATATTTTAAAGTAAATTTCATTAATTATTTAATATTAATGATATTAGATTTATTTAATAATTATATTAAATAAATAGATTAAAAATAATTTTATTGATTTAAAAATCATTTAAAAAGGATATAAATGGTTTAAACATATTTTAAGTAATTATAAGTGACTTTTAATATTGAATGAATAATACCTTAATATTTTAATATTATTGGTAATTGTTTAAAAATAATTTTGAATGTTTTAAAAGTCATTTAAGGGTAATATTAATACTTTAAAATATTTTGAGTTATTAAAAATAACTTTGATATTTTGGCAATGGTTGCATTAATATTATAATATTATTTAAATATTAATGATAATAGAATTATCTAATATTTAAATCATTTAATAATGATTCTAGAGTTTGAAAAATCAAGATAAATTATAATAATTATTTAGAAATTATTATAAGTCATTTAAAAATAATATGATTGGTATTTAAAATATCCAGATAATATTGAATCGTATAAGAGAGTTTTAAAACTCGATAATTACCCGATAAAGCCGCTTGCATACACCAAAATGCTACCGAAATTGATCCAAATCGTATAGTTTAATCAGATAAGTATTTGTTTATGTCTTAATGATTAATATAACTACGAGACAATATAATTAGGATATGTGTTGACTGTAAATAACAGTACTATGTGTTATATGTTATTCTAATCAATAGAACAATCTTATAAATGATAGGTCATTGAATTAAAGATATAATTAAGTTGTGTAAGCAGCAGACCAGGCAAGTTTCTTAACTCTGACTCTTTTATTTGAGTAAGTATCTAAACTATCATTTACGTTGTGCAAGTATCCTAAACTCTTGTTTTATTTTATTCAACGAATATCGTAAGCAAGTATCTTTACATTTGCATTTTCTTTATGCAATGGACATGAGTAAGAAAGTTTCAGATTTATATTATTATTTTACTAGATTATTAACCATATTGTCGTATATATTATATCTGATCATTGTTTATCAACATGATATTATATCCTATAACTCATATATATATTCTGTTTGTTAATTTCGAAATATGATTATACAAGTGTCGTCACTTGAATAATCATTATAGTCAAACACATGTTGATATATATATATATATATATATATATATATATATAACCTATTTGATCACTAGACACACGATTTAGAAATATCATTGAATATGATAAAACCTTCAGTATCCAATCAAATTATTTTGGTTGGAATCCCAACTAAGTATGAACATCCCTAACTGGGAAAATTTTTGTGTACTTTGAAGTGATATGATGAACGAGAATATCATTCGGTATGTAGTATTGATCAAATACAGGCATAACGGGCCGATCACCCCCGCGTGCTCGTAAGTTTATGACGGTTTCATAGATGAAGTTATGTTTGACCTTTTGAAAATCGAAAATTATGTTCATAGTCTATCGATCGCTCTCCATTTATAGTCAATACGTAGTTTCAAAATTGAAATAAGAATTGTTATGTTGTTTAGTGTTGCTTCAAAGACTTCACAACTATTGCTTCGTTGTTGAAGAGTCGCTCAAAAAAACATTTAATCCTTTTCAAACTAATGTTTATAATTGTTATTACTTGTTGGGCACTTAAATGCTCATTCTTGCTTAATTTAAATGTTTTCAAATTTATGTATGATCGATTCGAAGGTTCGTGCAAGAACAAAGGAAAGGAAAGCTATCGATTAAGTTTCATGTTATCTTATGTAATAACTAGACTTAAATAAATTGACGATATTTATTATCTATCATGTAATGAAATGTTTTAAGGTCGCGTAACTGGGATTTAGACAACTCTGATATGTAAATTAAGTTTGATATTTATGACATTATTATTATTATTCCGCTTCAAAGAAATGGTATCATGAAGCAATCGAAGTTCGGGTTTCAAGTACCTGAATTTGGGGGCGTCACAGGTTGGTATCAGAGCTTTAAGGTTAGAAACCGTAGGTGGGAGTAGACCTTAGGCTATAACCTTAGAGCAGAGGGAAACGTTTAAAATACATATAACTCATATAGAGTTTAAAGTTAGATGAATGAGATAAATTCATCGTCAAACAAAATAAAAGATAGCTTAAATAAAACTATTATTTGTTATGTATATATATTATATGCTAATCTAGATAATTTATGTGTAGATGTCAGGAGGAAAAGAATTAGGATACCCTAAGATCGAAAAGAAGGAGCCAATATCAAAGCCAACAGCTGAACTAGAGGCTCACGTTGAAGATAACCTTGATGAGATGATCATTTTAGAGAATATAGTACTGGACCCAGAAATGGTGGAACTAACAGATAGTGATTCGGACACCGAAGTTGGAGCTGATCAAGCATCAATCGAAGTGTAGAATCTGAGGAACAAGGTTTCTTCTCTGGAAAAGTTGTGGGAAATAAAAAAGCTACTAAATAGCCAATTACGAAAAGCATTAATCGAAACGATGGAAGAACAAGATAAGCTTAAAATCCAAATTAGTCAGATGAGAGTCAAGAGCAGCATATCGTGTGCAGCTCCGAGCAAGAAGGGGAAAAGAAAGATAGAAGACCATGACGTAGGAAAACCTGATAACAAGAAAGGGAAAAAGATATGTTACATTTGTAGTTATAAGGGACATACCTCTCTGTATTGTCCCGACTATAAACCGGGTGCATGTTTTATCTGTGGATTGGAAGGTCATCAAGCGAAAGGTTGTCAAGGATCAGGAAAAGGCGTAGTGAATAAGTAGTATAAGTACTATTTGAATATGTGTGTTCTATGATAAGTATGTCTGTCTAATATTTCTAACTTATGTATAAGTTGTAGTAGCGATTCCCGACTTTTGTGGTCACAAAGGGATATCTGATGTTTAAAGCAGTATGTGCTATGTTATGTACTATAAAATTGTTGAATGAATATGAAGTTATGTTTGTATAATGAAACAAGTTTAAAATATTTAACTTATACAATAAGGTTTAGAATGTAAGTTAATAAAATATAGATTATGTTTTATTTAACCAGAAAATGCCGCCAAGACGACAAACTCGAAACCAAAGGGCAGAAGAATCTGTCAACAATGCTGGAGGACAACAACCAGACTTGATGCAGAATTTCGCGAACATGGTAGCTCAAGCCATGCAGAATGGAATGCCGACCGTGGGGAATCAACCAGACAATCGGTTTGCGAACTTCAAGGATTTTAAGGCCGTAGGACCGCCGGAATTTAGAGGTACCACTGATCCGATAGAAGCCCAAACTTGGGTTAAGGAAATAGAAAAAGCGTTTGTAGTCGCTAGGGTAGCTGAGGGGCAAAAGACAACTTTTGCCACCTATATGATGAAAGGAGAGGCGAATTTCTGGTGGGAGGCAAATCAAGTTAAGGCAGGAGAAGGAGTGATAGCATGGACTAGGTTTAAGATGCTGTTCTTTGAGAACTATTCTCATCCAGTGTGCAGGCTAGGATGGAGGTGAAGTTTTTAGAGTTGAAGCAGGAGAGCATGACAGTTACGGAGTATGCCACAAAGTTCAATGAATTAGCTAGGTTTGCTCCGCATCAAGTTGATACGAAGGCAAGGAAGGCAAGGAGGTTTGAGCTGGGCTTAAAACCCTGGCTCTACAATAAGGTGGCAATATTGCAGATAAATACTTTTGCAGCACTTTTGGAGAAGGCTATCATAGCCGAAGGGGGAAGTGAGGCCATGAGCCTCTACAACAGGGAGAAAAAGAGCAAGGGTAAGATTGAGGGAACTGGAAAGGTAGAGGCAGGTAGTGGTAGTGGGAATGGAAAAAAAAAGTGGAACAATTTTGGGAATGTCCAAGTCAAACAGGAAGGTGTGAGGAAGTAGACTGTGCAATGTAAGAATTGTGGGAAGAACCATTCAGGAGAGTGTCTTAGTGGTAAGTTCATGTGCTATAAATGTGGGCAGGAGGGACATATCTCTCCTAACTGCCCCAATCCTAGGACGAACAATGGGTGTTTTCTGTGTGGATCAACGGAACATAAGGTCAAGGACTGTCCGAAAAGAAGGATGGATGCCGGAAGTGTGAATGCGGGGAGAGGCAACATAATAGTGGTGATAACGGGTCCAACTTCAACAAAACCAACCGCAAGAGTCTTCAACATGACGGTTCATGATACCGTAGCAGCCGGGGATGGAACTTTAGGTATTATTCGAATCAATTTCATTTTCTTATATATGATTTTATTTTGTTATAAAGAAATTTTGAAGGAGAAATTTGAGTTCTGTTAGAAATCAAATTTTTCGTATGATTAGATGGACAAGTTTTATGTTAAATATTTAAAGATCAGTTTGATCGAATCTGATCGAGATCTACTTGAAATGACTGTGTATGTTATTTTCCCTAGTATCTATATGTTTTGAAGCAGTGATTCCGGGGACGAAATCCTTATAAGGGAGGGTGGATGTAATACCCCAGTATTTTCAAAATAATGAAATAATAAATTTTGTATTTAATTTTTTTTATAAAGGTGGGATTATGTGCAAAGAAAAGTATAGGTATTTATGTGACAAATAAAACCTATTTATTATGTGAATAATTATAAATAAATTCTTTTAAGAATTATTGATCATTATAAGTTATATTCTTATTATAAATTAATTTTGTAATAAAAATATTTATTATTTATTTTCCATAAAAATATGATTATTATATATATGATATGATTATAAGGATTATTATGATTTGTATTTTATTATATTAGTTAAGTTAATTATTTTAACTTAATTAATAATGGTATATATGAAGGTTATGTCGGATATGGATTCAAAACCCTAATACTGGACTTTGAATAAGGAATGAGAATATTAATGTAATATTAATTATATTTCAGTAATATAAACATGCTCTATATGTGTGTAATGTTAATGTGTGGAACAGTTTTAGTAAAGCAGTGCAAACCCTAGTGTTACTGATAAATTATAGTATATAAGTCAATTACGACTATAAAAATTATTAAGTTATTGTGTAATGTAATTTATGGAAATTATTATATTTAATGTTAATTAGGTAAACCTTAATTAATATCTAGAAACCCTAATTATTAAATTTGAACCCTAATTGCTAAGTTATAAACCCTAGGTATTAATTTAGCAAGG
This sequence comes from Panax ginseng, assembly GCA_020205605.1. Lineage (NCBI taxonomy): Eukaryota > Viridiplantae > Streptophyta > Magnoliopsida > Apiales > Araliaceae > Panax > Panax ginseng. Next base: position 63,086,230 of record CM035143.1, on the reverse strand, counting down.
TTGATACTAATTAATATATTATAAAGCCTAATTTATAAATCCTAGGTAATTAGTAAACTTAATTTAATTAGAGAACCCTAATTCACTTTTTTAGAAACTAAGATTCCCATTTTAGCCCTAATCTCAAAATCCTAGAACTTGGACTTTTGGAACTCTAGGGTTAAACCCTAATGGGTGAGAGGAAATGTCAACATTGCCAATAAAAGTGAACACCAAATGACCAAACTACCCTTTTGATTATTTTAATAAGGTGGAGTGTAGATCTAGCCCTAGTAAAGAGTGGGTGACCAACTCTAGCTAGCCATGTGGTCTAGTACCAACCTTTAATCATTCAAATCTGATCAACCATAACAATTCCACCATATTATATATAGATTGAGAGAGAGAAATGCTACTAACTTTGCTCATTTTTCACCAACACTCAACCAAGCTTCTCTCTCTCCAACCCATGAAATTCTTGAGCATTTCAGTCCCTAATCATGCCCCACTAACAACCACAACAAACTCAGTAGCCAAGAATCAAAATTTGATCATAGGAAGGTAAAACCCTAAACCTAAATTTCGATTTTTGATTTCATGTTAGATGTTATGTTTAAATGTTTAAAGTTATGTTATAAGGTGCCATTTAGTGATATGGGTTGTTATAACTCAGATCCATAACACTTAGATGCTCAAAATTGATGATTTTAGAAATCTGGAAATTTTATTTTCTTGTTGTCTGGCAGTGAATGTCAGGCATTGTAGATCCGTGTTCGTTTATTGTTTTGGTGATTTAAAGGTTTAAAGTTGTAGTCTGGTAAAAGGTCTACACAATAAAGCTTTTATCTCACCCAGAAAATACATAGAAGCAAAGTTATATTTGGTCAAAGTACCATTGACCAACTGTTCTTGACGAAATTTGGGAAAACCCACAAACGTGAAGAACAACGTCTGACCCATACTTTGACCGGTTCAAAACTTGCGATGGTGATGTCGTCATGATAATCTGATGTTATGTAGTTGTACTCTGACATCACTACTACAAGTTTAAACCTTGATACCACATAAACCAGACCTATACTATAATCTACAAGACTGCAAAGTAGTACCCTTGTGACTGCTTGAGTTTCTGGGCAACCCAGAAACTCAAGAACACGTCTGACAGCGTTTTCAATTGCTTGGATCTGTCAGGTTTGATGTTGTTTGTTGATATTGTTTTATCCAGATTGTAGCATGTAGTATTATCTTTATAACCATGCCTATATATCACTCAAACCATAAATTTACTGAGAGTAGTGGACGGTCAAACCAAGCAAGAAGTTCACGAGATGAGTTTTCTCGGTAACCCAGAAAACTTAAACCGTGACTTCTGACATGGGTTGACCAGGTTAGATCTCTCGATTGTATTGTTGTTATGATTATGTTATGTACTAGATCTGTAAACCTACATGTGTTCTACACACTGCAAGCTTAGTATCACAAATACCGTACACGTATACCAAGTAGTGGAGCCCCAAAGTAAGATTTTAAGTCGTTTCTTCATTACGGGTAACCGTAAATGAAGAAATATCTCTGATAGCCACTTTGATGGCTTATATCTCTCGGTTGTGTTATTGTTGGACCTTGTTAGTTGTTGTTAAATGTAGTGTTACACTAGTACTACAAGATCTAATCAATGTCTAGCCCAGAATCACTATATACACTGAATTAAACTTGGTCAAACGTACCCCCTCGTTAACTGTCTTGTCAGTGTTCTTGAGCTCAAGAACACCAACAACGACATGATGCTGTTGTCATTATAGCCTATAACGATTTGTTCCTATTATTTTTATTTTCTAATTTCTGAAAAATGATTTAAAAATAGAAATAAATTCTAAAAATAATTTAAAAATAGTAAATAAATTCCGAAAATTATGAAATCAGTTTTTTAAAATTATTTTAAGTCATAAACATTAACTTTTAATAATTTGGCATATTTTCCATAAATATTAGTAATTATTTGAATATTATTTATTTGATAAATACACTAAATAAATTAACTAAAAATAATTTTATTATATTAAAAATTATTTTAAATGATAATAAGGTATTTAATAATATTTTAAGTTATAAAATGTAACTTTCAATATTTTAAAGTAAATTTCATTAATTATTTAATATTAATGATATTAGATTTATTTAATAATTATATTAAATAAATAGATTAAAAATAATTTTATTGATTTAAAAATCATTTAAAATGGATATAAATGGTTTAAACATATTTTAAGTAATTATAAGTGACTTTTAATATTGAATGAATAATACCTTAATATTTTAATATTATTGGTAATTGTTTAAAAATAATTTTGAATGTTTTAAAAGTCATTTAAGGGTAATATTAATACTTTAAAAATATTTTGAGTTATTAAAATAACTTTGATATTTTGGCAATGGTTGCATTAATATTATAATATTATTTAAATATTAATGATAATAGAATTATCTAATATTTAAATCATTTAATAATGATTCTAGAGTTTGAAAAATCAAGATAAATTATAATAATTATTTAGAAATTATTATAAGTCATTTAAAAATAATATGATTGGTATTTAAAATATCCAGGATAATATTGAACTGCATGAGAGAGTTTTAAACTCGATAATTGCCGATAAAGCCGCCAGTACACCAAAATGCTACCGAAATTGATCCAAAATCAGATATAGTTTAATCAGTATAAGTATTTGTTTTTGTCTTAATGATTAATATAACTATGAGACAATATAATTAGGATATGTGTTGACTACAAATAACAGTACTATGTGTTATATGTTATTCTAATCAATTGAAAAATCTTATAAATGATAGGTCGCTGAATTAAAGATATAATTAAGTTGTGTAAGCAGCAGACTGTGACAAGTTTCTTAACTCTTACTCTTTTATTTGAGTAAGTATCTAAACTATCATTTACGTTGCTGTAAGTATCCTAAACTCTTGTTTTACTTTATTCAACGGATATCGTAAGTTAAGTATCTTTACATTTGCATTTTCTTTATGCAATGGACATGAGTAAGAAAGTTTTGATTTATATTATTATTATACTAGATTATTAACCATATTGTCATTATATATTATATTCGATCATTGTTTATCAACATGATATTATATCCTATAACTCATATATATATTCATTTGTTAATTTTGAAATATGATTATACAAGTGTCCTCACTTGGATAATCGTTATAAACAAACACATGTTATATATATATATATATATATATCGCGTCTAAGCTATTTGATCACCTAGATACACAGATTTAGAAATATCGTTGAATATGATAAAACCTTCTTGTATCCAATCAAATTGTTTTTGGTTCGGAATCCCGACTAAGTATGAACATCCCTAACTGGGAAAAACTTTTGTGCACTCGAAGTGATATGATGAACGAGAATATCGCTCGTATGTAGTATTGATCAATACAGGCATAATCTGGGTACGATCACCCCCCCCGTACTCGTAAGTTATGACGGTTTGTAGATGAAGTTCTGTTTGACCTTTTTGAAAACTGAAAACTATGTTCATAGTCTATCGACTGCTTTCCATTTATAGTCAATACGTAGTTTCAAAGTTGAAATAAGAATTGTTATGTTGTTTAGTGTTGCTTCAGTACTTCACAACTATTGCTTCGTTGTTGAAGAGTCGTTCAAAGAAAACATTTAATCCTTTCAGCTAATGTTTATAATTGTTATTACTTGATGGGCACTTAAATGCTCATTCATGCTTAATTTAAATATTTTCATCTATGTATGATCGACCTGAAGGTTCAGGCAGGAACAAAGGGAAAGGAAAGCTATTAGATTAAGTTTGCGTTATCTTATGTAATAGCTAGACTTAAATAAATTGACGATATTTATTATCTATCATGTATTGAAATGTTTTAAGGTCGCGTAACTGGGATTTAGACAACTCTGATATGTAAATTAAGTTTGATATTTATGACATTATTATTATTATTCCGCTCAAAGAAATGGTATCATGAAGCACTGAGTTCGGGTTTCAAGTACCTGAATTTGGGGGCGTCACAAATAGAACCTGCGAAATCATCAGAAAAGGTAAAATTGGAAATGGCAAGGTAAGTATAAACAATGTTCACCTGGTTAACGATCTTGAATTTAATTTAATAAGTATAAGTCAATTAATGGATAATGGTCATCAAGTTAATTTTGAAAAAGATAAATGCACAATATTTTATGGTACTTACAATACTATTCTAGTTGCACAAAGAGAAGGAAATATATATACTATTGATTTTGAGCAACAAGATGAAGAACTATGTCTTACTTCAGTACAAGATGAAGCTTATCTATGGCATAAGAGGATGAGACATGTTCATATGGATCTAATCAAAAAGTTATCTGTAAGGAATATTGTAAGAGGACTGCCAAAAATAAGGTTTGAAAAGAAAGGAATATGCATTCCTTATAAACTGGGAAAACAAGTAAGAACTTCTTTTACGGCAAAGAATATGGTATCAACCTCCTCTCCCTTGCAATTACTTCATCTTGATTTATTTGGACCAGAAAGACATTCTAGTATTAATGGTAAATTTTATGCATTTATAATAGTTGATGATTTTTCTAGATACACATGGGTATTATTTTTAAGAACTAAGGATGAAGCATTTAAAGAGTTTGAAAGATTAATAAGGAATCTTGAAACAAAATATAGCTACAAACTCATTAGAATTAATTAGAAGTGACCATGACACTGAATTTCAAATAGATTTTATAACCTTTTGTGGTCAAAGAGGTATTAGCCATGAATTCTCAGCACCAAGGACTCCTCAACAAAACGAGGTGGTGGAAAGGAAGAATATGACTCTACAAGAGACAGCTAGAACTCTATTACAAGAAAGTAAGCTTCCAAAGAAATTTTGGACCGAAGCAGTAAATACATCTTGTCATGTTTTAAATAGAGTACTCATTCATCCTATTATTTTAAAAACACCATATGAGCTTTTAAATAATAAAATTCCAAACATAAGTTATTTCAAAATATTTGGTTCTAAATGTTTCATTTTAAATACAAGTGATAATTTGGGAAAATTTCATGCTAAGTCATATGAAGGAATATTTATTGGCTACTCTCAAAATAGTAAGGTATATCACATTTTCAATACTAGAAAATCATGTGTAGAAGAATCTGTTCATATCACTTTCAATGAGACTAACAATGATCTTCCAAAAGAAAGTGAAGATGATGTAGGAAATTTGGAGATAGTCAGAATTTTGGTAAATCGAAACGAACAAAACAGGAGACCGAATGAACAGATTTAGCAAACTGAAATATATGACCAGCATGGACGTGAACCTAAAAATTTGTAGGATGCTAAAGATGAGTCTAATGATCAAGAGGAAGTTATGCATGATATCCAAATGCCAAGAATAACTAGATATATCAAGAATCATCCTCCAGAAAATATCATTGGAGATATCAACAAAGGTATAACCACACGAAGAGGTTTACAAAATCATTGTGCATTCTCTGCATTTTTGTCACAGGTTGAGCCAAAGAATGCGAAGGATGCAGTTCTTGATGAGAACTGGCTATTGGCAATGCAAGAAGAACTTCAACAATTTGAGAGATGCCAGGTGTGGGAACTTATGTCTCCTCCAAAAGATGTTTCCATCATTGGTACTAAATGGGTCTTCAAGAATAAGCTTGATGAGCATGGGACAATCATTCGTAACAAAGTAAGGTTGGTAGCTCAAGGATACAACCAACAGGAGGGGATCGACTATGAAGAAACTTATGCACCAGTAACAAGGATGGAATTAATCTGAATTCTGTTAGCTTTTGCATGCTATAAAAAGTTTAAACTTCTTCAAATGGATGTAAAAAGCGCGTTCCTCAATGGGTACATAAATGAAGAAGTATATGTCAAACAGCCTCCTGGATTCGAGCATTAAAAGTATCCTAATCATGTGTACAAGTTAAAGAAAGCTCTTTATGGATTGAAACAAGCTCCAAGGGCTTGGTATGAAAGGTTAAGTAAGTATCTCTTATCAAACCGATTTGTTAATCTTCACGGGTTTTGGAATATATGAGAATGTCATCAATAAAGACAACCACAAAGTGATCCAAATATTCCTTGAATACTCAGTTCATCATATCCATGAAGGCAGCAGGAGCATTAGTCAATCCAAAAGACATGACCAAAAATTCATAATGCCCGTACCGAGTTCTGAAGGCAGTCTTTGGAATATCCTCAGTTTTAACCTTCAGCTGATGATATCCAGAATGAAGATCGATCTTTGAAAAGAATTGTGCTCCTTTCAATTGGTCAAATATGTCATCAATGCGAGGTAACGGATACCTATTCTTGATGGTGACATGGTTCAATTCTCGGTAGTCAATACAAAGTCGCATACTCCCATCTTTCTTCTTCACGAATAGAACAGGAGCACCCCAAGGAGACGTACTAGGATGAATGAAACCAATGTCTAACAATTCCTGCAATTGGGTCTTTAACTCCTGAAGTTCAATAGGAGCCATTCGATATGGGGCTTTGGAAATGGGTTTTGTACTAGGTTTAAGATCGATACAAAATTCAATTTCACGCTCTGGGGGTAGGCCAGGAAGTTCTTCAGGGAATACGTCAGGAAATTTATTAACAATAGAAATATCATTCAAAACTGATGTATTTTTGTTTAAATCTGTGACATGAGCTAAGAAAGCTTGACATCCGTTTTTCAATAAACGAATAACTTTATGGCTTGAAATGACCGTGATTGATTTTAATGGTTTGGTCACTTGAATTCGCATAATAGGTTGATTAGGAATATGAAAACTAACAACCTTACGAAATCAATCAATTTTTGCATGATGAGTAGTTAACCAATCAATCCCTAGAATTACGTCAAACGCAAGTATTTTTAAAGAAATAAGATCGACAGGTAATGTGCGGTTACCGATTTGAATCAAACAAGACTTATAAACTGTGGATGTAATGAAGGTTTCTCCAAACGGAGTTTCAACTGATAAGTCAAATTCCAATTTCTGCGGAGTCAAATTTAAACGTTGAGCACAAGTAGGAGAAATAAAAGAATGGGTAGAGCCGATATCAAATAAGGTATATACTTCACTAGAGTTTATGATAAACTTACCCGTGATGACCTCGTTTGGGTTCCTTGCTTTCTGGGAGGTTACAACAAATGCTCTCCCTTGAACTACCGGTTTTGTCTTGTTTGGGACGGACTTTGATGACTCTATCCCAGCTGGACTTGACTTTGGTGCATGACAAAATTGGGCTAGGTGACCTTATCTTCCATAATTGTAACATGCTTTGGACTACTGCGTATAGTTTGGACTGATGTGTCCCTCCCCTCCGCATTTGTAACATACGACCGACGGTCGTTCTCCTTCCTTAACAATAGGTGCTGGTGCTGACGTCCTTCCATCATTACTAAATCTCCTCTTCTTAAAACTCCCACTTTTATTGTCTTGGCCATGATTACCACCGAAGTGGTTACCATTTCTGGCATATTGATTCCCTTCACGTTTGTTGTCACCGCTTCGATGACTGTTACCACTGGTATTTTCATTCTGCCGGCAGCTTTCTCTTGGTTGTGTTGACCTGTTATCGCACTCCAATAACTGAGCCCTATTTACAACATCTAAATACAAACACAGTTTATGAGAAATAAGATATTGACGTATCTCCGATTTCAAACCTCTTAAAACATCCGTCATTCTCTCCTCATTATCAACCAAGTGGGGACGCAAAACAGGACAAACTCGGCAAATTTAGCTTCAGATCTTGCGCCATGGTCATATTGTTCGCTCCAACTTGATGAACTCTACCTCTTTAATGTGACGAATACTTTCAGGAAAGTACTTGTCGTTGAATAGTTCTTGGAACTTCTCCCAATACATATTCAGTGCGGCAGGTTGAGTACGCTTCATCGATTCCCACCCGATGTCGCCTCTCCTCGCAACATAAAGGTGGCAAAAGGAACCTTTTGCTCCTCGGAGCATCCCAAGACATCAAATATCTTGGTGATCTGCTTTATCTATGCATCCGCCTTAAGTGGTTTTGGCTCTCCAATAAACTCGGTGGTCCCGGCTCCTTAAAAGCATTTTAGCGGTGGCCGTCCGAGAGTTTCGATGTTCCACCTACATTTTGGATGGGAGTTTCTCTTGCACGATGTTGTGCAATTACGTAAAGCTTCTAAACATTTACATCATTCGCCATTTGGTCGGTGTTGTTGTTCACTTGAGGATTATTATCTTCCTGTTACACATTATCCTGGGTATTAATCTGTGGTGACTCCACGATCTCATGTGCTTCATTGCTTATCTCAACATTTTTGGATGCCATTTTCCAATACTTCCACAAAACAAAGGTTAATTAATATATCACATATTATCCCTATACTCTGAACGACCAGTTAAATACCAAATAAACTTAGGTAGGTCATACTAGCGAAGGAATTCCAAATCTCTCCCTCCTAGTTCTTGTCTCACATCTCATTAGGGATCATATCCTAAGCTTTGATACCAATGATGGCGCCCCCAAAGCGGTATACATCACCCATCTTGAGTGCCATGGATACAAGGTAATGAATACAAATACAACTTAATTATACAACGATCGTGTAAAATACGACAAAACATAGTCATGTGAGTTTTAATACAAATATTGTCATCTAGACAATATCCACACTCAATGGAATCCTCATTACATTTATTATCACACTATTTCACGAATAGTGAGGACTACTAATGCACCATCTAGGACCATCACTCTGTTCCCGACTAGTCCCATTTACGTTCTCATTTCACAGAGAACAATGAAAGAAAGGGTGAGTTCAACTAGCCCAGTAAGAAATATTATGACTAAGATAATGCAGAATAAATTATCATTAGCCTTCAACAATGTTAAAAGCGATAAAATATAATAGACAACAAGTTTAATCGAATCGATCAAGCAATCCATTAGAAGAGTCAAGTAAGGTATAAAATCTACTATCTTCTATGATTTAAAAAGTTTTTCATCAACTTTATCGCTGAGACTCAGTTTAATAAATAAAATCGAATCATCCCTACTCCACGGCCAAGGATATTCATGTAATCATCAATGGTCATGACTATACCGAATAATCCCTGGTCATAATCATACCAACAACTGTCCACCAATGAACTACAGGCCAATGAGGACTTTTACCACATCATTCGTCACATTACGGTCATGATTATACCGAATAATCCCTGGTCATAATCATACCAAGTCCATCTATGCACGTAAGCTAAAGATGACTTTTAACATATTATAAACATGAGGATGATGACAATTCAATAAAAACAAGTTCACGAATAAATTTTAAAGATTTATAAGTTAATTTATCCTGAACTTAATAACGTCCAAATTATCAACATGATACTGCTTTGTGGAGTAAAATTCAAGAATGCTCAGAAGAATATTTCCATGAAAAGATACTGGATGAAGCGCAAATATCAAGGATATTCCACTAATTTCATGAAGTATAGAAACCAAAGCTTTAACCAACTGAGTATAATAGAATATATGAAACTGCAAATGGATTTTCGCCCGCCATGCGGTAACCCACGTAGATGGATCATTTTCACAATTTAATAAGGAATGAATCTGAAGGATCATTCACCATGCATGTGGTAATCCACATAGATAAAAGTTATTCCAATGTAATAATAAAGAATGGAGCGAAGGATTCACCATGCATGCGATAGATCGACCGACGAGTTATTCCCAAATGAATAATAAATAATGGAACGGAGTTGGCGTAAACGCACGCATGAGGATATTCCGATAGAATAATAAATAATGGAACCTGGTAAAGGTAAATAAGCGCTACGCAGACATGATATTACAGCGAATAATAAAGAACGAAATATTAGAAGAATTTCACCATGTATGCGGTATTGTGATAAACAAAGTTATTCAACAGAATAATAAGAATGGAATAACAATGAAATTCACTGAGCACGCGATAGACCGCACAGACAGGTTATTCCAACAGAATAATAAAGAATGGAATAACAGAATTTGTCTTCATGAATAAGAAAGAAATAATACCCCTTACGAGTACAACAAATAATATCCCCTACCTTAGAAGAAACTAGATATTGGAATAGTGAAGTAGCAGAATACTTTTCTTCTTTCTCTCTATAGTTTCTCTCTCTAGAGTTTCAGTGAATTCGTAAGAAATAATAACTAATTCATGAACGGTCCAGATTGATTTACTTTTAAACGGACGGTCCATATTGGTTTACTATTAAAACTTAAAGCAACGGTCCATACTAATTTACTATTAAAACTTTAAACCAGCGATCCATATTGATTTACTATTATAACTTCCACCAGCGGTCCATATTGATTTACTATTATATCTTCAACCAACGGTCTGAAAAATTAGCATATCTCCTCATGGAATAATATTGTCCCCAAAAATGATTTGGACCGAAAAGAAATATATTTTACGGGTGAATAGTACTCCGTGAATAGTAACTCGTGAATAGTACTCCGACACAAAAAGTGCCTCGAATACCCAATTGAACAATATAACCTCCAGACATCAATTATTATCGAAATAAATGTCGATTTCCACTAACACAAATAATTCAAACACAATGGAACTATAAAATTCATCTTTAATCAACACGAACTTATTCAGCATTAATATTATAATTCATAATACTTAACAATCAGGTCGTTCCTAGGAAAGAGGGGGCTTTTCGATAAGGATTTCTCCTTATTAAGCGCCGCAATTAGGTGACCAAACCTCTCATTCGATGAACTTCTAGACATTGTCAATATTGCAAATAATAATATGAATAACTTTTGTCGTCTCAATTATTGATTTAATAATATATCATGTTATGCAGATGATACTGTAACAATAATTGAATCAATAATATGAGAGATATGATGTAGCAATTACTGTAGCAATAATTGAGTATAACTGAGTGACTTCTCATGTAAGCATCAATAATCAACACGTGTACTACTATACAACCATGCGTATTACTGTACTTTTACTACTGGGTAGTTCAACAGTTTTAACGGTAACACCTCGTAGATTATTTTTATAGAAAGATAATTTTGTCATTTTCTAACTACGAAAATACTTCCGTTGTAGGGTCCACCAATGATTGTGCTTGTTATCTGAATATTCCTCGTTAAAAGCGAATATTCCCCAGACCAATCGAATATTATATAACCACTTGCTTTACTTTTCAAAATTTGTAAATATTACCCACAACTATAATATTATATCAAATTCACACCATAATATTTAAAAATATATTTCGAGAAAATTATTCTTTATTCATAAAAGTTGGATTCTTACAGCAATGTCCCACAAGAACCAAGGATGTCCAATCCCGAGTGACTATTACGCAGGATAACGGATAAAATTTGAAGCTTGAAGACCGGAGGGCATGGTCCCATCTTCCTGACTTCGTACAACCTCTAATCCTATGTCATTGCGTAACTCTCGACAACGGCGGTCTGAAATAGGTCTTACATACCTCATTCGGATGCTCGGATTGCAATTCTGAAAGTTTGAGCGGACATTACGAAGGCAAGCAATGCACGCATTTCTTGAGACAGACAGGACCCATAAAGCAGGGGGCTTGACCAAACCAGTAGTAAGTAAAGCTGCGGATAGCTGCAGGTACACCTGCGGCTCCCCCCTCTATAAATAGAGGGCTTGGGGTGGCCATTTTAAGAAAGAAAAAGGCGAGGAATCCCTGTCAAATTTGCTCTGTACTCACCTTACACTGAGTGCTTTCTCATTTTAAACACTTGTGAGCTCACATATAGCTTCTTTTTGTACCGGTGGGAGCCGAGTGTCCATCCTTTTAAAGATATATAAGTCTTCTTTGGCAGCCCACTCTAAGCCTTCTCACACACTTTAAAGCCTTTCTCTTTATCTTTGCACACACTATTCTTCACGTTGAGTGTCGTGTTGCGTGTGTTTGCCCGGACTTCAGTCCGTGGTTTTATTTCAGTCTATATATATATATATATATTATATATGGACTAACATTATCGAGTTATGCCTCGATTGAGCATAGACTTCGGTCTGGAGCATTTATTGCTTTATATATATATATATATATATATATATATGTATATATATGAACTGTGTGTCGAACTCTGTTCGATGAGCTTGGATTTTATATCCGGTGCGTTTACTTGTTCGATGAGCTTGGATTTTATATCCGGTGCGTTTACTGCTTATATATATATATATATATATATATATATATATATTTACATTCAGTTTCGCCTAGAGTTTACTCAAGTGGCGGGTTGGAAATCTTCTGATTTACTTTTTGTCCACACCCGAGTTTACTCCATGGCGGTTGATTGCTTTTACAGCTTTATTTATATTTCTGATCCCCCATGGAGGTGCTTCGTGATGGTTGATCATGTCTGTATATATATATATATATTTACTGCTCTTATATATGTACTTGCTTACTGCTATATTATCAATTGCGGCATCATGTGAGCCTAGGAATCATGTGATCATAGATTCAGTTTACTAGATCTAGATTCGGTTCCCGTGATGGACATTTTCAGCTGTAAGCAGCTTGTAAATTTATTCATGGTGTTCAGATTTCCTTAGATGGTTATCATACCCACGAGGAGTTCGGCACTATTTTGTACATTATTTTCTTGAAGATGCTTCGCATCTCGAAAATTAAAAACAATCAAGCCGAACACTTAATAAAAATGGGAGTGTAAAAGGTCTCAATTAATATTGAGCACTGATAAGTGGGTTTTACACCTACTTATTGGATATTAATTCACGCGAACTAGGCCCATATCAAGTATATTTAGTGTGTTTTTAGTTGCATTTCATGTTATTTTGCATTGCATTTACTTAAAACTCCTTTGGTGTAAAAGTGCAGGATATGGCATGATTTGGTGATGTAAATGACATGAGGCTGTTGGATGCATGGCATGAGGATCAATTGGAGTAGGAGGCTAAGCATAGATGGACAAAAGAATGAACAATGTAACGGATCAACAGCAGCAGTTAGTGAACCAAAATTCAAAGTTGCAGAAGTAGCATGATCGTAAGCAGAACAAGTTTGAGGACGCGCTACGCGCATGAGCACTCTCAATTTACCGACGGACATTACACATCGCAAATTGGCTACCGCACGAGGATTGCAAAGGAGGGGCGCACGGCCGCGCGGGACGTTGACTGAAGCTGCTGACCTTATTTTAAATTGGAAATTGGAAGCGTAACTGATGGGAGAGTTGAACTAAGGCTTATATATTAGACTTATATCAGTGGTAAAGGGGGACCACCCCTTGAGGGAACTATTAGCTATTGTTAATTTCTTTCTTGAATTTAAATAATTAGATTAAAGTAGATTAGAGTAGTGATTTCTAGAGTTGATGAGATTGAAGACTTGAAGCAATTGGAAAGCATCAGAGATTCAACCTTGGATCAAGAAAACATATTTGCACTACAATTCTCTATCCTTACTCTCTCTTTGATTCCTAATTGTATCTTATGATGTTTATTCAATATGCGGATGGTAGCGTTAATTCAGATATGATGTAAATTCTATTCTGAGATTGCAATGGATTCTATGGATTAGTTATTTCTGATATGTTTCATTTTTAGCCTATTTTGATTTCTATGGGTTTGTCTATTAAGATTCACGCTTATTTTCTTAATTGATTGGCCATCAATTTACTATGATAATCCATATGTACTTGAGAAACGAAGTATGTGTTGAGATATGATCTTATTAGCTTTTGATTATATATTCTATATTGTGATAGGATGTATGATTTGTGCTTAGGATAGACATATACTAAAGCACCATTTGTAGTCAATTGAGAATTTGGGATTAAACCCTAATTATTTGTAAATCACATAGACATATAGTGGTTTAGGTAATGTGGGTGTTCACGTGTATTCTATCAATTGTGGATTATACGTGATATAGGTATGGTACATTGAGAGATGGCTATACTTTACTTTCGTGTTCTCGACTAACAAACCGGTACAATTAGTTTGGCTTAACATGAAATGTGTGGATTTGAATGAGTCAATAGATGAAATTGTAATCTCAGGTCTTCATTATCTAGCCTCAATCTAGGATTAGTTAGGTTTATTTAATTTCATAGTTTAAATACATAATATAATATCATTCGTTTAAATAAGAATGAGATGGTTATGGGTTAATGCTTGGTGAACATTGTTAGTTAATTCTCCGTGGGAACGATACTTTACTTACTCTTTATTACTTGTTGACCACGTATACTTGCGTGTTGTGCGTAACTAGAATTTACCCAACAAATTTTTGGCGCCGTTGCTGGGGAATTAGCTTAATAATTTTTTTCCAACATTAATTTCAATCAAATGGGTCTTAATTTAAACATTTTTTTTATTTTAATTATCTTCTTATATTTTTCTCTTTTCAGGTACCATGGATGACTTTGCTTGTCAATAGCCTTATGCAAATAGGACTCAACCAAGGGACATAAGGACTGGGGGACTCAATTTATTTTCTACATTATCATCACAAATTGCAACACTTTCGGAGAGGTTGGATATTCTTACAGCCCAACGCACTCGAGAGATAGTAGTTAAATGTTAATACTATGCTGGCGAGCATCCGAGTTATCAGTGCAACATCAAGGTTGGACAAGTTCAGTTTGGGGGTGATTTCTTCAGCAACGATGTTTATCCTGATTATCAACAAGGTTGGGGGTATCACCCAGATTATGAATGGGCTTATAACTATCAAGATCAATACTGCATCTCAAGTCCAACATATCCATCAGATTTCTCATATCCACCTCCAGTGTAACAAGAAGAAAATTCAGAGTTAAAGGAATTCATGTCAAAAAGCATAGCAAACCATGAAGAGATGATGATGAGTTAGGAGTTATCAAGCCAAAATCTTAACAGATAGATGGAACAACTCATTAACTCCTCAATGAATGGTCCTCAATACATGGATTTCAAAATTGAGAAAGATAATTCAAGATTGGAGGATTTGTGGTTCAAATTTGTAGCATCAACTGAGAAGAAGATGATTGAGCAAGAAATTTCAATTCAAAATCTTCAGAATCAGATGGATCTAATGTTCGAAGCTTTGAACAATCGCCCTCCAAACAATTGGTGCTATGACATGGACGATGAAACTGATGGAGAACCAGAAGTGTGCATACCACGGAATGAACTAAAAGGAGTGGACATAGAGGAGACAACTGGGGGTATAGAAAATGAAGAACATGAGCTGACTTGTATAATACCCCAAGTGTCTTCTCAATTAGAGTTAAAAAATTCAGTGAACTTTGCACACCCATGTCCCCTTGGTAGTCACATCCAAAGCAATAATTTCTGTGATTATGAGGCCTCTTATAAACCATGGTGGGCTGAGGAAATAGAAGAAGAAAATCCCGTTGTATCTTTCATGCCTCAATGCAAAAATCTATTCACAGATACAACGGGAGAAGCACCTGGAATTGCAATGGAACTAGGGACATCATGTACAGGAAATATGCTAGGTGGCTTCAATTCACAGACTCTCATGATGGGGAATCTACCTACACACATTGCAGTTCTAATGGATGGAGGGTCCCTCGCTTATCATAGAAAAATTGGATAGTGGTGTCCAGAAAAGAGTCCAGCTAACAGACTATAAACCGAGCGCTAGATGGAAGGCACCCCATCCAATCTTTCTCCTTCCTTGTTTAATTCTTATTGACATTTCCATATTTAGTAGATGTTAGATAGTGGTAAATCTAAATAATAGTTCTATTGTTTATCTTCTCAAGTTCAATCCAATTCCTATAAGCATTCAGGATCAAACAGAAGTCAAACTTAACTGAAGCTGCCAGAGTACAAGGTCGCGCGACCGCGCCCAACTACAAGCCAAACACCACGCGGCAGTGCCATATCTCAGTCACATGAATATTTTTTTTTTGCTAAATTTTTAGAATTTCTGACTCAAGCATTCGGACAGTTAGAAGCCCACACTCAGTTTTCAACTATAGAATATCTCAAACTTAGCCATCGCCTGATATACCATCAGATCATGAGGAGGCGAACGGAAATGACATTTCCACTTAGGGGAGTATTCTTTCATTTTTAATTACAATGAGGGCATTGTTTATTTTAAGTTTGGGGGTATTGGGTTGTAGTGAGTAGTTGTTGCATATAGTTAGTTGCATATAGTTTGATTGCATGTTTAAGTTGCATAGTAGGGGTATTTTAGTATCTTTGTAGTTAAATTTTTAGTTGCATAACATTGCATAATCCCAGGTTTTTAGTTAGTTGAATTCTAATTTGGCTAATGATGAAATAGAAATGTGATAGATTTTTTGAACTATGTTGATAACTTAAACTTAGTTCTAATTTCATACATGATGTAATCTATGCCTGTTGTTTAGATGTTACCGGGTAGAACGACAATGTTCTTATTTGCTTATTGGTTAAGATTAACATGCTTATCTGCTGAGAGAAAAATGTTGTTTTTAATGATAGAATTGTGTAGGAAGTGAGTAATGACTATGAAGACACAGATACTCAAACTTTGGGAACACATGGGTATGCTTGCTATTGGGACGAGATGGAGCGTAAAACGCACTCGCTATATATATATATAAAAAATTAATTAAAAAAAAATAAGAAGAAAAAGAAATCAATAAACACCGCGGGAAAGTGCAAAAATCGCCATCGTGAGTAAAAATAAAGCAGAATAAACCTAATGTTGAACCTTAATTTGTATAGATGTGTTGGAGTAGTTGATGTCTCAGTAGTATATGCAGTTCTTGATTTAAACTTCAATTTTTTGTCTTAAGCAATTTAGCATTTGGTATCTTCATCTTTGTCAAGCTTATCTGTGAACACATCACACACACACAATATCTTTATAGCAGGTTTGGATTATCTGATGGTATGTCATTATACCTTTAGCTTAGTTTAATGCTTTGTTCTTGGTTCTTGATATTTCTCTAAAGCATATCTTATTGGAATTCTTAACATGACTAGAAATATAGGGATTCATTGTCATAGTAACGTAGTTTGCATAACATGTAGATTGCATTATGTTGCATTGCTTGAGGGAAAGAAATAGTTCAAGTTTGGGGGTATTTGATAAGTGGGTTTTACACCTACTTACTGGATCTTAATTCACGCGAACTAGGCCCATCTCAAGTATATTTTAGTGTGTTTTTAGTAGCATTTCATGTTATTTTGCATTGCATTTACTTAAAACTCCTTTGGTGTAAAAGTGCAGGATATGGCATGATTTGGTGATGTAAATGGCATGAGGCTGTTGGATGCATGGCATGAGGATCAATTGGAGCAGGAGGCTAAGCATGGATGGATAAAAGAATGAAGCGAGAAAACAGATCGATTGCGTGATAGAACCAAAATTCAAAATTCTAAGAAGCGCGTGGCGAGAATAAGCTTGAGGCCGCTGTGCTGCAAGCACCCATTTGGACGGACATTACTGACATGCAAGTTCTTGGCGCCCGCGCGAGGATTGCAAAGGAAGGGTCTTGTGCGCATGTATGACGTTGATTGAAGTTGCTGACTTTATTTTAAATTGGAATTTGGAAGCGTAACTGAGGGGAGAGTTGAACTAGGGCTTATATATTAGACTTATATCAGTGGTAAAGGGGGACCACCCCTTGAGGGAACTATTAGATATTTTTTCGTTCTTTCTTGAATTTAAATAATTAGATTAGAGTAGTGATTTCTAGAGTTGATGAGATTGAAGACTTGAAGCAATTGGAAAGCATCAGAGATTTAACCTTGGATCAAGAGAACATATTTGCACTACAATTCTCTATCCTTACTCTCTCTTTGATTCCTAATTGTATCTTATGATGTTTATTCAATATGCGGATGGTAGCGTTAATTCAGATATGATGTAAATTCTATTCTGAGATTGCAATGGATTCTATGGATTAGTTATTTCTGATATGTTTCATTTTTAGCCTATTTTGATTTCTATGGTTTTGTCTATTAAGATTCATGCTTACTTGCTTAATTGATTGGCCATCAATTTACTGTGATAATCCATATGTACTTGAGAAACGAAGTATGGGTTGAGATCTGATCTTATTAGCTTTTGATTGTATATTCTATATTGTGATAGGATGTATGATTTGTGCTTAGGATAGACATATACCAAAGCACCATTCGTAGTCAATTGAGAATTTGGGATTAAACCCTAATTATTTGTAAATCACATAGACATATAGTGGTTTAGGTAATGTGGGTGTTCACGTGTGTTCTATCAATTGGGGATTATACGTGACATGGGTATAGTACATTGAGAGATGGCTATACTTTACTTTCGTGTTCTCGACTAACAAACCGGTACAATTAGTTTGGCTTAACATGAAATGTGTGGATTTGAATGAGTCAATAGATGAAATTGTAATCTCAGGTCTTCATTATCTAGCCTCAATCTAGGATTAGTTAGGTTTATTTAATTTCATAGTTTAAATACAGAATATAATATCATTCGTTTAAGTAAGACTGAGAGGGTTATGGGTTAATGCTTGGTGAATATTGTTAGTTAATTCTCCGTGGGAACGATACTTTACTTACTCTTTATTACTTGTTGACCACGTATACTTGCGTGTTGTGCGTAACTAGAATTTACCCAACAAGCACAAGGGTTTGAAAACCTCTTTTTTAAAACATCACTGCCATATCTTGTTAAAACTGAATTTTTACACAAATTCAAACCCTG
Source organism: Panax ginseng (assembly GCA_020205605.1). Lineage (NCBI taxonomy): Eukaryota > Viridiplantae > Streptophyta > Magnoliopsida > Apiales > Araliaceae > Panax > Panax ginseng. The sequence goes on along the minus strand of CM035143.1, from coordinate 63,067,478 downwards.
TGTATATAAGTGCGAATGAGGCCTCACACGACTTCCAAATAATTGCACATTGATCCACACACACACACATTCATATAACAGTTTCTTGAAAATTTGCGGTCATCGTGGTAACACGGATGTCGGGGGGTGCCTAATACCTTCCCTCCGCATAATCAAGTCCCCGGACCCTAATGAATCTCAGTTTCACCGACCCGTTTAGCTGTGCCACATCACTGGGTCAATGTGAAAACCTTTTCTCGGTTGTGTTGGTACAACCATATAAAAAACCAACTAGCGACTCTTAACAGTCCATCGTCGACATGATACATGTCGGACCTTTTTCACTTGTTTTTTCAAACAAATCTCACCTAACATGTGAACACCAAAGAACAAGTAACGAAAAGGGACAAATAAAAATCCTGACGTCGACAGGTGGCGACTCTGCTGGGGACAACTAGTAAGAGGACTTTAGCCGTTATAACAATCTTTTCAACACTGTTATATGCTTATGTGTGAATGTTGCATTTACATTTATGATGAATGTGTACGAATGCATATATTTTTCTGCACTTAATCCTTTAAAATATATCTGCTTGTGATATTAGTGCTTCACACATGTCATCATTTTCATAAAACGGTGAGACACGTTGTATGTGAATGTATGTTGTGTGGTTCCTCCACCAGGAGGCTATCCTATCGGTGTTTGATTACTGGACTTGTAAGAAGACTAATTCCAACGAGGCTCAGGAAAGGCACCACCCAAATTCATTCCAGTTGAAAGACCAGATTAATTTCCCGTCGAGAAAATTGCGATTATTTGGGAGCCTTCATGCCAAAAAGCCGCAAGAGTAACCTAAGATAGGTCAGCCTCTAATAAACCAAACATGGAGGAAAGTCTCTTCATGCTTTTTCATTACTTGCAAAAATAATTACTTGTAATTTCATGCCATATTCATCTACATGTAATGAGAAATATGAAGAAACATGTGTACATACATATTTTAAAACATGCTATCCTGGATTACAAACAACTAACATCCGCCTTGCAGGATAATATTCCTAGGACGGATACATAGCATGTATACATTTACACATTCCCTAAAGACTAAACTACGCAAGTCTTTTGCAGGGAAGCAATCAGACCTATTACCCGATCAAAATCCAAAAAGGCCACGAGCCTACAGTCAATTATGTCGTCATCAGACCAGACTGACCTTAATCCAGTTTCGCGCAAAGAATTTGACGGATTAAGTAAACAAATCATAGATTTGGCTGATCTGCTTAAAGAACTACACCAGTCTACTCAGGGTACGAGGATACCCATACATGCTGAATCCTCTACACAAGGAGGAACCCAAGGTCCTGATAAAACCATTACAAAACCTGAACTTCTGTTGGATACACCCAACAAAAATCATGATATCACCCATCTCAAAGGAGATCCAGACACCGGTGACATCAGAAAGAAAGTCCTTCAAATGGAAGAGACCCTTCGTGCAATCAAAGGAATTGGAGCACGAAAGTGTCTCATATCTTTGACCTCTGTATATTCCACGGGTTCATTATCTAGAAAAAATTTAAAACTCGACTTGAAAAAATATGATGGGTTAGGAGATCCCTACACACATTTGAAGGTGTTCATTAGAGAACTTGGATCTAATGCAGATGATGAAAAGCTCAGGATGCAGTTGTTCCAGAAGAGTCTGACTAGAGAAACCCGTTCATGGTATACCAGTTAGACAACTCAAAGATCCATAGTTGGGAGGAGCTAGCTCACGCCTTCCTCACTCAATCTGACTTTCGGTCTCGGATGGCTCACGACGGTACCAGATTACCAAGGTCAAGCTTGATCAATGAGTCTTTCGGAGAGTATGCTCAAAGGTAGAGGCACTTCTTTGCTCAAGTTATTCCTTCCATGCGGAATCGAAATGGTCATGACTTTCATAGACATCTGAGAAGCTCCTTTCTATGAAAGAGTCTTGTTGGCATTGGTAAACCATTTTTTGAAATGATTAAACATGGGGAGATGCATTTGAGATGGGATTGAAGTGGGAAAGATTCAAGACCTAGGCGCCCTTAAAGCATTCTTGAGCACATCCAATCCAGAAATTATGGAAACAACCCCGGAGGGTCCATAAAAAGAAAGAGGAGGATGTTTCCTGGATACTACAAGGTCAAAAAGGAAATCAGAACATGCCTATCCAGAGGAGAAATTACACTCCCTTTCAAGCACAGTCTTCAAACCCTCCATTGCCAAAAGGTGGAGAAGTCAAATGCCCTCGAGTGTTCACACCCTTAGGGGACTCGCTCGAGAACATTCTCACTCTTCTGACAACTCAGAAGAAAATTACGCATCTTCTTCCACCAGCCAACCCTAATGGGAGGGGTTTCAATGCTGCTCAAAAATGTGCTTATCATGCCGGGGCACCTGGACATGATACTCAAGATTGTTGGGCCTTGAAACACAAGATCCAAGATTTGATAGACAATGGTGAGATCGTGGTCACCAAACCGGATCAACCTCACATGCAAGACAACCCTCTTCCCCAACACAAAGAGGAAGAGGTCAACATGATTAATTGGAGTAGTGGACGGAGCTCCAATTTAAACGATGAATCCTCCCGGACCCTCAAATATGGTGTTGACAAATGGGATTATGCAAAGTTCCAGTTTGCAATGGAATGAAAGATGAAAGCTCTGTGTATACAGATTGAGCAATTGGCAGAACTAGTGACATATCTGCATCAAGTGACACGCCAATTAGTTAGCCAGGAGCATGCTAGTCTGCTCCCTTTTGTTATGAATACTCCTTCGTCACCTTCAGATAAAGAAACACTGGAAGAAAAAGTGATGAAGAGAGCAAGTGCCAAAGCCCGTAGGGATTTTGCCAACAGAAGGGAATTTACATACCTGGGCCAACCTATGGAGGAAATACTTCAGATGTTGATCAATGAAGGAAGGATCACTTCCCTTCTTCCTCCAATCAATCCCCGTTCAGGATGGTTTAATTCTGATGGAGTTTACCAATATCACTCCCATTCTCGCGATCACAACACTGAAGAATGCTAGGCACTCCGCCACCTCATTCAAAATCTAATTGACAGTGGTGTCCTGCAGCTAGCAGACAACGATACTGTGCTATGTGAGAGTGAGAATACTTGTCCTACTAAATGGAAGGGATTGGTAGCAGTTACATCCACTGAGGCTGATGGGAATGTCAAACCTCTCACAATGCAAATAATTTAACTCAAAGGAATTGACAATCCTTTGAAAGTGGTTGCTCTCGAACCAATCAACTTGCCATTCAGACCACAATATCCTGTTATCAGCTTACAAAAAGTCCCATGGAATTATGGAGAAGCTGAAGGATCCACCTCTCATACAACTGCTGCAGTGTCGAAGGAAAATCCACTGTATCTTCCCCAACGGGTGATGAAATCCACCATCAAGTCAAAGGGGAAAATACCCATGGAAGATTGAAAAAATTCCTCCTTCTTTATGGGTTCATATGAAGCCAAGGTGGTTTTAAGCTTAAGAGAAGCTCCACATCAAATTTCAATCCTGGACTTGGTTTTAACTTCCGAGGATCACAGGAAGATTTTACTGAAGGTTTTGGAAGAAGCCTACTTACCGACATCAGTGGATGTAGAAGAATTTCAACATCTGGTTGATCACATTTTTAACAACAATGTGATATCTTTCTTGATGATGACATACTGCTTGAAGAAGGGGCCGGTCATTACTGGCCGTTGCACATTGCGGTTTTGTCCTCAGGGATATATGCTAGATGGAGTTTTGATAGATGGAGGTTCATCTACGAATATATGTCCCTTGCTACGTTGCTAAAGATGAGCGTTAATCTCAAGCGGATCCGAAGCGACCATACGGTTATTAAAGCTTTGGCGGAGCCGTTGAAATTTAGTCGGAGAGATTGAGCTACCAATCGAGATTGGTCCCCATACATTCTGCGTATCTTTTCACGTGCTCAAAATAGATTGAGGATACAACTGCTTTATTGGGAAGGACCAGTGGATTCATATATTTGGGCGAGTCCCTCCACTCTTCATCGACAAGCTGAAATACATCATGAATGATGACTTAGTCACGGTTTATTTGAGCGGAATGTCTAAATAAAGTGACATACCCCTCATCGACTTCAATTCGAGAAGTTGAGCGGTCGGTTTTCATGCCACGGAGGTGAGCAACACTCACTACCACCACCTATTGGGTGCCACCTCTCACACCCAAGATTTATTTGCTTAGAAGTAATGTAATGTCGGCTACTCAAGAAATGATATCTTTGGGTCATCGGTAGGGACAAGAAATTTGGGTAAAAGTCATCGGTATTAAGCACCCAATTCAAGTTATCGGTCAAAGCTGGGACAATTTGGATTGGGCTATTACGCGATTCGATCACGAGGAATCCACATAAACATCATCGATTCCTCGACTTGATTACACGGCGTTTGTCTACACCTACAACTTCACGAGTCGCACAACCTCTGTAAAGGTGCGGACCAGCGTAATGGCTATGTTATTTCCCAAGCAATCTCGGTAAAGGAGAAAGAAGTCTTTGTTCGAGACCCAGAGTGGAAGAGAGAACAAAGAATTAAACAAGACGTCATCGAGGATGATGTCGGGCATCGCATCATTGTCCATGATGAACATACAAATAGATACACCCCGGGCGATGATTGCCCGGACGTAATGGTCATCATTTGGGGAGAAGGAGGGCGATGACAACCCCTCCATCATTTGCGGTCCCTCGGGACTTTGCCCTCGACAATTGGGCGGCACTCCTTGCATTGGTCGGCGAGGGTAAAGCGGCGAGAACTCTTTACGCCCTGTAGATATCATGCTTGCTTACTTTTACATGTACATAATACTAGTTGTTTTTTTTGTCGATACATACTTAACACTTTGTATGATTAGACCATTTCATATATACTAAGTGAAAGCATATTTTGTTTGAGGACTACGAATTTAGATGTGTTTGTACTTGGCGATAAGGTGCCTCTTCTCCACAAGGATTGTAGCTTTGATGTAAAAAGTTGGATTGACCTTGATGGAAATACATGAGGACATTGAGGTGCCTCAGGAAATTAAAGAATGGGTCAAAGACAAACCTAAACCCAACCTTGATCAAACCACTTCCTTTGATCTCGGAACCTTAGAAAGCCCTAAGTTAATCCAGATTGGTTCAGACCTTACCCCAAACCAAAGGAATGACATGGTTATGCTACTAACCCAATTCCAGGATGTGTTTGCATGGTCTCATGAAGACATGGTGGGTTTGTCCACCAACATTGTTCTTCATCGCCTTCCCATTAAAGAGGGATTCAAACCAGTCAAATAGAAGCTCAGGCGATTGAAACCTGAGTGGAGTTTAAAGGTGAAAGAAGAAATTGTGAAACAATTTCAAAATTTAGTATTATCATGGTGTCCACATATCACGAATGGATATCAACATCATTTCCATGCCTAAGCACGGAGGAAAGGTGCGAGTTTGCGTGGATTCTGGGATCTGAACAAAGCTTGCCTTAAAGATAGCTTTCCGTGCCATTTATCCACATTCTCATTGACAATCTTTGCTCAATCGACATGTACTCTCTCCTTCTTGGATTATTTTTATTTGGATACCACCAGATTATGGTTCTTTGAGGAAGATCGTGAGAAAACTGCTTTCATCACGCCTTGGGAACTTTTTGCTATAGAGCGGTTGTCATTCGGCCTCATCAATCTTTGGAGCCACCTATCAACGAGCTATGATGGCTCTTTTCCATGACTTAATGCATAAAGAGATAGAGATCTATGTGGATGACATCATTGTCAAGTCCGAGAAGGAAGATGACCTTAGACCATCTCGTGAAGCTATTCAACGAGGTTGCGTAAGTACAACTTGAAGTTGAATCCGACCGAAGTGCGCCTTTGGCGTTAAATCGAGCAAGTTGCTAGGATTCTAATCGACCACAAAAGGATTGATTTGGACCCCACTAAAAATCGAGGCCATCACCGAAATGCCCATTCCTCGAACGAGAGAAAGAAATACGGGGATTTTTGGGAAGAATCAACTTCATTAGCGAGGTTCATTTCTCAACTCACGACAACTTTGTGAGCCTATCTTCAAGTTGTTAAGGAAGAACTCCTCCATGAAATGGAGCGATGAGTGCCGAAGGCCTTCCTCACAATCAAAGAACAACTAGTCAAAAGCTCCATTTTGGTACCACCCGAGGATGATGTTCCCCTGTTCATATACACATCCATAAGTGACAATGCCATGGAAATTTGCATCTTTGGAGGAGAAAAGGCGATAGAGGCCGAGCGAGCTATCTATTACCTCGACAAAAGATTGATTGACGGTGAACACAAGTACACTCACGATTGAGAAGACTTGTTGTGCTTTAGCATGGGCTTCCATGAGGTTACAACATTACCTCCATGGTCATACAACCCATCTCATATCCGCGTGGATCCTCTCAAATACGTGTTCAACAAACCCATGTTAAATTGTTGGTTGTCCGGATGGCGAGTTGATCCTACAACAATTTGATATCGTATGTCTATAAATGATCAAAGGTCAAAATTCGGAGTGCGCCATCGTCATTGTCGAATTGAATTGCGGATCAATCGCACCTTGAGGGGACTTCAAACCCTTGAAACCTACTTCCCGATGAAGGGGTAATGCGATTCAACAACACCATCGATACGATACATGCCATACATGGAAAATGTATTTCGATGGGTATTAATATGGAAGGTTACGGAGGTGGAGCGAGTTCTAGTATCGTATGGGGGAGCGATATCCGTCGTCGTCAAATTGCGGTTTATCGGCACACCAACAACACACGGTGAGTATGAAATTTGTCTCATGGGGCTAAAAACTTGCCCGTTCAATGGGCATCGGCGGTTAACTATCTTTGGGGATTGAGTTGGTAATCGAGACAATCACGGGAATCTATCAAACCAAAGAGCTACATTTCTTTGCCTTACCATCGGCAAGTTTTATGAGATGGCTTTGGAGTTGAAGAAATCTCCTTTCTACACATTCCTCATAATAATAGGAATGACTTTTGCGAATCGTTAGCAACTTTGGCCTCCTTGATTCACATGCACGACAAAGGAACACATGCCAAGCGTCACATTTTCCTACACAAGGCACCGACCTATGGGAACTATGTTGGAGAAGTATCGGATGAGCTACCTCCCATCCAACATCCTTGGTATCGACATATCAAGGAGTACCTACGAGATGGATCTACACCATTGGCCGAGAGGAGAGCGATTGAGAAAAGCGGATCCATCGACTTCTATATGAATTCTACACGGCGGAGATGCACTCTACAAAGAGATGCGAGGACTAGGTCTCCTCGGATGTATGGACGAGGACCAAGCTCGAGAGGCTCATGGATGAGGTCCATGGTGGAGTATGTGGCCCACACATGGCGACCCCCCTACTTGTTAAGAAGATCCTCGAGAGCAGGACATTCTTGGCTTACCCTCAAAGTGATTGTGATGATGATCACGTCGAGAGGTGTTATCAATGCCAAATTCATGGAAATGCCATCCACGCCCCTCGAGGGAGCTCCATAATATGAGTTCACCTTGGCCCTTCTCGATGTGGGGAATGGGCGTGATCGGACCCATCGATCCCAAAGCCGGTAATGGGCATCGCTTTATATTCACCATGATCGACTACTTCACCAAGTGGGTAGAAGCAGCCTCCTTCCCCGGGGTTACCAAAGAAGTCATCATTGCTTTCATCAGAAACAATGTCATTTGTCGATATGGACAACCAGAGGTAATTGTGTCAGACAATGCTAAGAACCTCAACAACAAAATGATGGAGGAGTTATGCAGTAAATTCCACATCAAACATCTTAACTCCGTCATCTACCGTCCAAAGATGAATGGTGTTGTTGAAGCGGCTAACAAAAACATCAAGAAGATCATGCAAAGATGTCCATGACCACAAAGAATGGCCTGACTTATTGCCTCTTACTCTGTTAGCCTACAGAACATCAATGTGCACTTCCACTGGGGCAACCCCCTACGCATTAACCTATGGGATGGAAGCAGTGCTCCCCATAGAAGTTGAAATGGAATCCCTCAGAGTGTTGATAGACGCTCAGCTGGATGAAGACCAATGGGTACAAGACAGGTATCACCAATTGTCTCTAATAGGCGAAAAGCGAACAGCGACTATCTTCCATGGTCGGATTATATCAACAAAGGATCGCGGATCCTACAATAGAAAAAGTCGGCTCTGATAGTTTAAGCAACATGACTTGGTTTTAAAGAAGATACTTGACAACCAAGATCGGTCAAGGAAAATTAAGCCCCTAAGCTGGGAAGGCCCGTTTGTTGTCGAGGAGGTATTGACGGGAGGCGCTCTCAATTACGAGGAAATGGGCGGCGATGAATTTCCACAACTCATCAACTTCGGACAAGTGAAAGCGGTACTATGCGAAGTTACCATCAAGCAAACATCACGGTGTTGGATCATCGGATCACCGGTCATTCCGGTTCTTTAACCCTTCATCACATACAACTCTTCGCCACACTTTGCCCCTCGAGGAAACATACTCTTCAAACCGGTGACTGGTTTCACTATGTTCATCTAATTTGGTTATCCCCCGAGATTGAACCTTTCACACTGTAGTTTATCACGAAGGCGGGATTAAACTTTTCTACGCTTGCGAGTTTGTCACGAAAGGCGGGATCAAACTTTTTCACACTGCGATTTGTCCCGATCATGGGATCAAACTTTCTTCTTCCCATGATATATAGCTTTTGCACATGGGATTCATACTTCTCTTGGTTGCGAATCGTTTTGAGGGGCGAACTACGTCGACTGATCTCTCCTCTTCAATAGGAGTATATAGGCAACCATTTTATATGGCCCGATCGCAATAAAACAAAAACAACAAAAACATTTCTTATACCCTTCTCCTTACAAAAAAAAAAAAACAAAAAACATTCCTACACCATTTTACACACATACTGACGTTGAACCTCTTTACGAGTTTGAACTACATGTGACTGATCTCTCTCTCTTCTAGGAGTGCGTAGGCGACCATTTATGGTTCGGTCTCACCCCTACCAAAACACAAACACTTGTCAATGATCTTTGGGATCAAACTTCAATCCATCACATTTCATCGACCCGGACCAAAGGGATGGAATTACTGAACTCCTCTAAATAGGAGATTTGGCGACCATCTAAGGCTGCGGTTGTGCCTCAAAGAGCAACACCAATCCATAAGAGATGGAATTAACTAGGCTTCTCTAAATAGAAGTATTGGCGACCATCGTAGTGCGGTCGATCTCGAGAGGAAAGCCACACTCCTCTCACATTTCCATCTGAAACAGTCCCAAGACACAAAGATGGTAGGGATACACACGGATCAATGATCCATTACGAACTATCGGTGATAACTCAATGTCCATCCATCGAGGAGGAATTGAGAATACATCAAGATCACAAGCCCTTGAAGAAGCAGAAAAAATATCAAGCAAGTATCGAGACATATCTAAAAGGGAAGTGATCAAAATATATTTCCTGCTATATATATAATGTTGTTTGATATACACAATATAAATTATACATGACAAAATGGCTAAGCTAGTATATGCGAGGAAAATACAAGCTCATCTACAAATCGGTGTATATCACGAGCTATCAAGCCCTAACATGGCATCCCCTCTCGGCGAGAAGGAGGTAGCGTTGTGGTCTCTGTACAAGGGTATCCACACGAGCTAATAGATCTCTGACCATCTGCATGGTGACTCTATGCTCATCAATGTGCGTGCTCATCTCTCTGCAATCATGCCGGTGGTAAGAGACCTCCTTTGTAGTACTATACATAATGGCTACGTCCGGGAAGATATGGCACTATCCTCTCAACTATCACGGTATCTACGGGTGATCTGGCCTCATCCTGCTCAACAACAGCGGCATCTCTACGAACTAGTGCCTCGTCTCTCTCTAATAGAGCTGCGTCTCTCCCATCAAGGGTTATCAACATCAAGGCTCTAGCCTGATCTCTTTCGAAGGTCATCAGATGAAGACTACTGCTCAGAAGTCTTGTCTTAGAATCTTTGGATCACAATGAGTGCTAATCTTGGGAGAATCTAAAGGAGATGTTGGCAACCCGATGGTGCTGCTCCTCCTCGATGTGAGAATCAACGTCCTCCATGGGCTCTCCATAAATGCGAATCACTATCTCGACCTTTATGGATATTCTTTTGCAATCGATGAAGTCTCTGTCTCCATCCATGCGAGAATACTCTGGCGAAACGGCCGGATGGCTAATAGAGAAAGTAGCTATCTCTCGTTGATCCCAACATGCATACACGGGATCGGTCCTCTGGCGATAGATGGATGGAAGCTAAGCGTTGACCTAGCGCCCCCTCAAAAGGATGGAAGTCCTGGAACTGGTCAAACTGCGACATCACGGCCAACGGGTGATAGGTAGTTATGCCCCTCAAACCAGCCAGAGGGAAATAGTCCGTGCCTGGAGCATGAGTAATGAAATTGTAGGGTGAGCTAAGCCCTGTGCACATCAGAATGCCAAATGGATCTCTGATATCCGCCAAAAACATCGACCAAGACATAGTGTATGTACACTCCGATGGCTGAAAGGAGTAAGACATAGCTATATCATGGGTGAAGCAATACCCATGTCGGCGAAAGGTCCCAATCGGTCTCAAGTGTGACATGAACCACACATATAGCATTATTGTGCTGCCTGTAAACACTCCCATCGGATAGGTGCAACAATATATGGCCGACCTCAGCGTCTCTGCCACGATCATCGGTACAATGGAGTGACCCTCCTTGAGAGCTCTCACTCCCATGATGACTCCGATGTCTATCTCATCCATGTACCGTGGCATATATACATATGACAACACACATGCGATAGGAGGACATCTACTCTAGGGAAAGCACCGATAATCCTCCGGTGCGGTGAAATCCCAGAATGTGCCGTGTATAGCTATCCTCGAGCCAAATCATTAAACAGAAAATCTTTGGGATATAATGTGACCGGATGTCGATCTCATCTGTACCACACCTACTACGCACATGATCCGGTGAGGGTCATAAAGCTGTCTGCTCATATCTCCCAATAGCCATATGCATGCAAGAGTGCATCTAATGGCATCATCATCAATCAGTGCATACTCCTCCTCAGTCGAGTCGACTCATGGGTACCAAATCGGAAAACACTGCCTCTCCGATACCGGTGCTCGGCATGCCCTCCACGAATCTGCGGGAACTGAAACATCAACGAGGGTCATAGTATCTTTGAACTAATGATCTATGGTCACCATAATGCGATGGTGACATCTTATCATACCACGATCGCATACCGGATGCCACTAATAATGGTGGGGTATGATCAATATAGCTAACTTATCGAAGAAGAACACACATATGCAGGGTAGTATCATAAGACCATCGAGGGGTCAATCTTTGAATATCTCTGGAAATACATAAATATGCATAACATGATACATGCATTACAGGTAATAGATGGCAATATGATATAGGGAATGGAAAACAGTACATATATTCCTAAGTATATCATCATCTATATACATCATCTCTGTACAGCTAAAAATATAGGGAAATGGGGCACAAACGCCCTACTACTAACAGAGGCCTATCAAAAGATATAGTGAGAATGGGGCACAACCACCCAATAACTAATAGAGGCCTATCAAAAGAGATAATGAGAATACACATCAGAAGAAGTCAATGGTGTTAATATCTACATCATCAATCCTGTCCACCTGATGTAACTCCTCCTGAGTCACTAGATCTCTATCAACAGGGTTGTCAGGCCTATACAAAGGAGGATCTGTGCCGGAAAAGCCAAATGGGTCATCGAGGGGCGGCGCTTTTACGAATTTGGAAGGATCAAAGCGAATCGCCCTCTCTCGGATCTACGCCCAAATGCCGAATAAAGAAATGTGCCCTGTCCAGTCGCTGGGTCAAACTGTCAATCTGTGTCAAATGAGTCAGATCTCAGACACGGGCTAGCCAATCTGTCATCATCACGGATCTTAGAACCATATCCCCCATGAACTGAGTGGCGCAGGACTAGGCTCCAATAGTGCGAGGGGACCACCAATGGTGGAACATCTCCTAAGTGCAGGGACCCTCTGATAATGCAAAACCGTCAACCCCCAACAATGCGATATCAATGACGGGTGACTGCGACACAAGCCAATAATGCCTGGCATGAGGCAAGATAGGCATATAGATCTCTCCTGTAGTGCTCCTAATAGCACACTCTCCTAAATAGAGCTCCCATCCTCCATCAGTGAAGAGAGGAACCCTACGGGTGGATATCACGTGCTCGACACCAGTCGGGTACCCATCCTCAAAACCCATGGCCAAGTGTTCCCCAGAATAGGGAATCCATGTGATGACATCAGTTGTCAACAACTCCAGCTGTAGGCGACAATGAGTGAAACCCTCAGCTACAGGGACCTCCGCCAGTATGGAATGATGCCATCATCGTCCTCGTGGATAGGTATCTAAAAACACGCTCACATGGCACAAACCTAGAAGCCTCTCATAGGCCCAAAACTTCCAACACAAAGGCAAACATCTACGGTCAGTAAACACTCTTAACCTACAAGGGGAAACTACAAGAGAAATACTCACCAGCAGAAATGGGTTGAATCCTAACCAAGCCTCGGTCAAGCCATGCGAACGCATACACATGCCCCTAAGGAAATAGGCAAAGGTGTAGGAACCCCAGTCATACTCTTCTATACGGTCCACATGTCGCGTGGCGCTAATCAAAGCGAATGACACCATAGAAGAGTTATCTGCTATGAAGCAGCCTCTAATGATCATCAGGAACAATCCCCAAAGAATGAGATCCCTGACTCTGACATCATCTGGAATGGGCTCACTCAACAACCCACTTATAGCATCTACGCTCAAAGGACCCGTACGGATGGTCCTGCCCTTGAGAGCCTCGGTGGGAACTCTAGAAAGGATCGGCGGCGTATGGGGTAATATTCGCCATACAAAGCCTTTGGTGCCCCTCGAACTCCATACACATGATAAAGCGCTAATCCATCGACGTCGTCATCATCACCTCACAGTCCAAACAAATGGGTGGTAGATGCGGTGAAACCGGCCGCTCGAGACAATGCCCTAAGGTAACCCCAGGGACAACGACGGGGAAGGATGGAAAAGAACGCCTCAAATCCCCAGTCATGGACAATCGCTCTATAGTCAGGATGCAGAGCCTGGTACACGGAGTGAATGCTGAACTAGTTCCCTCAAGGCTGTGTAAAGCCGGGAACCTACATGAAATATAGATCAACATCAAAATCCTCTACTCCTCATTAATAGGAAAGAATGAAGATTAAAGATCTAACGTTATACCTCGTTAGCATGCAAATCCATCGAGGGATGTCGACTCAAATCACCCATAAGCTTTGGGTTTGCCACCTGGATACTCAGGACGTCCCTATGGGGAACATGTGTAGCAGGAGTGGGGTCCGCAATCGAAACATCTTCCTCCTCGTCCTCGACGTCCGGCACATTAACCTGAACAGGACGTATCACCGCCTCCACTAACCGACGAGGCTGTCTAAGAGATCGGGGTCAAGGCACTTCAAAAGCCCTCCTCCAGACACCAGAAGTGGTCCTACGGGAACTACTTAGCTGATCTGGATCCATAATATCTGGACAAAAGTCTCCAAATCACCTCAGAAAGGGTGTGGTAATTTCTAACCGGGAGCTTTCTTTTCAAAATGCATTTTATGACGACATGCATGCATGCATTACTTTAACATACATCTACAGTAGAGTTAAAAATGCATGACTATTTAAATGCCTACATTTTGAAAATTATTGCCATAGTCCCCTTTGTAAATGGGACTATCCACATGCACATAGGCATGACTAGGTGGCCATTCAGTAGCACACCTACCCACAGTCATATACATACTATATGCATAAAAAGTCAAGGTCATCAATCCATAAGGGTAGTTTAATTACCAGGATTACTTTGCATTTTTACCTTTTGCTCATTTGTCCTCAAATAGGATAAGAAATAGCAGAAAAAGGTGCCAATTTGACTGTCTCAAAAGTCAAATATTTTTACATCATTATGTTCAGCATGGTTTAATACTAACATTTACTATGTTGAATATTTTTTATCAAGTCATTTGAGCATGCATATTCACTACTATGTGTTTAGATGCATTTTATATGATAAGTCATTTTCCAACGGATAAAAACTGGAAAAGAAGACATGCATACGTTACCAGGACAGTGAAAAATAGTTGTACGGTGATAGAATTTGCAGAAAGTCACCCGAACTCAGCAAATCTGAAGAAGAGCTCTCGAATTTCCTTAGCAGCGCAATATGAAAATGACTTATGAAAGCAACCTGCTGGCATTAAGTATCCACGGTTGGCCGCAGGTCCACCTGCGGCTGCAACAGGTGTACTTGCAACACCCCTACGTGGGTCCCACCCCTCCATCTTGGTCCAATTCGAGTTGCAACGAAGTTCTCAAAAGCTAAAAAAGCCAAATCAGGAATAAAAACGCTACGCGATTGAGCAGAATGGCTTGCAATCCTGGTTTTCTCAGACCGAGCCGTCGGTCTTCACATCACTCATTGGTATTTGCCCAGGTATAGGGTACACTATGCCGATGATATCAGCTATTACAAATCACACTCGGAAATACCTTGCACAAGTCTAATGCTGCCAATTCTGAGTCATCACCCTAAGACTCAAAACGAGTATGATGCCCCCAAATCCGGGTCTCTTCCAACCCAATATATGGTGCTCCACGGTGCTACAGTTCACATAAATATTCAATTAAAATGCCTCAAAAGAACGAATATGTCTTATATATATTCCAAAATAATACTACCATTCCCCAGGTTCTGTATAACCGTTACATTTGTTCTTGTCATAATATCAAATATTATCATTACAAACCTATACTATTACATAGGTAATCTACAAGTTCGCCTTAGCCTTTCCTTTAACCTTCTTTGAATCCTTGATAAGATTAGGCCTAAGCTGCATTCATATGGTTCAAGCAAGAGTGAGCGTAACAAGCTCAACAAGTACAACAATTTCATTTAAAAAGCATGCTTGAAAACATAGGAATCGTATATCTTCAGTAACTGGATAATAGTTACAAAGTACTATCAATAACTTAAAATAGCATTCCTTTTCCTTCAAAACGTTTTACCATAACAATATTCAATAAAACATCAAATCTGGTCCAAGACCATGAGCGTTTCATAATTTCTTTGAAAAGGACAACCCGACACGAAGTCCATAAGTTTGGTATATCTTACGAGCACTTCTAGGTGATCAGCCTATAGTACTCTATGTTGATCAACACTACATCCATTAAACGTGTGTAAGTTTAAGTTATGGCAACCTCACGTGCCCATCGAATACTCGATGAAAAATACATTTGTTTATTCATATACAGGCTTACCTTGAATCCGTACCAAACAGTTGGCATAGGATAGTGTTAGTAATTATATATTGAAAGACTTGTAAACAGGCCCCAACTTTTTATAAATAAAGATTTAATTTTCTCTAATTATTATTTTGAAATAGTAAGGGGTTGATTTGATTAATGTGGTTAGTTATGGGTAAAAATCATAAATATTTTTAAATAAGAAAGTGGTTATAAAATATTCATTGTTCGGGGAATATTCGTTTGGTCGTGGAATATTCTTCTTGTTGTTGGAGAATATTAAATGCGATGACGATGCGACCTTGTGTGGGCCCCATAATGTAAAGCGATTGGATGAAGAAAAGCGACAAGTATGAGTTTTTTATAAATAGACGGCGTAGTTATTCTTAATTAACTTTGTTGGAATACCGGTGGTTAAAACACGATGTCTGGCGTTGTTGTTGCGATAGCTTTGCGGTATTGCACCAATTATTGATTCTTACGTAAGAAGGCACTACTCGATAATTATTACGGTAATTCTTATTCAATATTTTATTTTATTGATTCAATAATTTACTACGTTGATATTTTATATTATTGTTGTTTCAATAATTGTCACTACACATTATTTTCCATTATCGGATCAATAATTCATATTATTTGAATAATATTATTAGATAGCATTATTGGCAATGTCTAGAAAGTTACATCTAAGGAGAGGTTTGGTCACCTAATTACTTGGCGCTTGATAAGGAGAAATCCTTATTGAAAGCCCCCTCTTTCACAAGGAGCATTTTGGTTGTCGATATTGTGATTACGTAATATTATTTGTGAATAATTAATTATTGATTTATATGATAAGGAAAATATTCATTTTATGTGGATATAGATGGAGAAATTTTTTAATGTGACAATTGTTGAAAATTGATATTTTATCTTTTATGATAAAATAATTCATTTAAATATATTATTATATTATAATAATATAATAATGATGATATTTTACAATGAATGTGTGATATATGAATAAATGAGGAGGAAGAGTATTTTTGTTACAAAAAATATTTAACACATGTTTTGTGTGTTGATGGACTCCATTTTTGACTGAAATTTGATTATAGCCAGTAAAATCGTTCGTATGTGGATTTCGGTCAATTTTTGTTTGAAATTTGGAAAAACTTAAACTTACAAAGTTGTAGAGAATTGAATTTCCTATAGAAGGACATAAAATTCAATTTTTTCTGATAAAAGCGCTATTTATTATGAATTATTGAAGTTCCGGAATAATTGATTTTTGAAGTTTTAAATATTTTTTTTTAATAAAAACGTTTTTGTTATGATTGGTGGGCCCCACTTGTTGTTAAACATCTTTGAAATCGAAATTTCTAAGTTTGGGTATGATTTATATAAATATATTAATATTTTATTAAATTTTACTACTTTGGTGTTCTAAGCATTTTTCTATAAATAGGGTCTTAGGTTAGAATTGAAAATCACACGAGAAGCTGAAAGTTTTTCTCTCTCTATATTATCGGCGTATTTTTGTGAGTATTTAGATACTTTGAGTGTTCTTTATCTGGTGCAAGTTCCTTGACACTATATCCGATATTCGGTCGGAAATCTTATCTTTTTGAGGTAAGGGATGTTATTTTTTATAAATGATATTATTTCTTTCAATATCATTATCTTAGGAATATTGGTAAGATTTTTTCTTGTGAAATTCTTATCTTTTCATGTCGAGATTTACTATTCATGAGTTCTTATTCACGAGTACTATTCACGAAGCATGATGATTTTTCTTGTGGAATTTCTACCTTTTAGTGTCGAGTTACTATTCACGTATATCGGCTTTATTCACGTATCTGACCTTATTCATGAATCGACACTATTCACAAAAAATTAAATTTTCTTTTTTGTGTCCAAGATTATACATTATGGTTTCTATCTTTGATTGGATCTATGTTTTGATCTTCATTTTTGAATTACGCTCACAATAGTTTATTATGGAGTATTTTTGAACATGGATAAGCAGAAATACTGAATCCTTACTATTTGTTCTTTTGTCTCCTTTGGATTTGTTTTCTTTAAAAAATATTTTTCATCATCCTCGGTCCTAAATGATGATATTCTTGAATATCTTTGGCCTATAGTGCAAAGATGAATGATTTTATGATGAATATCTTTGGCCGTAGTGCAAAGATGAGCAGTGTTGAGATGAACATGACCCGGTGATTAATATCTTTGGCTTTTGTAGTGCAAAGATGACTATTTGATTCAAGATGTATATTGATTGATGTTCTGAGGGATAAAATATCGATGATGGACTTTTAAATTCATAGATGATAGTAGATTTCATTTTCTACTTAACTCTTAATGAATTGTTGTTTGATGCTGATTGTTGATCTAAAACTTGTTGTCTATTGTATTCTATCAGATTTTTCCTGTTGAAGACTAAGGATAATTTGTTGTACATTATCTTAGTCATAATATTCTTTCTTGGGCTAGTTGAGCTCACCCTTTTCCTTTTTGTTCCATTTTTCTTCTCGGGAGGCGAGAATATAGCGGGAACTAGTTGGGGTGTGGAGTAATGGTTTAAGGCAGTTGTTTTAGTAGTCCTCACTATTTTTGTAAAATAGTGTATCAATAATTATAATGAGGACTTATTTGAGTGTGGATATTGTCTAGAAGACAATATTTGTATTTAAACTCACGGTTTATGTGTTGTCGTATTTTTTGCACGACAATTGTATTAATGAAGTTGTAGTTGTTTTATGTACCATGTATTTGGCGACTCGAGAATGGGTGATGTATACCTATTTTGGGGGCGTCACGGTTAGTATCGAGCTTAGGGATATGGTCTCTGGCGGAGATCGGGGAATAGAACTAGGAGGGAGAGGCAGAGTAAATCCTTCGCTAGTGTGTCTACTAAGCTTATTTGTTATTTAATTGGTCGGTCGAGAATATAGGGTTAATATGTGGCATGTCGATTAACCATTGTTTGTTACATTAAAATGGCATCTGAAGATGTTGAGATAATGATGGAGCACATGAGGTCGTTGAGTCACCTTGATCGATACCGAGGATAAGAAGGCGATAACCCTCACTGTAAACAATAACACCAGACCAAATGACGAGCGATGGTATGTTTAGGAACTTTCTAGAATTCATGCAAAACCAAGCGAGAGAGACTCTACTGTTCAAAATGCGGTGGAAACTTTGGCAACTCACGGATGGTCTTGCATTAAGCGATTCGAGGAGTTAGGATGCTTGGAGTTTTGGGAAAGCAGAACCACTTACGGCGAGAGGCGTGGATAAAGCGAGATCACTAAGATATTTGATGTCTTGGGATGCTCGGAGGAGCAAAAGGTTCCTTTCGCCACCTTCATATGTTGAGAGAGAAGATGATTATTGGTGGGAATCAAGTAAAAGCGTACTCGACTGCACTGCCACCTTTGAAGATGTCTTGGGAGAAGTTTCAAGAATTGTTCAACGACAAGTACTTTCGAAAGTATTCGTCACATGAAGGAGGTAGAGTTCATCAAGTTTGGAGCAAAACAATATGAGCGATGTCATGATCTGAAGCTAAGTTTGATGAGTTGTCGATTTGCATCCCATTTGGTTGATAATGAGGAGAGAATGGCGCGAATGTTTACTGCGAGGTTTGAAACCCAAAATCGTCGATACCTCATTTCTCACAAACTTTGTTTATATTGGATGTTGTGAATAGGGCTCGATTATTGGTAGCGATAATGAGTCGGCTCAATTTGAAGAATAATGACCAACAACTTCGATGATAATAATCGTACCTGCGGTGGCAGCGGTCATGAACAATGATAACCATCGTGGAGGAAATTATCATGCGAAATGGTAACCACTTGGTGGTAATCATGGCAAGATAATAGGAAAGGTGAGTCAAGTGGAAATTTCAAAAAAGAAGATTCAACAATAGCGGAAAGGCGTCGGCACTGACACGACAACGAATTCTAGGGAGGAGAAAGGCGCGCGGTTAGATCTATAGATCGGAGAAGAGGACACATAAGTCCAAACTATTCACAACCTTCAAGGTATGTTTTAGTTGTGGAAAAAGCGGTCATATAGCTCGAGATTGTCTGTAAGCGAAACCAAGTCCGGTGAGGGATGGTGACTCAAAAATACATCCGGACAAGTCAAAGTCGGCGGTTCTTGGAAGGCGTTTTTTGTGACTTCTCTCAAAAGCGAGTAACCGAACGAAGTTAGCAGGTTAGTTAATCATAAATTCTTTTGAAGTTTATACCTTATTAGATCTCGGTTCTACCCATTCTTTTATCTCTCTACTTGTGCTCAACGTTTGAACTTGACTATTGAGAAATTAGACTTTGACTTATTTGTTGAAACTCGTTAGGAGAAACTTTCGTTACATCCATTTGTTTATAAATTTTGCTTGATTCACATTGGTACCCTCACCTACTACTGTTGATCTTATATCTTTAAAAATTCTTGCATTTGATGTGATCTTAGGGATTGATTGGTTAACCACTCATCATGCTAAAATTGATTATTTTTTAAATAAGGTTGTTAGTTTTCATATTCTAACCAACTTTGTTATGCGAATTCAAGCAACCAAACCACTAAAGTCAATCTTTGTCATATCAAGCCATAAAGCCATTCGTTTATTGAAAAGCGGATGTCAAGCTTTCTTACCCATGTCATGGACTTGAATACATCATATTTGAATAATATTTTGTTGTTAGTGAATTTCTGGCGTATTTCTGAAGACTTTACAGCCTACCCAGGCGTGATATTGAATTTTGTATCGACTTTGAACACGGTACAAAACCCATTTCTAAAATCTCATATCGAATGGCTCTATTGAACTTGAGGAGTTAAAAACCTAACTCTGAGGAGTTGGTACCTTAGCCTCTATCTGGTGACTTCCTTTGTGGAATGCATTGAAGCGAGACTCTCTGTAGGGGGCGTCATATTAGATGCGGTGGTAAATTGATAGGTGCCATTGTGACGTCTTATCAAGATTGGGATATGAGTCACAGTTTGAGAGCAACCTAAGTCGATAATCGAAATAAGTAGCTTTCTGAGGCTTAGTTAGTTACTATCGGAGATTAAGTGGAAGGATTTTCTCGAATCGATACTCTATTACTTTCGGTGACTCGAAAAGATACAAAATTTGAATGGAGCGAGGAATGTGAGAAGAGCTTCTAAGATCTCAACATGCGGCAGCGGCGTTGGCTCGATTTGTTGAAAGATTACGACCATACCATTCAATACCATCTGGAAAAAAAAGCGAGCGTGGTAGGCGGCGCGTTGAGTAAAAGATTGTATCGTTTCTGAGTGCGATATTGTTAACACAAAGACCCATTTAAATACGACTTATAGAAGATGGAGATAGAGTTAAAGATTCCAAGAACTGCGTGAAGATAATGAATATCTGATTAGAATCGACTTTAATCGATAAATTTAAAGATGCTCAAGCTCTACGGACACAGAGTTGATGAATATGAAGAAGAAGATGCAAGAAGTCGTTATTCAAAAGCGAGAATCGGCGATGTGAGGAAAGCTCGAACCTTCGATTTATTAGTCCATTTGAGATTCTCGATCAAGTAGGAGCGTGGCCTATAGACACATTTTCCGCTAAGTATATGGCGTGTTCATAACGTTTTTTAGCGTATCGATGTTACGTAAATATGTGGATGACCGAACCACATTATTGAGTTAGAACGGATGAGATAGTGAGAAGATTTAACGATCGAGGAGGTACGGTCAAGATCTTGGATAGGAAGGAGCATGTCCTACGCATATCGATTTCGAGAGGACGAAATTTCATAAGGAGGGAGGTTGTAAGACCCCTGACTTTTATAAATAAAGATTTAATTTTCTCTAATTATTATTTTGAAATAGTAAGGGGTTGATTTGATTAATGTGGTTAGTTATGGGTAAAATCATAAATATTTTTAAATAAGCAAGTGGTTATAAAATATTCATTGTTGTCGGGGAATATTCGTTTGGTAGTGGAATATTCTTCTTTGTCGGAGAATATTAAATGCGATGACGCGTGACCTTGTATGGGCCCCCATAAAAAGCGATTGGATGAAGAAAAGCAACAAGTATGAGTTTTTTATAAATAGCGGCGTAGTTATTCTGAATTAATCTTGTTGGAATACCGATTGGTTAAAAAACACGATGTCTGGCGTTGTTGTTGCGATGGTGCTGCGGTATTGCACCGATTATTGATTCTTACGTGAAGGCACTACTCAATAATTGTTACAGTAATTACTGTTCAATATTTTATTTTATTGATTCAATAATTGCTACGTTGATATTTTATATTATTGTTTTTTTATTAATTGTCACTACACAGTATTTTCCATTATCGGAGCAATAATTTATATTATTTGAATAATATTATTAGATAACATTATTGGCAATGTCTAGAAAGTTCTGTCTAAGGAGAGGTTTGGTCACCTAATTGCGCGCCATTAAGGAGAAATCCTTATTGAAAAGCCCCCTCTTTTCTGGGAACGGTCTGGTTGTCGATATTGTGATTCTGTAATATTATTTGTGAATAATTAATTATTGATTTATATGATAAGGAAAATATTCATTTTATGTGGATATAGATGGAGAAAATTTTTAATGTGACAATTGTTGAAAATTGATATTTTATCTTTTCTGATAAAATAATTCATTTAAATATATTATTATATTATAATAATATAATAATGATGATATTTTTACAATGAAATGTGATATATGAATAAATGAGGAGGAAGAGTATTTTTGTTACAAAAATGTTTAACACATGTTTTTTGTGTGTTGATGGACCCCATTTTTGGTTGAAATTTGATTATAGCTTGTAAAATCGTTGGTTTGTGGATTTGGTCAATTTACATTTTGGAATTTGGAAAAACTTAAACGCAAAGTTGTAGAGAATTGAATTTCCTATGGAAAGACATAAAATTCAAATTTTTTACGATAAAAGGGCTATTTATTATGAATTATTGAAGTTTAGAATTTAGAAATAATTGATTTTTGAAGTTTTAAATATTTTTTTAATAAAAACATTTTTTATGATTTTGGTGGGCCCCACTTGTTGTTAAAAATCTTTGAAATCAGATTTCAAGGTGTGGGCGTGAAATTTATATAAATATATTAATATTTTATTAAATTTTCTACTTTGGTGTTTCTAAGCATTTTCCTATAAATAGGGTCTTAGGTTAGAATTGAAAATCACACGAGAAAGCTGAAGTTTTCTCTCTCTATATTATCGGCGTATTTTTGTGAGTATTTAGATACTTTGAGTGTTGCTATCTCGGTGCAAGTTCCTTGACACTATATATCGGTATTCGATCGAAATCTTGTCTTTTTGAGGTAAGGGATGTTATTTTTTTATAAATGATATTATTTCTTTCAATATCATTATCTTAGGAATATTGGTAAGATTTTTCTTGTGAAATTCTTATCTTTTCATGTCGAGGTTACTATTATGATTCTTATTCATGAGTTACTATTCATGAGTACTATTCATGAGTACTAAGCATGATAATTTTCTTGTGGAATTTCTACTTTTTAGTGTCGAGTTACTTATTCACGTATACGACACTTTATTCACGTATCGACCTTATTCACGAATCGACACTATTCACAAAAAATTAAATTTTCTTTTACGTGTCCAAGATTTTCTGTTATGGTTTCTATCTTTGATTGGATCTATGTTTTGATCTTCATTTTTGAATTACGCTCCTGATAGTTTATTATGGAGTATTTTTGAACATGGATAAAGCAGGAAATCGAATCCTTACTATTTGTTCTTTTGTCTCTTTGGATTTGTTTTCTTTAAAAATATTTTCATCATCCTCGGTCCTAAATGATGATATTCTTGAATATCTTTGGCTGTAGTGCAAAGATGAATGATTTTATGATGAATATCTTTTGGCGTAGTGCAAAGATGAGCAGTGTTGTGTTGAGATGAACATGATGGTGATGAATATCTTTGGCACATGTGTAAAGATGACTATTTGATTCAAGATGTATATTGATTGATGTTACTGAGGGATAAAATATCGATGATGGACTTTTAAATTCATAGATGATAGTAGATTTCATTTTCTACTTAACTCTTACTAATGAATTGTTGTTTTCATTATGATTGTTGATCTAAAACTTGTTTCTATTGTATTCTATTAGATTTTTCCTGTTGAAGACTAAGGATAATTTGTTGTACATTATCTTAGTCATAATATTCTTCTTGGGCTAGTTGAGCTCACCCTTTTTCTTTTTGTTCCATTTTTTTTCTTCTCTTGTAATGAGGGAGAAGCGAGAATATAAGCGGGATTTACATGTATTTAGTCAAAATGGGGTGTGGAGTAATGGTTCAAGTGCAGTTGTTTTAGTAGTCCTCACATTTTTATTTTGTAAAATAGTGTATCAATAATTGTAATGAGGACTTATTTGAGTGTGGATATATTGGCTTGGAGTCTCAGAATGACAATATTTGTATTTAAACTCACTAGTTTATGTGTTGTAAGTATTTTGCTACGACAATTGTATTAATGAAGTTGTAGTTGCTTTCGTTTTATTGTACCATGTATTTGGTGACATCAAAAAGAATGGGTGATGTATAACTTCCTATTTTGTCCTTCATGAACTTATTTACTTATTAAAGTATAACATACTTGATTTCATTGCTTATGCCTTATTAATGAGTTAGGTCCTTTAATCACTATTCTTACTTCTTATTATCATACTACTTCATTATTATTAACATAAGACAATTTCTTACAAATTCTTCTTAAGTTCATATCTTAAATGATTATGAATAGATTATTCACAACTTACACGACTTATTAAGACTTAGGCCATTTGATTTATCATTCCAACTCTTTCTTAGCATATATGCTCTACCACTACTCACTTCTCTATTAATGGAAGAGCAAGAGATCATGGTTCAAGATGGCTTACCCTTTGATGATTACTTGATTAAGCTTTGATCTTCTTCTTGCTTCTTGAAATATGAAAGACTAGCTTTCTAGCTTTTCTAGCTTATTCTCTCAAGCAAATAAGCACTTAACTTGTTGGAGTTTTGAACAAGGAACAAATGAGCTAGCAAGCTTCCTATTTATCAGAAATCCTAAGTTAGGGCATAAGGGTCATTAATCCATCCACCTCCTTACTATTCCTAGCTTAAGCACTAAGTAAACTTGGCCTCCACAACACTTAGGCATTAAGTTAACTTGTTTAGCACAACTTTTATCCTTTGCTTGCTCACCACATTTACTTAACCATTAAGTTATCTTGCTCCCCACTTTAATTACTTGGTCATTACATATCTTAGCCATTAAGTAACTTGCTTATCACTTTGGATCACCTATGGGTTTCCCCATGGTTCATGCCTACCCATTGGACACTTACTTTGGGCTTTACAATAATTAACTTAACTTAATCATTTGGGCTTGCATTAAATTACTTTAGACTTCACATTACGAACACTTTGGCTTGCACATTAAATTCTATTGGACTTTACAATAACCAATACTTGGTTTTAACATTAGTTCACATTGGGCTTAACCCAATCCCAATTAAACTATACACTTCCTACATAATCCTACAATTATAATTATATATGGATTAAAGCCTTAAAACGTATTATATACGCATTAATCCCGTATTCTAATTCGTATACTTAGTCAACATATACGACATACCATCATCCATACATACTCGTATTGTGACACCCCCAAAATAGGTATACATCACCCATTCTGAGTTGTCAAATACATGGTACAAAAATAACTACAACTTTATTAATACAACTGTCGTGCAAAATACGACAACACTTAAACTGTGAGTTTAAATACAAATATTGTGATCTAGACAATATCCACACTCAAATAAGTCCTCATTACAATTATTGATACACTATTTTACAAAATAGTGAGGACTACTAAAACAACTTCTAGAACCATCATTCCACACCCCGACTAGTACTCGCTACATTCTCGCCTCCTAAGAAAAAAAATGGTACAAAAAGGAAAAGGGTGAGCTCAACTAACCCAGTAAAGAACATTATGACTAAGATAATATAGAACAAATTATCGTTAGTCCTCAACAGGGAAAAATCTAATAGAATACAATAGACAACCAGTTTTAAATCAATATTCGCAGCGGAAACACTAATTCGTTAGAAGAGTTAAGTAGAGAATAAAATCTACTATCTTCTATATATGAATTTAAAAGTCCATCGACAATATTTTATCCCTGTAACATCAATCAATATACATCTTGAATTAAATATCCATCTTTGCACTACAGGCCAAAGATAATCATCAGTTGGTCATGTTCATCTAAACACCTGTTCATCTTTGCACTACGGCCAAAGATATTCATCAGAAAATCATTCATCTTTGCAATACATGCCAAAGATATGCAGTTATATCATCATTTAGGACTGAGGATGATGAAAAATATTTTAAAGAAAACGAATCCAGTGAAACAAAATAACAAATATTAGAGATTCGTATTACAGTTTATCCAAGATCAATAATACTCCATAATAACCAATTTTGAAGCATGATTCAAAAATAAAGATCAAAACATGGAAATAATCAAAGATAGTAACCATAATAGACATCTTGGACAAAAAGGAAAAAAATTATCTTTCGGTGAATAGTGTCGTATTCGTGAATAGTAAAAATCACTATTCACTATTCACGGTAGTATACGTGAATAGTGCCGTATACGTGAATAGTAACCCCGACACAAAAAGTTCTAAATTTGATAAAACGTTCAGACCAATATTTCGGCATAATGATATCGAAAGAAATAATATCATTTACGAAGAAAATAACATCCCTTACCTCAAAAGAATAGTACTTCTGACTTAATATCAGATATAACGCTGAAAGAAACTTGCACCGTATAGCAACTCTCAAAGTATCAAAATACTCACAAGAATACTCTCGATAATATAGAGAGAGAAGATTTCAGTTTCTGTTGTGATTTTTAATTCTAACCTAAGCACCCTATTTATAGGAAAATGCTTAGAACACCAAAGCAGAAAATTTAATAAAAGAATAATATATATATATATATATATATATATATATATATATATATATATATACATATAACTTTCACGCCATACCTTGAGACAATCGATCTCAAACTTATTTTGCACATGTTAGTGTAGCCTACAAAACAAAAAAAAATGTTTTTCTTAATAAACATAATTAAAACCTCCAAAAATCAATTATTTCGGAACATCAGAACTTCAATAATTCATAATAAATAGCCCTTTTATCAGAAAAATTTGAATCTCATGTCCTTCCATAGGAAATTCAATTCTCTACAACTTTGTAAGTTTATGTTTTTCCAAATTCCAAATAGAAATTGACCGAAATCCACATACGGACGATTTTATGGGCTATAATCAAATTTCAGTCAAGAAATGGGGTCCACAAACATGAAAAACATGTTTTAAATATTTTTAGTAACAAAAATACTCATCCTCCTCATTTTACTCATATATCACACATTCATTGTAAAAATATCACCATGATTATATTATTATAATATAATAATAAATTATTTTATCAGAAAAGATAAAATATCAATTTTCAACAATTGTCACTTTTCTAAAAATTCCTCCATTTATATCCACATAAATAAATATTTTTCTTATCATATAAATCAATAATTAATTATTTACAAATAATATTACAGAATCACAATAATGACAACCAGGCCGTTCCCAGGAAAGAGGGGGCTTTCCAATAAGAATTTCTCCTTACTGGCGCGCAATTAGGTGACCAAACCTCTGCTTAGACAGAACTTTCTAGATATTGCCAATAATGTTATCTAGTAATAATATTAAAATAATATGAATCATTGATTTGATAATGAGAAATACTGTGTAGTGACAATTATTAAAACAACAATAATATAAAATATCAACGTATCAATTATTGAATCAATAAAATAAAATATTGAACAATAATTACTGTAACAATTATTGAGTAGTGCCTTCTTACGTAAGAATCAATAATTGGTGCAATACCGTGTGCTCCTGTGCAACAACGCGTATTACTGTATTTTAACCACCGGGTATTCCAACAGTGTTAATGGTAACAACTACGCCTTTATTTATAAAAACTCATACTTATCATTTTTTTCATCCAATCGCTTTCCGTTATGGGGCCCCCAAAAGGCTGCACCGTCGTACGAATATTCTCCGACAACAATGAATATTTTATAACCACTTGCTTATTTGAAATATTTGCGCATTTTACCCATAACTAACCACACTATTCAACCCTTACTATTTCAAAATAATAAATAGAGAAATTCAATTTCATTTATAATAAGTTAGGGTCTTACAACCTCCCCTCCTTATGAAATTTCGTCCTCGAAATTGACGTAATTACCTGGTGTTTCGAAAAGGCGAGGATACCTTGCTTTCATTTCTGTTTGCAACTCCCAGGTCATTTCCTCAATAGCATAGTTCATCCACAAAACTTTGACTTGTGGTATGACCTTTGTGCGTAGGACATGCTCCTTTCATCCAAGATCTTGGCGGTACCTCCTCGACGTTAAATCTTTGGCTATCTAAATGCGGTTCTAACTCAATAATGTGGTTCGGGTCCTTCACATATCTACGAAGCACATATATGTGAAAAATGTTATGAACACGAGACATGCTTGGAGGTAACACGAGTCTATAGGCCACATTTCCTACTCGGTCAAGAATCTGAAATGGACCAATAAATCGTGGATTGAGCTTTCCTCTCTTTCCGAATCTTGTAACTCCCTTCCATGGAGCAATACGTAACAATACATGATCCCCAATGTCAAATTCCACGTCCTTTCGATGAAGATCCGCATAACTCTTTTGTCGATCCTGTGCCGTTTGTATACGTTGTCAAATCATTTGGATTTTCTCTATAGTCATTCGTACCAACTCTGGTCCCAACAACGTTGCTTCTCCCACCTCATCCCAACATACTGGAGAACGACACTTTCATCCATATAATGCCTCGAATGGAGCCACACCTATACTTGCCTGATAACTATTGTTGTAGGAGAATTCCACCAATGGTAGGTACTTATTCCAACTCCCTTTGAAATCTAGGACACAAAGTCTTAATAGATCTTTAAGAGTTTGAATAGTCCTCTCTGATTGTCCGTCCGTTTGAGGATGGTATGCCGAACTGAATCGTAAATCCATGCCCATAGCTTTCTGCAAGCTAACCTAAAATCTTGAAGTGAATCTTGGATCATGATCCGAAACTATGGATACTGGCATGCCATGCAATCTCACAATCTCATTTATGTACATACTAGCAAGACGTTCAAGGGAATAAGTCTCCCGTATAGGCAAGAAATGAGCAGACTTGGTTAATCTATCAACAATAACCCAAATCGCATCTATGCCTTGAGAAACCTTGGGAAGACACATAATTGAAATCTATAGTAATGTGTTCCCACTTCCATTTCGGAATCTCAAGTGGTTGCAATGGACCCTTTGGCACTTGATGCTCCGCCTTTACACGTTGACAAGTTAAACACCTCGAGATAAACTTCGCGATCTCTCTCTTCATATTGTTCCACCAAAATGTATGTCGAAGATCATGATATATTTTGGTACTCCTAGGATGGATTGCAAACGGTGTGTTGTGTGCCTCCATCATGATTCTATACTTCAAGTCAGAATCATTAGGAACACAAAGTCTGGATTTGACTCGAAGTATTCCTTCTTCATTGATTCTTGCTTCCGGAATAGCACCTTCTTGCACTTTCTTCTTCATACGCATCAGCTCAATGTTCGTGGTTTAAGCAGTTTTAAATTTATCGATTAAAGTTGGTTTTACTCGTATGCTTGATATCATCACGTGGGTACTTGGAGCCTTTATCTCTATCTCCATCCTTTGCAAGTCATACAAAATGGGCCTTTGTTTTAACAATATTGCACTTTTACCCACATATGATCTTCTACTCAATGCGTCAGCTACCACGTTTTCTTTTCCAGGATGGTATTGGATGGTATGGTCTTAATCTTTCAATAACTCGAGACAACGTCATTGCCGCATGTTGAGTTCCTTTTAGGTGAAGAAATATTTGAGGCTTTTATGATCTGTATAGATCTCCACTTTCTCCCCATACGGTGAGTGTCTCCAGATCTTCAAGCGCTTAGCTTATTTGCACGCTAACTCTAGATCATGAGTAGGATAATTCCTCTCATATTCTTTGAGTTGTCGCGAGGCATAGGCTATGACCTTCCCATGTTGCATGAGAACACATCCTAACCCTTTGCACGAAGCATCGCTGTAGATAACAAATCCATCCAAACCAGACGATATTATCAGAACAGGTGCCGAAATGAGTCTCCTCTTGAGTTCTGGGAAACTCTTCTCGCATTCCTCGCTCCATACGAATTTTGTATCTTTACGAGTCAGTTGAGTTAACGGAGTAGTGATTCGAGAAAATCCTTCCACGAATCTTCGATAATAACCAGCTAAGCCCAGAAAGCTACGTACTTCGGTCACCGCCTTCGGTTGCTCCTAACTTTGTATTGCTTCAATCTTCGCCGGGTGAACAGACACTCCATTTTTGACACCATGTGCCCATGGAATGCTACTTCCTTAAGCCAGAACTCGAATTTCTTCAGCTTGGCATATAGTTTGTTATCACAAAGCCTTTGCAGTACCAGCTTCAAATGGCGCTCATGATCTTCACAGCTTTTGGAATAGATGAGGATGTCATCAATAAAGACAACAACGAACTGATCCAAACATTCCTCGAATACTCGGTTCATCATAGCTGTACACACTCAAAATTTTATGTGCTACTGTTACTAACATTGCAGGAGGATAGATTCGTCTTTTAAGAGAGAACCCTGAAAGACAATCCAAATCCATACCGGATACTACCGGAAGTTCAGCATCAACCCCGGATCGCAATCTAGGAGTAACAAATCTAACCTCGGATGTAACCCCGAGGCATGTAGATCCAATACCGGAACACACACCGGAGAAGAACGATTAATCTCGGAGATAACCTCAAGGTATCCAGTCTCAGTCCCAACCATAGGAGTAGCCACCAACCTTGGTGATAACCCCAAGGAATGCAGTTTCAGCGATAACCCCGGAAATGCTTGTTTCAAATGCGACCAGCTTCAATCTTGGTGCTCACAACGAGATACACTGCACCAACCCGGCAATAACATCGGGAAGACAGGCACACCTCAAAGATGACAATGAGGACCTTCAACAAGTGCAACAGTCTAATCTCAGCGAAGTCTGAGCAACGTCTGCTTTATCAGCCCAATCCGGTGATAACACCGGTGAGGGGCAACATCGTCATCTCGTCAACACGATGCCACATCACGTCTCTACGCAACGATGTCCCACAAGGCTAACCAATCCCGAGTGACTATTGTGCGGGGTAACGGATGAAAGTTGAAGCTTGAAGACCGGATGGCATCGACCCATCTTCAATGACTTCGTACAAACTCTAATACCATGCCATCGTACAACTCTCGACAACGGCGGTCCGAAATAGGTCCTTAATACCTTAAACGGATGCCCGGATTGTACTTCTGAAAAACAGAGTGAACATTATAGTGCCTGAGTACATGTACTTCGAGACGACCCGACCCGATAAACTCGAGTTGCCTCTAGTACATCTGTGGCCTGCGGCTAATATGCCTATAAATAGAGGGCTCGAGGCACTGATTTTCTAAGAGAAAAAGGCGGAAACCTGCCTGATTAAGCTGCTCTTTTCGCCCATCCGATTGTATTTCCACTTTCAAACACCTGTGAGCTCATATATAGCCCCTTTTGTACCCACAAAAGCTAGTGTTTACCCATTATAAAGATATAGAAGCCTTTTTTAGCAGTCAGCTGTAAGCCTTCTCACACACTTTAGAGTCTCTCTCTTCATCTTTGTACACACCCTTCTACACGTTGAGAGTCGTGTTGCTTGCTTTTGCCCGAACTTCGGTCCATGGTTTCATTTCAGTCTGTATATATATATATATATTGACTAACATTATCGAGTTATGCCTCGATTGAGCCTAGACTTGATGCGGAGCTTTTACTTGCTTTTCTATATATATACATTTATATATATATGAGCGTGTGTCGAACTTTGTTCGATGAGCCTGAACTTGATGCTGGAGCATTTCTTGCTTTAATATATATATATATATATATATATATATATATATATATATATATATATATATATATATATATACTTATATATATTAAGCTGTGTATAGGACTTTTGTTCGATGAGCCTAAATTTTTTTAGTGCAGTGCGTTTACCAAATATATATATATATATATATATATATATATATATATATATATATATATATATATATATATGAACTGTGGTAGGACTTTGTTCGATGAGCTGAACTTGATGCAGTGCGTTTACTCGCTTTTATATATATATATATACTTATATATATGAATGTGTGGTCGAACTACATTACGATGAGCACAGATTTTACATCTAGGAGGCGTTTATTGCTTATATATATATATATATATATATATATATATATATATATATATATATATATATATATATATATATATATATATATATATATATTGTCCCACACAGAGTTTACTTACGTGGTGGTTGATCGCTTACTGACTTTCTTTACATTTAAATCTGCACTGGAGTTTACTTACGTGGCGATTGGCCGTATTCTGACTTTACTTATATTTTGTCCCTTTGAGTTTCCTCCGTGGCGGTTGATCGTATTTACAGGTTTATTTATATTTCGTCCTGCCTGGAGTTTCCTCCATGGTGGTTGATAGATTTTAACAGCTTTATTTACATTTTTGATCCCCCATGGAGGTGCTTCGTGGTTGGTGATCTTGTCTGTATATATATATATATATATATATTCTGACTTTTATATATATATAACTTTTGCTTTCATATAAACTGCAGTATTTTGTGAGCCTAGGAATCTTGTGATCACAAATTCATCCCATTGAATCTAGATTCAGTTCCCATGATGGACATTTTTAGCTGTAAGCAGCTTGTAAATTATTCTGCGGTGTCTGAATTTCCTCAGATGGTTTCCATACCCACGAGGAAGTCGACATTATTTTTATATATTATTTTCGTACGGATGCCTCGCATCCGTCAAATAAAATCAATTTAGTCGCTCACTTAATAAAAATGGGAGTGTAAAAGGTCTCAATTCCTATTGAGCATCAGGGTTTGAAAAACCTCTTTTATAAAACATCATTGCCATATCTTGCTAAAAACTAAATTTTTACATAAATTCAAACCCTGTGTATATAGGTTCGAACGAGGCCTCACACAACTTCCATATAATAGCACATTAACCCACACATACACACATTCAGATAATAGTTTCTTGAAAAGAGGTGGTCACCGTGGTAACACGGATGTCGGGGGGTGCCTAACACCTTCCCCCCGTATAACCAAGTGCTCGGACCCTAAATGAATCTCGGTTTCACCGACCCGTATATCAGTGTCACATCACTAGGTCAATGTGCAAACCTTTTCTCGGTTGTGTTGGTACAACCATTTAAAAAACCAACTGACGACTCTTAAACAGTCCCATCGTCGACATTATATATGTCGGACCTTTTTCACTTGTTTTTTCAAACAAATCTCACCTAAAATGAGAACACCAAAGAACAAGTAACGGAAAGGGACACACAAAAATCCTGACGTCGACAGGTGGCGACTCTGCTGGGGACTCCAGTATGAGGACTTAAGCGGCTATTACAATCTTTTCAAAACTATTATCTGCTTGTGTGTGGATGTTTCATTTACATTTGATGAATGTGTACGAATGCATTTCCTTATTGCACTTAGTGCTTCGCACCATAACTGCTTGTGATATTAGTGTTTCGCACTATAAACTGCTTGTGATATTAGTGCTTTGCACATGTCATCATTTCATATGGTGAGACGCGATGTATGTGAATGTATGTTGTCTGGTCCCTCCACCAGGAGGCTATCCCATCGGTGTTTGATTACTGGACTCGTGAGAAGCTTGAATCTTTGAGGCTCAGGAAAGGCACCACCCAAATTCGCTCCAGTTGAAAGACCAGATTAACTTCCTGTCTAGTAGATTGCGATAATTTAGGAACCTTCATGCCAAAAAGCCGCGAGAGTAACCTAAGATAGGTCAGCCTCTGATAAACCCAAAATGGAGGAAAGTCTCTTCATGCTCTCATTTCAATTACTTGTAAACACAATTACTTGTAATTACTTTCCATATCTATCTCCATGTAATGAGAAATATGAAGAAATGTGTACACATACATATTAACATGCTATAAACAGCTGACACCCATTGTGCAGGATAAAAACTCCTAAAAATGGACACATCACATAGCATGTTATTGTATACATCCCCTAAAGACTAAACTATGCCAATCTTTCGCAGGGAATCAATCGGACCTACTACCCGGTCAAAGTCCAAAAAGGCAACAGGCCTACAGTCAATCATGTCGTCATCCGACCAAACTGAACTTAATCCAGTTTCTCGTAAAGAATTTGACGGGTTAAGCAAACAGATTACAAATTTGGCTGTTCTACTCAAAGAATTACACTAGTCTACACAGGATCAGAAAATACCCGTACATGCTGAATCCTCTACACAAGGGGGAACCCAGGCCATTACAATACCTGAACTACAGTTGGATACGACCAACAAAATTCATGATGCTGCCCATCCCACTGGAGATCCAGACACTGGTGACATCAAAAAGAAAGTCCTCCAAATGGAAGAGACCCTTCGCATTATCAAAGGAATTGGAACACATGAGAGTGTTTCATATGCTGATCAGTGTATTTTTCCTGATGTTCATTACCCAGAAAAATTTAAAACTCCTGACTTTGAATAATATGCCGGGTTAGGAGATCCTTATACACACTTAAAAGTATTTATTAGAGAACTTGGATCCTGTCATGCAGAGGATGAAAAACTGTAATGAATCTGATTGTTCCAAAAGAGTCTAGCTGGAGAAGCCCGTTAAGTGGTACACAAGATTAGACAACTCCAAAATCCATAGTTGGGAAGAAGAGCTAGCACATGCCTTCCTCACTCAATCTGATTTTCAAACTTAGATGGCTCTGATAGGTATCAAATTACCAAGATCAAGAAAGCAAATCTAACGAGTCTTTTAGAGAGTATGCCAGGAGGTGGAGGCGCTGGTCGCCCAAGTTAGTCTGCCATTGATGCAGTCGAATTGGTTATGACTTTCATAGACATACTGAAGCTCCCTTCTATGAGAGAGTTTTTTTAAGCATCGGCAAACCATTTTCTGAAATGGTCGAACATGGGGAGATGGCTGAGATGGGATTGAAGTCAGGGAAGATTCAAGACCTAGCTGTACTCAAAGTTGTTGCGGATCACATCCAATCTGGAAATTATGGGAACAACCCCTGGAGGGTCCATAAAAAGAAAGAGGAAGATGTTTCCCTGATACTATAGGGGCAAAAAGGCAATCAAAACATGCCTATTCAGAGGAGAAACTACACTCCCTTTCCAGCACAGTCTACAAACCCTCCAATACCAAAAGGTGGAGAAGTCAAACACCCTCGAGTGTTTACACCCTTAGGGGATACCCTCGAGAACATCTTAAATCTTCTGACAACATAGAAAAAAATTACACATCTTCTTCCATCAGCCAGCCCTAATGGACGGGGTTTCAATGCTGCTAGGAAATGTGCTTATCATGCCG
The DNA here is from genome assembly GCA_020205605.1 of Panax ginseng. Taxonomy (NCBI): domain Eukaryota; kingdom Viridiplantae; phylum Streptophyta; class Magnoliopsida; order Apiales; family Araliaceae; genus Panax; species Panax ginseng. Next base: position 63,032,303 of record CM035143.1, on the reverse strand, counting down.
GAGCACCTGGACTTGATACTCAGGATTGTTGCGCCTTGAAACACAAGATCCAGGACCTGATAGATAACGGGGAGATCGTGGTCACAAAACCAGATCAGCCTCATGTTCAAGACAACCCTCTTCCTCAACACAAAGAAGAAGAGGTTAACATGATTAATTGGAGCAATGGATAGAGTTCCAACTTCAGCTGTGATTCTTCCCAGACCGTCAAAGACTGTGATGACAGATGGGATTATGCTAAGTTCCAGTTCACAATGGAACGAAAGATAAAAGCTCTCTGCAAACAAATTGAATAATTGGCGGAACTGGTGACTTATCAGCATCAAGTTACACGTCAGTTAATCAGCCAGGAGCATGCCAGTCTCCTACCTATTGTCATGAATATTCCCTCGTCACTTTCAGAAAATGAAATGCTAGAAGACAAAGTGACAAAGAGAACAAATGCCAAAGCCCGTCGGGATTTTGCCAACAAAAGGGAATTCACCTATCTGGGCCAACCTATGGAGGAAATCCTTCATATGTTAATCAATGAAGAAAGGATCAGTTCCCTTCTACCCTCAATCAACCCTCGCTCGGGATGGTACAACTCTGATGGAGTATGTCAATATCACTCGCAGTCTCACGGTCACAGCACAGAAGAATGCTGGGCACTCCGCTACCTTATACAAAATCTAATTGACAGTGGAAAAGTGTGGTAGCAGTCATATCCACTGAAACTGATGGGATTAACACATTACTCACAATGCCAATAATTCAACTCAAGGGAAGTAACAATCCTTTGAAAGTGGCCGCTCCCGAGCCAATCAACTTGCCGTACAGAGCATAATATCCTATTGTTAGCTTACGTAAGGTTCCGTGGAATTATGGAGAAGGTAAAGGATCCACCTCACATACAACTGCTGCAGTATCGAAGGAAAATCCATTGTATCTTCCCCAACGGGTGATGAAGTCTACCACCAAATCAAAGGGGAAAATACCCATGGAGAAGATTGAAAAATTCTTCCGCGCTGTGGGTCATAATAAAGCTATGGTGGTTTTAAGCTTGAAAGAAGCTCCACAACAAATATCAATTTTGGACTTGGTCCTAATCTCCGAGAATCACCGGAAGGTCTTGTTAAAAGTTTTGGAAGAAGCCTATCTCCCGACATCAGTGGATACGGAAAAGTTTCAACATATGGTTGATCACATTTTCAACAACAATGTGAAATCCTTCACTGATGATGACATACCGCCCGAAGGGACCGGTCATTGTAAACCGTTGCACATTGCGGTCTTGTCCTCCGGATATATGGTAGCTGAAGTCTTAATAGATGGAGGTTCCTCTCTGAATATCTGCCCATATGCTACCTTGGTAAAGATGAACATCAATCTCAACCAAATTCGGAGTAGCCATACTATCATCAAAGCTTTTGATGGAGCCCACCGTAACTCGGTCAGAGTAATTGAGCTGCCAATCGAAATTGGTCCTCACACATTCTGCGTATCGTTCCATGTGCTCAAGATAGATTCGGGATACAACCTGCTCTTGGGACGACCATGGATTCATATGGCTTGGGCAGTCCCCTCCACTCTTCACCAACAGTTGAAATACATCATCAACAATAGCCTGGTCACAGTCAACGCTGAACCGGAGATTCCTCAGCACAGAGACATGCCATTCATCAATGCCAATGCTGATGTGGAACCAGTCAGTTTTCATGCTTTGGAAATAAGCAACACCCAATACCATGCTATTGGAGCACCATTGCCTGAACCCAAGATTTCTGCCGAGGTAATGTTGGCCACTCAAGAAATGATGTCGTCAGGTCATAAACCGGGACAAGGGTTGGGTAAAGATTGCCAGGGTATCAAGTATCCAATTCGCTTAACTGTGCAATTTGGAGCAATTTGGGCTAAATTATCTCGCGATTCTAGTCACAGAATCCTCATAAACATCGCCAGATTCCCTCAACTTCAACCATGTGGCGTTTAGCTTCGCCTTCAAACTCTGAGTTCACACAACCTCCCATAAAGGTGCCAGCCAATGTAATGGCTATGTTATGTCCCAAGCCGGTACCGGTGAAAGGAAAAGAAGTCTTTGTTCCAAATCCCGCAGTGGAAGAAGAGGAACGAAGAATCAAGCAAGACGTCATACGGATGATGTCCGGTATACGCATCATCGTTCATGATGAACATACCAACAGATACACCCTAGACGATTTTTGCCCAAACGTAATGGCCATCATTCGGGATAGGGAGGATGATGACAATCCCTCCATCACTGCAGTCCACCCAGACTTTGCCCTTGCCAATTGGAAAAGCATTCCTTGCTTTGGTCGGCGAGGTAAAGCAGGCGTAACTCTTTACGCCAGTAGATATAATAATCGCTACTTTTCATGCAGTATTAGCAGTTTATTTTGCCAGTATATGCTAACACTGTGTATGATCAACGCATTTCATATATACTAAGTGAAAGCATATTTTGTTTTAGGACTTTGAATTTAACTGTGCCTGTACTTGCTGATACGGTGCCTCTTCTACACAGGGATTGTACCTTTGATGTAGAGATGAATTTAGCCCTGATGGATATACAGGATGACATTGAGGTGCCTCCAAAAATTCAGGAATGGGTCAAAGACAAACCCAAACCCAACCTTGATCAAACCACTTCTTTCAATCTCGGAACATTAGAAAGCCCCAAGTTAATCCAGATTGGTAATGATATGGTTACGCTATTAACCCAATTCCAGGATGTGTTTGCATGGTCTCATGAAGACATGGTGGGTTTATCCACTGACATTGTCCTTCATCGCCTTCCCATTAAAGACGGATTTAAGCTACCAAGCGTAAAATCAAAGCATCGAAACCTGAGTGGAGTTTAAAGGTGAAAGAAGAAATTGTGAAACAATTTCAAGCTGTCATCATAATGGTGTCTACATATCCTGAGTGGATATCCAACATTGTACCCGTGCCTAAACCTAGAGGGAAGGTGCGAGTTTGCGTGGATTACCGAGACTTGAACAAAGCTTTCTTAAAAGATAGCTTTCCCGTGCCATTTATCCACATTCTCATTAACAATACTACACAATACGACATGTACTCCTTTACTGATTGCTTTGCGGGGTACCATCAGATCATGGTTGCCAATGAAGATCGTGAGAAGACTACTTTCATCACTCCTTAGGAAACTTTCTGCTATAGACGGTTGTCATTCGGCCTCATCAATGCCGGAGCCACCTATCAACGAGCTATGATGGCTCTTTTCCATGACTTAATACACAAAGAGATCGAGATCTACGTGGATGACATCATTGTCAAGTCCCGAAAGGAGGATGACCATATAGACCATCTTAGAAAGTTGTTCAACAGGTTGCATAAGTACAACTTGATGTTGAATCTAGCTAAATGCGCCTTTGGCGTTAAATCAGGCAAGTTCTAGGATTTCTAGTCAGCCATAAAGGGATAGAGCTGGATCCTGCCAAAATCCAAGCCATAACTGAAAAGCCCATTCCTCAGACAGAGAAGGAAATACGGGGATTTTTGGGAAGAATCAACTTCATTAGCAGGTTTATCTCCCAACTCACAGCAACATGTGAGCCAATCTTCAAGCTATTAAGGAAGAACTCCTCCATGAAATGGAATGATGAGTGTCAAGAAGCCTTCCCTACAATCAAGAAACAGCTAGTCAAAGCTCCCGTTTTGGTGCCACCCAGGGATGATGTTCCCCTGTTTATGTACCTATCCATAAGTGACAATGCCATGGGCTGCATGCTGGGACAGAAGGACGATAAAGGCTAAGAACGAGCTATCTATTACCTCAACAAAAGGTTTAGCAGCAGTGAACACAAGTACACTCTGATCGAAAAGACGTGTTGTGCTTTAGCATGGGCTTCCATGAGGTTACAACATTATCTCCATGGTCACACAACCCATCTCATATCCCGCGTGGTCCTCTCGGCACGTGTTCAACAAACCTATGTTAAATTGTCGTTTACATCCGGATGGCGTTGATCCCAATGATTTGACATCGTATATGTGACTCAAAAGTCCATCAAAGGTCAAGGAATCGCGGATCAACTGGCCGCCGCACCTTCAGTGGATTTCAAACCCTTGGAAACATATTTCCCTGATGAAGGAGTAATGACAGTGCAACAACACCATCAGTACGATACGTGCCAATAATGGAAGATGTATTTTGATGGAGCTGTTAATATGGAAGGCTCTAGAGAGTGGAAGCGATTCTAGTATATTCGATACGGGAGAGCAAAGATATCCTGTAGTCAAATTAAAGTTTGTCATCACCAATAATACAGCTGAGTATGAAGGCTATATCATGGGGCAAAAACTTGCCCGTTCAATGGGCATCAGGCGGTTAACTGTCTTTGGAGATTCGGAGTTGGTAATCAGACAATCTACCGAAATCTATCAAACCAAGGAACTACATTTGTTACCTTACCATCGGCAGGTTTTGAAGATGGCTTTGGAGTTCGAAGAAATCTCCTTTCTACACATTCCTCATAATAGGAATGACTTTGCAGACGCATTAGCTACTTTGGCCTCCTTGATTCGCATATCAGATAAGGAACACTCGCCGAGCGTCACCATTTCCCTGCACAAGGCCCCAACCTATGGGAATTACGTTGGAGAAGTATCGGATGAGCTACCTCCCATCCATCATCCTTGGTATCAGCATATCAAGGAATATCTACGAGATGGATCTACACCCGCTGAGGCTAGCCCGACTGAGAAAAGGCGGATCCATCGACTTGCTATGAAATTCTATCTGAGTGGAGATGCGCTCTACAAAAGAGATGCAGGATTAGGTCTCCTCAAATGTTTAGACAAAGATCAAGCCCAAAGGCTTATGGATGAAATCCATGGCGGAGTCTGTGGCCCCCACATGAGTGGCTCCCTCCTTGTCAAGAAAGTCCTCAGGACGGGACATTAGGCTATCCCTCAAAGCTGATTGCAACGACCATGTCAAAAGATGCTATCAGTGCTAAATTCATGGGAATTCTATACACGCCCCTCCACGGGAACTCCACCATATGAGTTCGCTTTGGCCCTTCTCAATGTGGGGAATGGACGTTATCGGGCCCATTAAGCCTAAAGCCAGTAATGGTCATTAGTTTATCTTCACCGTGATCGACTACTTTACCAAGTGGGTAGAAGCAGCCTCCTTCCCCAGGGTTACTAAAGAAGTCATCATTGCTTTCATTAGAAATAATGTCATTTGTCGATATGGACAACCAGAGGTGATTGTGTCAGACAATGCCAAAAACCTCAACAACAAAATGATGGAGGAATTATGCAGTAAATTCCACATCAAACATCTCAACTCTGTCATTTATCGTCCGAAGATGAACGGTGCTGTTGAAGCGGCTAACAAAAACATCAAGAAGATTATGAAAAAGATGTCCGCCAACCACAAAGATTGGCCTGACCTATTTCCTCTGACTCTGTTAGCCTACAGAACCTTGATGCGTACTTCAACTGGGGCAACCCCCTATGCTTTAACCTATGGGATGGAAGCAGTGCTCCCCATAGAAGTTGAGATGGAATCCCTCAGAGTGTTGATCGACGCTCAGCTGGATGAAGACCAATGGGTACAAGACAGGTATCACCAATTGTCTCTAATAGACGAAAGGCGAACCATGGCTATCTTCAATGGTCAATTATATCAGCAAAGGATCGCCAGAACCTACAACAAAAAAGTCCGGCTACGGTAGTTTAAACAGCATGACTTGGTTTTAAAGAAGATTCTTGACAACCAAGATCATGCTAAAGGAAAATTCGCTCCTAACTGGGAAGGCCCGTTTATTGTCAAGGAAGTATTGACAGGAGGCGCTCTCAGATTGCAAGAAATGGACGGCGATGAATTTCCACAACTCATCAACTCTGACACCGTGAAACGGTATTATGTCTGAAGTAACCAGCAAACACCCTGGTGCATCATCATCAGGTCACCAGTCATTTCGGTTCTTTAACCCTTCACCACATATAACTTATCTACACTTTGCCCCTCAGGGAAACGTACTCTTCAAGCTAGCAGCCTGGCTTTCGCTTTTGCGTTCCTACCACTTAGGTCATCCCACCGCAGATTGAACCTCTTGCGTTTGCAGTTTGGCTACCCATACATGGGATCAAACTTATCGTACCTAGAGTTTATCCTCAACCTAGGATTAAACTTTCTCCTCCCCGCACTCTGACCAACACATGGGATCACGCTTTTCCACTCGCCCTGAGGGGCGAACTACGTCGACCTGATCTCCTCTTCAATAGGAGTACGTAGGTAACCATTTCATATGGCCCGATCGAAATAAAACAAAAACAACAAAAACATTTCTACCCTCTTCTCCTTACAAAAACAAAAACAACCAAAAACATTCCTACACCATTTCTACCATATACAGCTTTGAACCTCTTGCATCAGGTTCGAACTACGCAGACCTGATCTCCTCTTCAATAGGAGTACGTAGGCAGCTATTCATGGTGCGGTCTTACCCCCTACCAAAACACAAACCCTTGTCAGTTGGTACTGGGATCATCCTTCAATCCACCACATTTCATTGGCTTCAGACCAAAGGGATGGAATTATCTGAACTCCTCCCAAATAGGAGATTCGCCGACCATCTAAGATGCGGTCATACCTTGAAGAGAAACACCAATCCATAAGAGATGGAATTAACTAGGCTTCTCCTAAATAGAAGTACTGACGACCATCTGTGGTGCGGTCAATCTCAGAGAGGAAAGCCACACTCCTCTCCACATTTTCATCCAGAAACAAGTCCCAAGACACCAAAGATGGTAGGGATACATAGATCAATGATCCATTCTGAACTGTCCAGAGACAACTCAATGTCCATCCACCTAGGAGGAATTCAGAATACATCAAGATCATAACCCCTGAAGCAGCAGGCAAAATATCAAACAAATAGCAAGGCATATTTAAAAGGGAAGTGATCCAAAAATATATTTCCCTGTCATATATAATGCTGTTTGATATATATACAATGTAAAATGTATATGACAAAATGGCTAAGCTAGTCTGTGCAGGTAAATACAAGCTCATCTACAAGTCAGGGTATATGCGAGCTAACAAGCCCAATATGGTGTCCCTCTCAGAAGACGGAGGCGAAGCTGTGGTCTCCTGTATGAGAATATCCACACGACTCAAAAGATCTGTAGCCATCTGCATGGTGACCATATGATCATCGATATATGCGCTCATCTCTGCAATCATGACAGTGGTAAGGGACCTCACTGCAGTGCTATCTGTGATGGCTGCATCCCGGGAAGATATAGCCTCATTCCGCTTAACTATCAATGCATCTCTGGCTGATATAGCCTCATCCCACTCAACAACAGCGGCAACTCTGTGATCTAATGCCTCGTCTCTCTCCAATAGAGTGGCGTCCCTCACGTTAAGAGCAGTCGACATCATAGATTGAATCTGGTCTCTCTCAAAGGTCATTAGATGAAGACTCTGCTCTAAGTACTGTGTCGACTGCTGAATCACAAAAGTACTGGTACTAGGAGAATCCGGAAGAAATGCTAGTGACCCAACAGCGGGCTCCTCTTCGATGTAGGTATCAATGTCCTCCATGGGCTCTGCATCGTCTAACTCAATGTCCAGTACTGCAAATACTGCTGCAGTCGATAAAATCTCTGTCTCCGTCCATGCGGAATACTCTGCAGAATAACCGGGATGACTGACAGAAAAGTAGCTATCTTACGCCGATCCCAACAAGCATACACACGGGATCGGTCCTCTACTGAGAGATATCGAGAAGCTGAACGCTGACCTATCGCCCCCTCAAAAGGATGGAAATCCTGAAACTGGTCGAACTGCGACATCACGGCCAATGGGTGATAAGTGGTCACGCTCCTCAAGCCAGCCAGAGGGAGGAAATCCATTCCCGGAGCGTGAGTAATGAAGTTGTATGGTGAGCAAAGCCCCGAGCATAGTAATATGCTAAATGGATCTCTGATATCTGCCAAAAATGCGGACCAGGACTGAGCATTTGTACACTCCGATGGCTGAAAGGAGTATGACATGGCCACATCATGGGAGAAGCAATACCCATGTCGTCTAAGGGTACCAACCGGTCTCAAGTGTGACATAAACTACACGTACAACATGACCAAACTCCCTGTGAACACTCCTGTAGGATACGTGCAACAATAGGATGCCGACCGCAGGGTCTCTGCTACAATCATAGGCATAATGGTACGACCCTCCCTGAGAGCTCTCACGGCCATGATAACGCCTATATCTATCTCATCCATATACCGCGACATGTACACATATGACAGTACACATAGCATCAGTACATCAACTCTGGACAAACGCCAATGGTTCTCCGGTACGGTGAAATCCCCGGAATGTCATGAGTAGCTATCCTCTAAGCCAAATCACGTCGCATGAAAATTTGGGAGATCACATGGCTAGATGTCACCGTCTGCACTACTACTCAGCGCCTCAATCCTGTGAGAATCATGAATCGTTTACTCATGTCTCCCAAAGACAGGTGCACGCAAGGTCTGTCTAAAGGCAGCATCGTCAAACGTGCATACTCTTCCAGAGTAGGAGTTAACTCATGGGTGCCAAAACAGAATACATGCCTATCAGGTAGCCAATGCTCTAGCATCCCGTCTACAAAATCTTGCAGGAACCTGAAATGCCAAAAGGGTCATGGTATCTTTAAAGAGCAGATCTGATCACACCCCGTGCGGTGGTGACATACTATCGTACTACGATCGCATACCTAATACCACCACTGACGGTGGGGTATGATCTATACCGCTAACTGTCGGAGAAGACATCTGTGCGGGCCGTGTCATAAGACCATCAAGGGGTCAATGCCGAATATCTCTGGACATACATACATATGCATAACATGATACATGCATAACAGATAATAGATGGCAATATGATATAGGGAATGAAAAATGGTGCATACATTCCTAAATATATCATCATCTAATACATCAGCTCTGTACAGCTACAAATACAGGGAAATGGGGCCCAACCGCCCTACTACTAATAGAGGCCTATCAAAAGATATAGCGAGAATGGGGAACAACCACCCAATATCTAACAAAGGCCTATCAAAAGATATAACGAGAATATACATCAGAAGAAGACCAGGGTCTTGATGTGTACGTCCTCAATCCTGTCCACCTGATGTAACTCCTCCTGAGTCACTAGATCTCTATCAGCGAGGATATCGGGCCTATAAAAGAGGAGGATCTCTACGCAAGCAAAACCAAATGGGTCGTTCGAGGGCCAAAGACCGAGTGGAAGGAACAAATGACTCCGCCTCTGTTGGATCTCTGCCCAAATACGGGATAAATATGTGTGCCTGATCCAACTGCCGGGTCAAGCTATCAATCTAGGTCAGATGAGTTGGAGCTCGGGCACAAGCTACCCAATCTATCATCATCAAAGATCTTGGAACCATGTCCCCCGTAAACTGTGTGGCGCGGGACTAGGCTCCAATAGTGCGAGGGAACCACCAACGCTGGAACATCTCCTGAATACATGGGCCCTCTGATAATACAAAGCCGTCAACCCCCAACAATGGGATATCAATGACGGTGGATCGTGATCTGCCAATGGACGCTGACAGGAGGCAAGATCAGTATACGGATCTCCCCTGTGGTGCTCCTAAGAGCACGCTCTCCTAAATAGAGCTCCTAGCCTCCATCTGTGAAGAGAGGAATCTCCTGGTGGAAATCAAATACTCGACTCCGGTCGGATGTCCATCCTCAAAGCCGATGGTCAAATGCTCCCCTGAATATGGAATCCATGTAATGGTACCGGTAGATTAGCAACTCCATTTGACATCTGACGGTGAGTGAATCCCTCGAGATCATGAGGGACCTCCTAAGAAAATAGAATGGTGCCATCGTCATCCTCGTGGATAGGTATCTAAACCTAACACACTCACATGACGCAAACATGGGACCCTCTCATAGGCCCAAAACTGCCAACACAATGGCAAAACATCTGCTATCAGTAAACACTCTTAACCTATGAATGGGAAAAGATAAGAGAAATACTCACCAGCAGAAATGGGTAAAATCCTAGCCAAGCCTCGATCAAACCCTGTGAGCGCATGCGCATGCCCCGGAGGAAATAGGCAAAAGTGTAAGAACCCCAATCGTACTCTCCAATACGGTCCACATCACGTGTGGCGCTGACCAAAGCGAAAGATACCGTGGAAGAGTTATCTGCTATGAAGCAGCCTCGAATGATCATCAGGAATAATCGCTGCAGAATGCGATCCCTGATCTTGACATCATCAGGCATGGGCTCACTCAATAGCCCACTCATAGCATCTACGCTCAAAGAACCTGAACGGACAGTCCTGCCTTTGAGCGCCTCCGCTGGACTCCTAATAAGGATCTGACGGCAGTAGGGGTGATATTCGCCATTCAAGGCACTGGCTCCCCTCCAAACTCCATACCTGTGATAAATCGCCAATCCATAGGCATCATCATCACCTCGTAATCCAGCAGGTGGAGTGACTGAGTCTGATGAAACCATCGCTCAGACAATGCCCTGAGGTAACCCCAGGGACAACGACGGGGAAGGATGGAGAAGAACGCCCCAAATCCCCATTCATGCACTACTTCTCTATAGTCAGGATGAAGCGCCTGGTACATGGAGTGAATGCTAAACCAGTTCCCTCGAGGCTATGTAAATCCTGGAACCTGCATGAAATGCAGATCACCATCAGAACCCTTTAATCCTAATCAATAGGAAAGAAGGAAGATCAAAGTCTAACGCCATACCTCGTTAGCATGCAAATACATCGATGGATGTTCGCCCAAATCACCCAAAGAACTCGGGTTCACCACTGAATGCTCGAAGCTCCTCGAGAGGGACATGTAAAGCAGAGGCGGGATCTAAATCGAAATATCTGCCTCCTCGTCCTCAACGTCTCGCACATCGCAGGCGACAGGACATATCATGACCTCCACCAACCGAAACGAGGTCATTGGATGAATCGAGGGACGAGGCACTTTAGAAGCCCTCCGTCGTATGCCAGAAGCGGTCCTGTAAGAACTGCTCGGCTGATCCGGATCCATAATATCTGGACAACAAGTCTCCAAATCACCTCAGAGAGGATGTGGTATTTCCTTACCTGGAGCTTTCTAAAGTGCATTTTATGACTATATGCATGCATGCATTTACTTTAACATATAATAGAGTTAGAATGCATGACTACCCAATGCCTACATTTGGAAAATTTTTGCTATAGTCCCCTTTGAAAATAGGACTATCCACATGCACACAGACATGTCTAGGTGGCCATTCAGTAGTACACCTAACCCAAAGTCATATACATAATATATACATTAAAAATCAAAATCATCATGCATAAGGCCAACCTCAATGCTAGGAGTACTTTGCCTTTCTAACTTTTTCTCATTGGACCTCAAATAGGACAAAAAAATAGCAGAAAAAGGTGCCAATTTGACTGTCTCAAAAGTCAAATTTTTTCACATCATTATATTCAGCATGGTTTAATACTAACATTTACTATGTTGAATATTTTTTATCAGGTTATTTGTGCATACATAATCACTACTATGTGTTTAGATTCATTTCGTGCAATATCTCACAATCTAACGGACAGAAACTGGAAAAAAATACATGCATACGTTACCAGGATAATGTAGAACACTTGTACGATGATAGAATTTACAGAAAGCAGCCCGAACTCAGTAGATCTGAATATGGCTCACGGTTTTTTCTAAGTAAAACAAGTTGAAAGTGACTTGTGGTGACCAATCTGCTGGAATTTATCATCCACTTTGGTCAGCAGAACATTCATGACTACAAAGAAAGCACTACGACACCCCTATGTGGGTCCCATCCCTCCGGCTAGGTCCAGTTCGAGTTAAAACGGAGTTCTTACGGACTAGAAATATCAAATCAAGAAGAAAAACGCCACGCGATTGAGCAAAACTGCATACAATTCTGGTCCTCTCAGATGAGATTTTGAATTTGTCCAGCACTTATTAGTAGTCACCTAAGTACAAGTTATACCCTACCAATGATCCCAGTTGTCACAAATCACATCCGGCAATACCTCGTACAGGTCCGATGCCGCCAACTCCGAGTCGTTACCCTAAGTAGTTCCCAGACGGGGGTTACAATGTAGGTCCCCGACGGGGGTTACAACGTCAGTCCCCGACGGGGGTTACAACGTAAATCCCAGGTGGGGGTTAGAACACGTTCATCCGTTAACATGTCTATCAACAAAAGTCAAGCAGCCTTGATGTTATTTTAACCGATGGTAAGTAAACCCATCGAAGCATTGGGAACCGTTCGATAGTTGCATACGTACTCATGCGTCCCCAGTAGATCCCCAGCGGGGGTTACAACGTATATCTCTGGTGGGAGTAACAACACATGCTCAACCGTTGACACACATATCAACGAAGATCAATCAACCTTGACGTTATTTCAGCCGATAACGATTAAACCTATCAGAGCTATAGAGCTATTCGAGGTTTTATACCCAACTGCTCGTATTCCCCAGCGGATCCCCGGCGGGGGTCACAACGCAATGTTCTGTTGATTCACACGTCAGCGAAGGTCAAGCAACCTTGACGATCTCCTCATAGAGTCTCAGCCGTTGATTCACACGTCAGCGAAGGTCAAGCAGCCTTGACAATTTTTCCCACAGGATTTTCAGCCGTTGATTCACATGTCGATTGAAGTACCGTCAACGAAGGTCGGCATCCACGACAACATTTCTTTGTTGGCGATAAATCAGCGAGGATCTTGACATGTTCTGGCGATACCAACCAGAAAAGGTCAATGTTATCAAAGAGGATAGATGATGGAATATGTTATACACATCCTCAAACAGATCAAGCTTTATCCCCACAAATCTCTTACATATAAGAGGTACATCATCAGGATCAAGTCGTTATCAAAAACACGAGGATTTGGTGATAACTCAAACATCAACATCCTAATGATTAAACACACCTCGGATCCTGGTCAAGATTGCCAATCCCCAGTTGAAGTAACAGGGATCCAACAGTCATCCCCGACATTTTGGGCTACAACCCCGTACACATGCATCATTTTGCTACCCCTAATACCACGTTTGTCTTGTTGAGTTTCAAGTGTCTAGGATTCTTTATCCTACCCATGCATCGCCATACATGAGTATGATAAAGAGGGGCATATGTAGACACTCGAAATTTTCTGACTATTATTATTCTTTAACATTGCGGGGAGGGATGATTAAGTCTTTTAAGAGAGAACCCTGAAAGACAATCCAAATCCATACCGGATACTACCGGAAGTTCAGCATCAACCCCGGATCGTAATCTGGGAGTAACAAATCCAACCTCGGATATAACCCCAAGGCATGCAGATCCAATATCGGAACACACACCGGAGAAGAACGATTAATCTCGGAGATAACCCCGAGGTATCCAGTCTCAGTCCCAACCATGGGAGTAGCCACCAACCTTGGTGATAACCCCAAGGAATGCAGTTTCGGCGATAACCACAAAAATGCTTGCTTCAAATGCGACTAGCTTCAATCTCGGCGCTCACAACGAGATACACTGCACCAACCCGCCAATAACATCGGGAAGACAAACACACCTCAAAGATGACAATGAGGACCTTCAATAAGTGCAGCAGTCCAATCTCAGCGAAATCTGAGCAACGTCTGCTTTATTAGCCTAATCCGGCGATAACATCGGTGAGGGGCAACATCATCATCTCGTCAACACGATGCCACGTCACGTCTCTACGCAACGATGTCCCACAAGGCTAACCAATCCCGAGTGACTATTGTGCGGGGTAACGGATGAAAGTTGAAGCTTGAAGACCGGGGGGCATCGACCCATCTTCAATGACTTCGTACAAACTCTAATCCCATGCCATCGTACAACTCTCGACAACGGTGGTCCGAAATAGGTCTTGAATACCTCAAATAGATGCCCGGATTGCACTTCTAAAAAACCGAGTGGACATTACGATTGGCTCGAGTGCGTCTCGAGAACGATTAACTCCGACAAACCCGGGCCAACCGGGTTGCCTCCCTGTACACTGCGGTTCAAGGCAGGTACACTATGACTAATATGCCTATAAATAGAGGGCTTGGGGTGCTAATTTTCTAAGAGAAAAAGACGGGGAAACCCTGCTCAATTCGCTCTGCACTCGCCCATACAGTATATTTCCCACTTTCAAACATCTGTGAGCTCATATATAGCCCCTTTTGTACCAACAAAAGCCAGTGTTTACCCACTATAAAGATATAGAAGCCGTTTTTATCAGTCAGCTGTAAGCCTTCTCACACACTTTAGAGTCTTTCTCTTCATCTTTGCACACACCCTTCTACACGTTGAGAGTCGTGTTGCTTGCTTTTGCCCGGACTTCGATCCGTGGTTTCATTTCAATCTGTATATATATATATATTATATATATTTACATATATATTGACTAACATTATCAAGTTATGCCTCGATTGAGCCTAGACTTCGGTCTAGAGCGTTTACTTGCTTTTCTATATATGAACTGTGTGTCGAACTTTGTTCGATGAGCCTAGACTTTGATGAGCGTTTATTGCTTATATATATATATATATATATATATATATATATATATATATATATATATATATATATATATACATATATATATTAAGCGTGTGTGTGGACTTTGTTCGATGAGCCTGAACTTGATGCAGATGCGTTTACTCGCTTTTATATATATATATATATATATATATATATATATATATATATATATGAACGTGGTCGAACTCATTCGATGACCACCGGATTTTACATTCGGTGTGTTTATTGCTTTTTATATATATATATATATATATATATATATATTGTCTCACCTGGAGTTTACTTCGTGGTGGTTGATCGCTTTTACAGCTTTCTTTACATTTCATCCTACCTGGAGTTTACTTCATGGCAGTTGATCGTATTTACAGCTTTACTTACATTCTGTCCCACCTGGAGTTTCCTCCGTGGCGGTTGGTATTATTCTTACTTTATTTACATTTCATTCCTTTGGAGTTTCCTCCGTGGTGGTTGATAACTTTTAACAGCTTTATTTACATTTTGATCCCCCGTGGAGGTGCTTCGTGGTTGGTGATCTTGTCTGTATATATATATATTAACATCTTATATACATATATATATATATATATATATCTACTTATTGCTTTCATATAAACTACAGTATTTTGTGAGCCTAGGAATCATGTGATCACAGATTTATCCCATTAAATCTAGATTCGGTTCCCGTGATGGACATCTTTAGCTGTAAGCAGCTTGTAATTTATTATGCGGTGTCTGAATTTCCTCAGATGGTTTCCATACCCACGAGGAAGTCGGCATTATTTTTGTATATTTTTTTAAATGCGGATGCCTCAAGATCCGTCAAATAAAATCAATTCAAATTAGCTCACTTAATAAAAATGGGAGTGTAAAAGGTCTCAATTCCTATTTAGCATCAAGGTTTGAAAAACCTCTTTTATAAAAACATCATTGCCATATCTTGCTAAAACTAAATTTTTACATAAATTCAAACCACAATGTATATATAGGTTCGAACGAGGTCTCGCACAACTTCCATATAACAAACACATTGACCCACACACGAGACATTGGATAATAGTTTCTTGAAAAGAGGTGGTCACCGTAGTGGTAACACGGATGTCGAAGTGCCTAACACCTTCCCAGTATAACCAAGTCCCCGGACCCTAAACGAATCTCGGTTTCACCGACCCGTATATTAGTGTCACATCACTGGGTCAATGTGCAAACCTTTTCTCGGTTGTGTTGGTACAACCATTTAAAAAACCAACTGGCGACTCTTAAACAGTCCCATTGTCAACATTATACATGTCGGACCTTTTTCACTTGTTTTTTCAAACAAATCTCACCTAAAATGAGAACACCAAAGAACGAGTAACGGAAAGGGACACACAAAAATCCCGACGTCGACAATATCCATGAAAGCAGCAGGAGCTTTAGTCAATCCAAAAGACATGACAAAGAATTCATAATGCCCGTACCGAGTTCTGAAGGCAGTCTTTCGAATATCCTCAGTTTTAACCTTCAGCTGATGATATCCATAACGAAGATTGATTTTTGAAAAGAATTGTGCTCCTTGAAACTAGTCAAACAGGTCATCAATGAGAGGTAGCGGATACCTATTCTTGATGGTGACATTTTTCAATTCTCGATAGTCAATACAAAGTCACATACTCCCATCTTTCTTCTTTACAAATAAAACAGGAGCACCCTAAGGAGATGTACTAGGACGAATGAAACAGATGTCCAACAACTCCTGTAGTTGGACCTTTAACTCCTGAAGTTCAATAGGAGCCATTCGATATGAGGTTTTAGAAATGGTCTTTGTACCAGGTTCAAGGTCAATAAAGAATTCAACTTCACGTTTTGGGGGTAGACCGGGAAGTTCTTCAGGAAATACGTCAGGAAATTCACTAACAATAGAAATATTATTCACATCTGACGTGTTTTTGTTCAAGTCTATGACATGGGCTAAGAAAGCTTGACATCTGTTTTTCAATAAACGAATAGCTTTATGGCTTGATATGACAGTGATTGACTTTAGTGGTTTGGTTGTTTAGATTCGTATAACAGGTTGGTTCGGAATATAAAAACTAACAACCTTACGAAAACAATCAATTTTAGCATGATGAGTGGTTAACCAATCAATCCCTAAAATCACATCAAATGCAAGTATTTTCAAAGAAATAAGATCAACATGTAATGTGATGGTACCAACTTGGATCAAACAAGATTTATAAATAGTGGATGCAATGAAAGTTTCTCCTAATGGAGTCTCCATAGATAAGTCAAAGTCTAATTTCTCCGGAGTCAAGTTTAAACGTTGAGCACAAGCAGGAGAGATAAATGAATGGGTAGCACCCAGGTATCTAGTAAGGTATAAACTTCAAGAAGAATTTTTGATTAGCTTACCGTGATCACCTCGTTTTGGTTCCTCGCATTTTGACCCGATCCACGACAAACGCTCTTCTAGGAACCGTTGACTTTGACTTTTTCTGGGACGACAACTTTTGAGTCACCATCCTCATTTGGACTGGTTTTTCTGATACAATCTTGAGCGATATGTCCTTCCTTTCCACAACTATAACATACCTTGAACTGTTGCGGACAGTTTGGGCTTATGTGTCCCTCTTTTCCACATTTATAGCATACGATCGGTGGTCGTTCTCCTCCCTTAGAAACAGTTGATGTTAGTGCTGACATCTTCACGTTGTCATTGTTGTATCTTCTCTTCTTAAAATTTCCTCCCGACTCGCTTCTTCTATTATCATGTCCACGATTACCACCAGAGTGGTTACCACTTTTTTCCGAATGTTTTCCTCCCCGCTGGTTTTCATTGCTCCGATGACTGCTGCCACCGGCATGACCCTGGTTGTGGTCCCTCGGTTGAACATACTCATTATCTCGCTCTAATAATTGAGCCACATTTACAACATATCGAATATAAAGAAAATTTATGAGAGATAAGATATTGCAGAATCTCGGGTTTTAAACCTCTCGAAACATCCTCGTCATTCGTTCCTCATTCTCTACCAAATGAGGTGCAAACACGGATAACTCTGCGAACTTCACTTCGATTGGGACACCGTCGTCATGTTGTTTTGTTCTAGTCTAATAAACTCTACCTCCTTCATATGGCGAATACTTTCGGGAAAGTACTTGTCGTTGAAAAAGTTTTCAAACGCTTCCCAAGACATCTGAGAAGTCGGTGAAAGTGAGTATGTTTCACAACCTCCCACAGTGAGTACGCCTCGCCGCCACGGAACATAAAGGTGGCGAATGGAACCTTCTGTTCCTCCGTGCATCCCAAGACATCGAATATCTTGGGAATTTGTTTAACCCACGTCTCTACCTTGATCGGATCCGGCTTTCCAATAAATTTTGGTGGCCCCAACTCTTTGAACTGCTTGGCCGTGATAAGCCGCGCGTTGCTATCATTTCCATCTGTATTTTGTACACGAGTCTCCCTCGTATGGTTTTGCATGAACTGCAAAAAGCTTCTAAACATCCCATCATTCATCATTTGTTCGGTAATGTTGTTTACAGGAGGAATATTGCCTTCCTGTTGCACGTTCCCCTGGGTGGTGATTAAAGGTGTCTCCACGTTCTCATTCACTCCACTGTTAATATTCTCAGCTGCCATTCTCAAATACTTCCATAAAACAAGGGCTAATTAAAGAAATTAACATGCCACATAATATCCTTATATTATGACCGACCAAACAAATAAGCTTAGGTATGACACACTAGCGAAGGATTACTCGTCTCTCCCCTCCTAGTTCTATTCCCCGATCTACGCCAGAGACCATATACTTAAGCTCTGATACTAACTGTGACACCCCCAAAATAGGTATACATCACCCATTCTGAGTTGTCAAATACATGTTACAGAAAAAACTATAACTTTATTAATACAACTGTCGTGCAAAATACGACAACACTTAAACTGTGAGTTAAAATACAAATATTGTCATCTAGACAATATCCACACTCAAATAAGTCCTCATTACAATTATTGATACACTATTTTACAAAATAGTGAGGACTACTAAAACAACTTCTAGAACCATTATTCCAAACCCCGACTAGTACTCACTACATTCTCGCCTCCTGAGAAAAAAAATGGAACAAAAAGGAAAAGGATGAGCTCAACTAGCCCAGTAAAGAACATTATGACTAAGATAATATAGAACAAATTATCGTTAGTCCTCAATAGGGAAAAATCTAATAGAATACAATAGACAACCAGTTTTAAATCAATATTCCCAGCGAAAACAATAATTCGTTAGAAGAGTTAAGTAGAGAATAAAATCTACTATCTTCTATATATGAATTTAAAAGTCCATCGTCAATATTTTATCCCTTTAACATCAATCAATATACATCTTGAATTAAATATCCATCTTTGCACTACAGGCCAAAGATATTCATCAGTTGGTCATGTTCATCTAAATACCTGTTCATCTTTGCACTACGGCCAAAGATTTTCATCAGGAAATCATTCATCTTTGCAATACATGCCAAAGATATTCAGTTATATCATCATTTAGGACTGAGGATGATGAAAAATATTTTAAGGAAAACGAATCCAGTGAAACAAAATAACAAATATTAGGGATTCGTATTATAGTTTATCCAAGATCAATAATACTCTATAATAACCAATTTTGAAGCATGATTCAAAAATAAAGATCAAAACATGGATACAATCAAAGATAGTAACCATAATAGACATCTTAGACAAAAAGGAAAAAATTTATCTTTCGGTGAATAATACCGTATACGTGAATAGTGTCGTATACGTGAATAGTAACCCCGACACAAAAAGTTCCAAATTTGATAAAAAGTTCAGACCAATATTTTGGCATAATGATATCGAAAGAAATAATATCATTTACGAAGAAAATAACATCCCTTACCTCAAAAGAATAGTACTTCTGACTTAATATCGGATATAACGGTGAAAGAAACTTGCACCGTATAGCAAAACTCAAAGTATCAAAATACACACAAGAATATGCTCGATAATATAGAGAGAGAAGATTTTAATTTCTGGTGTGATTTTCAATTCTAACCTAAGCACCCTATATATAGGAAAATGTTTAGAACACCAAAGCAGAAAACTTAATAAAATTATATATATATATATATATATATATATATATATATAACTTTCACACCCACCTTAGACAACTGATCTCAGCTTATTTTGCGCATGTTAGTTGTGACGCCCCCAAAATAGGTATACATCACCCATCTTGAGTCGCCAAATACATGGTACAAAAATCAAATACAACTTTATTATACAACAGTCATGTAACATACGACAAAACATAATTTAATAGTTTTAATAAGAATATTGTCATCTAGACAATATCCACACTCAATGGAGTCCTCATTACATTTATTGTAACACTATTTAATGTAATAGTTAGGGACTATCGATCTTTATCATCTGGACCATCACTCCGTTCCCCAACTAGTCCCAGCTACGTTCTCATTACGAAGAGAATAAAGTGAAAGAAAGGGTGAGCTCTACTAGCCCAGTAAGAAATATTATGACTAAGATAATGCAGAATAAATTATCATTAGCCTTCAACATTGTTAAACTGATAAAATATAATAAACATCAAGTTTAACTGTAGCAGAACAAGTAATCCATTAAAAGATTCAGGTAGAGAATAAAATCTACTATCTTCTATGATTTAAAAAGGTTTTTCATCATTTTTATCGCTGAGACTCAGCTTAATAAATAAACCACATCATCGAATCATCCTTGCACTACGGACCAAGGATATTCATTAAATCATCAATGGTCATGACTATACCGAATAATCCATGGTCATAATCATACCAATTCAATCTCTGCACGTAAGCTAAAGATATATAATTCAATAAACAATAGTCCATCTTCGCACGTAAGCAAAAAATAACTTTCATCACCAATGATCAAACCCTCATCAAAAGTATGCATATACCTTATATAGGATTTCCAAGCCATAAAATCCTATTTTCCAACTTTGTTACTTCACATAACATATTTAACTCATATGTTCGTAACTAAACTATTTTCGTGAAAAATAACAAATCAGTCCCAAAAATATTTCTTTTTTTGGGATTTAGCGATATATAGTCCCATAATGAACATACATTTTCTCTAATTTTAAAATTTATTTACTATTTTTCAAAAATCAATTTCTAATTAATTCCTTAAGAAATTAGCTACCTCAAGTTTAACTCCAAAAATTCCCAAATCTTGGCAGAATCTTACACATGTTAATGTGAACTTCCAATTTAAATTTCATGGTCATCGGAGTTATAGAACTCCAGTTATAGCGTTTTTCATCGGAAAAACCTAAATATTGAAATGGTCATAACTTTCTCATTTTAAGTCGGAATGAACTCATTTTTGGACAGGATGTTCTTTATACCATATACTTTCATGTCCCAAAAGGCCAGATTTTTTTCTCATAAATTAAGTGGCCGAAACTACCCTTTTAAAAATATGGGCAGTAGCATTTTTGGTATTTGCAGCTTTTGACTCCTTTGCTAAAATCAGTCCATACGAAAATCTACAACACCTTTTACCGTAATTCCACCTGGAGATGCTACAAAACTCATAGATCTAACTCTAGAACTTAACCACACTCTAAAATTTGAAATATAATAGGAGATATGGTCAATTGAATTTTATGTTCCGTTTTCACCAAAATCTAATTTTTCAACCCTTTATGATTTCTAATAAACTTTCATGTTTTCACATAATAACCAACATAACTCATCATAACACTTACTAATACTTCATATACCCATGATTTTCATCAGTCTTAAGTTTTTATTATGACTCTCATCATAATCAACATAAACAGATCTTTTCCACAATTTAATAAGGAATGAATATAAAGGATCATTCACCATGCATGTGGTAATTCACATAGACAGGTTATTCCAACAGAGTAATAAAGAATGGAATAACAGAAGGATTCACCATGCATGCGATAGAGATTGCATGACGAAGTTATTCCCAGCAGAATAATAAAAGCGGAACAGTCCGGCGTAGAGAACGATACGAAAGGATATTCCAGCAGAATAATAAAGATGGAACCAGTCCGACGTAGAAACTACGCAGATGCATGTGATGTTCCAACAGAATGATAAATAATGGAACCAGGTCCGGCGTAAACGTACAGACAGGATGTTCCAATAGAATGATAAATAATGGAACCAGGTCCGACGTAAACACACAGATAGGATGTTTCAACAGAATGATAAAGAATGGAATAACATAAGAATTTCACCAAGTATAGGGTAGCCCGCGTATACAGGTTATTTCAACAGAATAATAAAGAATGAAATAACAGAAGTTCTCTTCATGGATAAGAAAGAAATAATACTCCCTACGAATACAACAAATAATATCCCCTACCTTAGAATAAAGCTGGATACTTGAATAGAAATGTAGCAGACTTCTTTTCTTCTTTCTCTCTATAGATTTTCTTTCTATAGCTTCTCTCTATAATAATTGCTCTATAGCTTTGGTGAATTGGTGAGAAATGAAGGAAGAATGAGCTTCTATTTATAGAAAAATATAGTTTTGATAATTGCACATTTTGGGGCTCAAAAAATTACAGTACAATACCTCCAACTTTTCCTTTATTTTTAATTTAGCCATACAAGTATTATCAAACTTGCACCACCTCCCCTAATAGTAAATAATGTGATTCAATAGTAAATTATGTGAATCAATAGTTATAATCATGTGAAATAATAACAATCAATTGCTCATTTATCCGGTTAAATACCCGATTGGTCAATATAACCTCTAGATATCAATTATGATCGAAATAAATATCGATTTTCACTAACACAAATAATTTCAACACAATGAAACTATTTTTATCAAAAATATAAATTTTAAAATTTCGAAGTTTGACTTTTTCTAAAAAAGTCAACTATTGACTTTTTGACCAAATGGTAAAACCCAAAAATTTTGTGTTTATAGTCTATTTTTACTAATTTCATCGTTCCGGACTCAAATATCAAGTCCGCGTCTCCAAATTCAACTCCGAACACAACTTCAATTTTAAAAACATTCATCATTAATATTATAACTCACAATATTTATCAACCAGGTCGTTCCCAGGAAAGAGGGGGCTTTCCAATAAGGATTTCTCCCTATTGGCGCGCAATTAGGTGACCAAACCTCTCCTTGGCCAAACTTCTAGACATTGTAAATATTGTAATTCAATAATATGAATAACTTTGTCCTCTTAATTATTGATTTAATAATATAACATATTATGCAGATGATACTATGACAATAATCGAATCAATAATATGAGAGATATGATGTAGCAATTACTGTAGCAATAATTGAGTATAAGTGAGTGACTTCTCACGTAAGAATCAATAACCAATATCGTGTGCCACCATGCAACCATGCGTATTACTGTACTTTTACTACCGGTTAGTTCAACAGTTTTAAACGGTAAAACTTCAACCGTTATTTTCATAAAAATATTTTTGTCGTTTTCCCAATCCGATAATAATTCTGTTGTGATTTCCACCAATGATTGTGCCATTGTACGAATATTCCCTGTTAAAACGAATATTCCCCGACCAATCAAATATTATATAACAACTTGCGTACTTTGTAAAATTTATAAATATTACCCACAACTATAATGTTATCTCAAATCCACACCAAAATTTTGAAAAAAAATATTTTGAGAAAATTAAATCTTTATTCGTAAAATCTGGGGTCTCACATTAGTGTAGCCCACAAAACAAAAAAAACGTTTTTCTTAATAAACATAATTAAAACCTCCAAAAATCAATTATTTCGGAACTTCGGAACTTCAATAATTCATAATAAATAGCCCTTTTATCAGAAAATTTTGAATCTCATGTCCTTCTATAGAAAATTCAATTCTCTACAAATTTGTAAGTTTAAGTTTTTTCAAATTCCAAACAGAAATTGATTGAAATCCACATACGGACGATTTTACAGGCTATAATCAAATTTCAGTCAATAAATGAGGTCCACAAACATGAAAAACATGTTTTAAATATTTTTAGTAACAAAAATACTCCTCATTTACTCATATATCACACATTCATTGTAAAAATATCACCATTATTATAATATTATAATATAATAATAAATTATTTTATCAGAAAAGATAAAATATCAATTTTCAACAATTGTCACTTTTCTAAAAATTCCTCAATTTATATCCACATAAATAAATATTTTTCTTATCATATAAATCAATAATTAATTATTTACAAATAATATTACAGAATCACAATAATGACAACCCAGTAGTTTTCAGGAAGAGGGGCTTTCAATAAGAATTTCTCCTCTTCTTGGTGTATGCAATTAGGTGACCAAATCTCTCCTTGATGTAAGAACTTTCTAGACATTGCCAATAATATTATCTAGTAATATTATTAAAATAATATGAATCATTGATCTGATAATGGGAAATATTGTGTAGTGACAATTATTAAAATAACAATAATATAAAATATCAACGTAGCAATTATTGAATCAATAAAATAAAATATTGAACAGTAATTACTGTAACAATTATTGAGTAGTGCCTTCTTACATAAGAATAAATAATTGGTGCAATACCGTGTGCTCCTGTACAACAATGCGTATTACTGTATTTTAACCACCGGGTATTCCAACAGTGTTAACGGTAACAACTACGCCGTTATTTATAAAAACGCATACTTGTCGTTTTCTTCATCCAATCGCTTTCCGTTATGGGGCCCCTAAAAGGCTGCGCCGTCGTACGAATATTCCCCAACAGGAAGAATATTCCACGACCAAACGAATATTCCCCGACAACAATGAATATTTTATAACTACTTGCTTATTTGAAATATTTGCGCATTTTATCCATAACTAACCACATTAATCAATTCAACCCTTACTATTTCAAAATAATAAATAGAGAAATTCAATCTCATTTATAATAAGTTGGGGTCTTACATGTATAATATCTCATATCATACTCGTATACTCTACCTCGCACAATACCTACGTATCATACAATCATCACCCTAACTTCTTAACGCTTGATTTTCCTAACGTTCTCAAATTAAGTCCACAGGCAAAATATTACGTTTTCCATAACTGAAATATTATTTGATATTCCATCTCACCTCGATATTCTATCGTTACGTATTTTTCGGAAGTACAAAAATAATTCCCGAGCAGAAATGCGTGAATAGTGTTTTTCGGAAAATTTCTCGGAAAGCTCTTATTTTCGTCTTGGAAATTCAAACACTTTAATTCTATCAAGTAGCCAAAATCCTACGATGTTCTGATATGTTTAGGTTATAGAACGACCGTCAATTAGCTTACTCCCATAAATAATCAATTAAATTCATTTAATCCCTATAATTAAATAAAATTTTAATTCTTCTAGAAATTCGATTTTCTCGGGCGTTACATTCTTCCCCCTTATAAAGATTCTGTCCCCAGAATCTCGCTAACAATTATTTAAACAAATGAGGAAAAATTTTCTTCATTTTAATCTTGTGTTCCCACAATGCTTCTTCGACATTGTGGTTCTTACATTCACCTTCACTGAAGGTATTACCTTATTTTACATGACTTGTAACTTCTACCAATAATCTTAGTTGGAAGTTAAACACTTACTAACATATTACACTATCTTACCATTATTAGTTCTTCTTTTAACTTGTAATTATTTGGAACTCAAATTCCTCATTCAAAACAAGAATATTCTTAGTCTTCTATTTATCCCGCGTCTTCTTCTTCATCGCTTATACTCCTCGTTACCTAGTTGTACTTGATTAACTCATTCCATTATCGTGGATTGAGTTTATATTGTGAATAACATTTCTACCGCTTCATTCCGTAATTTAACTTTCAACTCTGCTCTTGCCATCCCGTTATTAACTCAATCTGAGTTGTTAATGTCGATAGTTTTTTTTCCCGTCCTACTAAACGTGTCGGCTTCTATGTTTACCTTCCTTGAATGATATAAGATATCGCAGCCCTTCTCTACCGCATATTCCACTCCTTCTGTGTGAAGATATATTTTAGACTCTTAGAGTCCATGTATATCTCACACTTCTCCCCGTATAAATACTATCTTCAGATTTTTAATTCAAAAACTACAACTGCCAATTATAGATTATAAGTAGGATAGACCTTCTTATAATCCCGTAACTAGCATTATGCATACACAATGACTTTGCCATGCTCCAAGAGTACACAATCTCGTCATCTATGCGAAACGTCGAGATACACTACAAAATTCCTCGTATCATCTGATAAAGATAATACAGGTGTTTCACTTAACCTTCCTTCTTAATTTCTGAAAACTATTTTTCTTACTTCTCATTCCCATCATACCTATTAATTACAATTATGTATATCTTTTAAGCTCAAATTCACGCATAGTGAATTCTGTATCCCACTTCTCCCCCTATAGTGTTTCTCACACTATTTTCAAATGTTCATCGTGATCTTCTGGCGTCTAAAATAGACTAGAATATCACCAATGATCATTACGACATCCTCGTCCCAATATTATTTGAACACTCTGTGATGCTAATGGTACCTTCAACCATAGCACCTCACAAGAGTACCTATCAATTTGCCACCCTCTTCCTTATTTTCTACCGACGATACCCCGCACACAAATCTATCTTAGAAAAATTATTTGGCCCTTTCAACTGATCCAATAGATCATCGAATTTGGGCCATGGGTATTTACTCTTAACTGCTAACTTACTCCTATTACGATAGTCGATACGCAACCGTAACGACTCATCCTCTTCCTTAAAACCCTCCTACCTGGTGTCATGATTAGACAACAATGATGTTCTTGTGATTTATTACCGTAAATTACTATCTTGGGTTTTCTGAAAAACTGAATATTCACACTTTTCTTACAACAATTTATTATAGCTTTATGGTTAATCAACCTGTTTATACCGAGAATTACTTCAAATTCTCTTAACTTTATTAATACTTACCTACCGATACTTGTTACCTTTATTATTCATGAAACAATTTCCACGAATATAATTAACGAAAGTTATTTCCTCCTCCTCTACCTTAATGTTTAAAGGTACTTATAATCCCTTTGATACAGACTCCTAGATGAGTCTTTCCACATGTCTTACACACTTTGATCCTACAATTATGATCCCCTTATCCCACCCTAGTATTCCCGGAGTTGAAATTCTTTCTTTTCGGCATACTGCCACTGGCTCTGCCTTGGTTCCTCCCTCTCCATTGCTCTTCTTCTTCATCTCTTTCTTTGTGGTATTGAGTCAACGCCTCACTACCAATTTTTGCTATAAACACCTTTTCCAGAATGGTTCCATAGGAAACCCTCTAGAACACCGCAATCCTACTATAGAGCCAGGGTTTCATGCCCTGCTCAAACCTACGAGCCTTCCTCTCCTCAGTGTCCACTTGGTGTGGAGCAACCCTTGCCAATTCATTGAATTTGGTCGTGTACTGGGGAACCGTCATGTCCCCTAGTTTAAGTTCTAAGAACTTAATCTCCATCCTCCCTCGTATGCTTGTAGGCAAATAATTCTCGAAGAAAACCTTCTTGAACTATTCCCACGTTAATGTTTATATTCTAGCCCCACCCTGGTGAGCCTCCCTCCAACAGTTGGCTTACCCTTTCATCATGTACGTCGCAAAAGAAGTCTTTTGCGCCTCACCTACATTTATAATAACAAACGCCTTCTCTATTTCCTTTACCCATGTCTAGGCTTTTATTGGGTCCGTCGTTCCTTTGAACTCTGGCAGACCTACGCTTTTAAACTTGTTAAAGATAGTCGTTCTGGCTACCCTAGGTCCCGCGGGTACTCTACCCCCGGTTTGGTTCAAT
Organism: Panax ginseng; assembly: GCA_020205605.1. Taxonomy (NCBI): domain Eukaryota; kingdom Viridiplantae; phylum Streptophyta; class Magnoliopsida; order Apiales; family Araliaceae; genus Panax; species Panax ginseng. Next base: position 63,004,830 of record CM035143.1, on the reverse strand, counting down.
GCAGTCATTAATAAATTAACGAACTCTTACATAGGGTTGTTTTGACCCCATTGATTATCATTATGTGATTCTGTTTCTTGATTACGTTATCTTCTCCGTGGCAGCATTTTCTAATTAAACAAATAAAATTTCATTATTATCTATTTACTTACTTCGTTATTATTCACCACATACCTACTCATACCATAACAACGCATATTAAATGAAAACTTCATTATATTCATATGCTTTTTCTTAGTTTGAAACTATTTACAACTTGTTTCCATAGCCAAAAGCTATTACATCTCTATCCCGAAATTATACTTCACAAAGTTGAGATTTACAAAAGGACTACCCTGTTATACAGAAGAGGGTTTTAAGTCACTACACACATATTTATAACTCTAACATTCTAATAATACTTAACAGCATCCTCGTGTTTATCATTCAAAATTATCGCTACAGTATCCCGACTAATAGTATGACGGGTTTGTCCTGACTCATTGGAATAACAAGCAACTTTCCGCTTGAAATCCTTATGAGCACTCTCATGGATGTAAGACATCCGTGCTATCTTCCGGTCCTTCTCCCCCAGTTCTTTACGAAGCTCATCGACCTCCTTCTTAAAATCCCTAGCCTTATTTATCACGAGCACCTTCTCATCATGCTCTGACTCAAAATCTACTTCGGCAGACTCCTTCGCTACATACAGAACACTAATCTCTTCGTTCTGATTATGCACAACTGCACTGAGTTGCACATTTTTGTCAAGCTCTGCCAGATATAATGATCTCATTACATCTGAAGGTGATGACTCTAGTGCAGGTACCACCGCTTCAACCGATGTTACCTCCATTCCTTCCTCCACATCATTCATCATACTAAGGTATGATGCTATATCCATCTCTCCCTCGGAGTATTCTTCCTCAGAAAAGTACTCCTCTGTCTCCGACTCTAAAATCACTACAGGAACCTCCGCCACTGGCATAGGTACAGGCTTTATTCTGTTCACAAGCTATTCGCTCCCCACGTGTATATCTCTATACATCAAGCTATCGATCGACATCCTACAATAACACATAACATGTTGATTAGTACATAACACACAATAGTATAAGCACAAATCACATTTAATTTATTTAGGGTTACCTTCCATCTTTCAAATCTTTCGGTACTGAGTGTACTCAATACCTTATTAACTCCTTCGACTTAAGTAAAGCTCAAGTTTACTTCCTTCGAACTTCTCTTCCTTAACGAGGTAACCAGCCTAAGGTTCTTCCCCCCTTTAAGTTTTTATAACCTAATGCTTTGATACCAACCTGTGACGCCCCCAAATTCGGGTCTCTTCCAACCCGACATATGGTGGTGCTCCACAGTCTTCTGATTCACACAAACATTCAATTGAAATGCCTCAAAAGAACGAATATGTCTTATATATATTCCAAAACAATACTACCATTCCCCGGGTTCTGTATAACCGTTACATTTGTTCTTGTCATAATATCAAATATTATCATTACAAACCTATACTATTACATAGGTAATCTACAAAGTTCGCCTTAGCCTTTCCTTTATCCTTGCTAAATCCTTCGGTCCGTTCGGTCTAAGCTGCATTCATATGGTTCAAGCAAGAGTGAGCATAACAAGCTCAACAAGTACAACAATTTCATTTAAAAAGCATGCTTGAAAACATAGGAATCGTATATCTTCAGTAACTTGATAATAGTTACAAAGTACTATCAATAGCTTAAAATAGCATTCCTTTTCCTTTAAAACGTTTTACCATAACAATATTCAGTAAAACACCAAATCTGGTCCAAGACCATAAGCGTTTCATAATTTCTTTAAAAAGGACAACCCGACACGAAGTACGTAAGTACAGCATATCTTACGAGCACTTCTAGGTGATCAGCCTATAGTACTCTATGTTGATCAACAATACATCTATTAAACGTGTGTACGTTTAAGTTGTGGCAACCTCACGTGCCCATCGAATACCCGATGAAAAATATATTTGTTTATTCATATACATGCTTACCTTGAATCCGTACCAAACAGTTGGCGTAGGATAGTGTTAGCAATTCTATATTGAAAGACTTGTAAACACTTTAATCAATCTATCAAGATTAGTCTAGCCGAGTTAAAGCTGGCGTAGACTCTTTCCTGAAAACCATACATGCATCTCATAACTTGAATCAATTTGAAAACCTGGCTAACACAAAGGTTAGACAAGTGTTTAAGAAAAACTTGCCTTCAACGTCTGCTACAGTAAAATTACGTTTCCTTTGAGTCTTTATGGTCTCTACAACATATAATCACATAACATACCACATTAGGTCATGAATGTACATGCATAGTTCCTAAAGAATCTTACCCTTCTTCTCAATCTAATCATGTATTAGATTTGTTATTATTGGTTCCGACTTACCGTCGTTCTTTTACATCGTTCTTTCTAACTTCTGTCTCTTTTATAGTTTAATTGAAATTATTTCATTATTACAACTCGGTTCGAGTTAGTTGTCTTTCATCGCGACTTACTAACTTTATTATCAATCGAACTCGATCGTCATAGGTTTAGTACACTTATTGCACACCGTTCCCGTTAACATCAATTGACTTATTTTAACCCTAAGTGATCACACTTGGGGTTTAATCCTAACTTAATAAGGTTTTATTAAGTTCCTTAGTTAAGTGTTCATTAATTACTCTTCATGCTCAACATGTAAACATTTTTCATTATCTAGGTCATGAAATTTCAAGCAATGGCTAATGGCTATTACTCTTAAGTGTAAGACCCCAACTTATTATAAATGAAATTGAATTTCTCTATTTATTATTTTGAAATAGTAAGGGTTGAATTGATTAATGTGGTTAGTTATGGGTAAAATCTTAAATATTTCAAATAAGCAAGTGGTTATAAAATATTCATTGTTGTCGGGAAATATTCGTTGGTCGTGGAATATTCTTCCGTCGGGAATATTAAATGCACGACGGCTAGTGACCTTTTGGGGGCCCCATAACGAAAGCGATTGGATGAATAAAGCAGCAAGTATGAGTTTTTATAAATAACGGCATAGTTATTACCGAATTAACACCGTTGGAATACCCGATTGGTTAAAATCTGATGTCTGGCGTTGTTGCACAAAAGCACACGGTATTGTACCAATTATTGATTCTTACGTAAGAAGGTACTACTCAATAATTGTTACAGTAATTACTATTCAATATTTTATTTTATTGATTCAATAATTGCTACGTTGATATTTTATATTATTGTTGTTTTAATAATTGTCACTACACAGTATTTCCCATTATCAGATCAATGATTCATATTATTTTAATAATATTACTAGATACCATTATTGGCAATGTCTAGAAAGTTCTGTCTAAGGAGAGGTTTGGTCACCTAATTGCGTGCCAATAAGGAGAAATTCTTATTGGAAAGCCCCCACTTTCCTAGGAACGGCTTGGTTGTCATTATTATGATTCTGTAATATTATTTATAAATAATTAATTATTGATTTATATGATAAGGAAAATATTTATTTATGTGGATATAAATGGAGGAATTTTTAGAAAAGTGACAATTGTTGAAAATTGATATTTTATCTTTTCTGATAAAATAATTTATTATTATATTATAATAATATAATAATGGTGATATTTTTACAATGAATGTGTGATATATGAGTAAACGAGGAGGAGAAGTATTTTTGTGACTAAAAATATTTAAAACATGTTTTTCATGTTTGTGGACCCCATTTCTTAACTAAAATTTGATTATAGCCTGTAAAATCGTCCGTATGTTAATTTCGGTCAATTTCTGTTTGGAATTTGGAAGAACTTAAACTTACAAAGTTGTAGAGAATTGAATTTCCTATAGAAGGAGATGAGATTCAAATTTTTCTTATAAAAGGGCTATTTATTATGAATTATTGAAGTTCCAAAGTTCCGAAATAATTAATTTTTGGAGGTTTTAATTATGTTTATTAAGAAAAACGTTTTTTTTGTTTTGTAGGCTACACTAACATGTGCAAAAGTAAAAGTGAGATCAGTTGTCTAAGGTAGGCGTGAAAGTTATATATATATATATATATATATATATATATATATATATATATATATATATACTATTTTATTAAATTTTACGCTTTGGTGTTCTAAGTATTTTCCTATAAATAGGGTGCTTAGGTTATATTTGAAAATCACACCAAAAACTGAAATCTTCTCTCTCTATATTATCGAGCGTATTCTTGTGAGTATTTTTATACTATGAGTGTTGCTATACGGTGAAAGTTTCTTTTAGCGTTATATCCGATATTAAGTCAGAAATACTATTCTTTTGAGGTAAGGGATGTTATTTTCTTCGTAAATGGTATTATTTCTTTCGATATCATTATGCCGAAATATTTGTCTAAACTTTTTATCAAATTTGGAACTTTTTGTGTCAGGGTTACTATTCACGTATACGACACTATTCACGTATGCGACACTATTCACGAATACAACACTATTCACCGAAAGATAAATTTTTTCCTTTTTGTCCAAGATGTCTATTATGGTTACTATCTTTGATTATATCCATGTTTTGATCTTTATTTTTGAATCATGCTTCAAAATTGGTTATTATGGAGTATTATTGATCTTGGAAAAACTGTAATACGAATCCCTAATATTTGTTATTTTGTTTTAATGGATTCATTTTCTTTAAAATATTTTTCATCATCCTCAATCCTAAATGATGATATAACTGAATATCTTTGGCATGTATTGCAAAGATGAATGATTTTCTGATGAATATCTTTGGCCGTAGTGCAAAGATGAACAGGTGTTTAGATGAACATGACTAACTGATGAATATCTTTGGCCTGTAGTGCAAAGATGGATATTTAATTCAAAATGTATATTGATTGATGTTACAGGGATAAAATATTGATGATGGAGTTTTAAATTCATATATAGAAGATAGTAGATTTTATTCTCTACTTAACTCTTATAACGAATTATTGTTTTCGCTACGAATATTGATTTAAAACTGGTTGTCTATTGTATTCTATTAGATTTTTCCCTGTTGAGGACTAAAGATAATTTGTTCTATATTATCTTAGTCATAATGTTCTTTACTAGGTTAGTTGAGATCACCCTTTTTCTTTTTGTTCCATTTTTCTTCTCAAGAGGCGAGAATGTAGCGAGTACTAGTCAGGGTGTGGAATGATTGTTCTAGAAGTTGTTTTAGTAGTCCTCACTATTTTGTAAAATAGTGTATCAATAATTGTAATGAGGACTTATTTGAGTGTGGATATTGTCTGGATGACAACATTTGTATTTAAACTCACAGTTTAAGTGTTGTAGTATTTTGCACGACAGTTGTATTAATAAAGTTATAGTTGTTTCTGTACCATGTATTTGACAACTCAGAATGGGTGATGTATACCTATTTTGGGGGTGTCACAGTTGGTATTAGAGCTTAGGGATATGGTCTCTGGCGGAGATCGGGGAATAGAAGTAGGAGGGGAGAGACGAGTAATCCTTCGCTAGTGTGTCATACATAAGCTTATTTGTTTGGTCGGTCATAATATAAGGATATTATGTGGTATGTTAATTTCTTTAATTAACCCTTGTTTTATGGCAGTATTTGAGAATGGCAGCTGAGAATATTAACAGTGGAGTGAATGAGACCGTGGAGACACCTTTAATCACCACCCGTGGAGCGTGCAGCAGAAGGCAATATTCCTCCTGTAAATAACACTACCGAACAAATGATGAATGATGGGATGTTTAGAAGCTTTTTACAGTTCATGCAAAACCAGACGAGGGAGACTCATGTACAAAATACGGGTGGAAATGATAGCAATGCGCGGCTTGTCACGACCAAGCAGTTCAAAGAGTTGGGACCACTAGAATTTATTGGAAAGCCGGATCCAATCAAGGCAGAGACGTGGGTTAAACAAATTACCAAGATACTCGATGTCTTGGGATGCACGGAGGAACAGAAGGTTCCATTCGCCACCATTATGTTTCGTGGTGAGGCAGACTACTGGTGGGAGTCTGTGAAACGTACCCAGCCTGCCGTACTCAGCATGTCTTGGGAAATGTTTCAGAAACTTTTCAATGACAAGTACTTTCCTGAAAGTATTCACCATATGAAGGAGGTAGAGTTTATTAGACTAGAACAAAATAACATGACGGTGTCCCAGTACGAAGCGAAGTTCGCAGAGTTATCGAGTTTGCACCTCATTTGGTAGAGAATGAGGAACAAATGGCGAGGATGTTTCGAGAGGTTTAAAACACGAGATTGACAATATCTTATCTCTAATAAATTTTCTTTATATTAGGATGTTAAAAGCGAGGGCTCAATTATTAGAAGCGAGATAATGAGTATGTTCAACCGAGGGACCACAACAAGGGTCATACCGGTGGCAGCAGTCATTGGAGCAATGAAAACCAGTGGGGAGGAAAACATTAGGACAAAAGAGGTAACCACTCTGGTGGTAATCGTGGCCATGATAATAGAAGAAGCGAGTCGGGAGGAGATTTCAAGAAGAGAAGATACAACAATGACAACGTGAAGATGTTAGCACCAACATCAACTATTTCTAAGGGAGGAGAACGACCACCGGTCGTATGCTATAAATGTGGAAAAGTTGGACACATCAGTCCAAACTGTCCACAATAGTTCAAGGTATGTTATAGTTGTGGAAAGGAAGGACATATCGCTCGAGATTGTACTGTAGCGAAACCAAGTCCAGCGGGGATGGTGACTCAAATGGCTGTCCCAGAAAAGACAAAGTCAACGGTTCCTGGAAGAAGCGTTTATGTCGTGGTGGTCAAAATCGAGGAACCAAAGCGAGGTGATCACGGGTAAGCTAATCATAAATTCTTGCGAAGTTTATACCTTACTAGATCTGGGGTGCTACCCATTCATTTATCTCTCTGCTTGTGCTCAACGTTTAAACTTGACTCGAGATATTAGACTTTGACTTATCTGTGGAGACTCCATTAGGAGAAACTTTCATTGCATCCACTATTTATAAATCTTGTTTGATCCAAGTTGGTACCATCACATTAACTGTTGATCTTATTTCTTTGAAAATACTTGCATTTGATGTGATTTTAGGGATTGATTGGTTAACCACTCATCATGCTAAAATTGATTGTTTTTGTAAGGTTGTTAGTTTTCATATTCCTAACCAACTTTGTTACTGAATCAAACAACCAAACCACTAAAGTCAATCAACTTTGCCATATCAAGCCATAAAGCTATTCGTTTATTGAAAAACGGATGTCAAGCTTTCTTATCCCATGTCACGGACTTGAACAAAAACACGTCAGATTTGAATAATATTTCTATTGTTAGTGAATTTCCGACGTATTTCTGAAGAACTTCGGTCTACCCCGAATGTGAAGTTGAATTCTTTATTGACCTTGAACTTTGGTACAAAGCCCATTTCTAAAACCCCATATCAAATGGCTCTATTGAACTTGAGAGTTAAAGGTCCAACTACGAGGAGTTGTTGGACATCGGTTTCATTAAATCCCTAGTACATCTCTTTGGGGTGCTCTGTTTTAATTGTAAAGAAGAAAGAGCGGGAGTATGCGACTTTGTATTGACTATCGAGAATTGAACCATGTCACCATCAAGAATAGGTATCCGCTACCTCGCATTGATGACTGTTTGACCGATTGCAAGGAGCACAATTCTTTTCAAAAATCGATCTTCATTCTGGATATCATCAATTTGAAGGTTAAAAGCGAGGATATTCAAAGACTACCTTGAGAAACTCGAAGCGGGCATTATGAATTCTTAGTCATGTCTTTTGAATTGACTAATGCTCCTGCTGCTTTCATGGATATGATGAACCGAGTATTCAAGGAATATTTGGATCAGTTCGTTGTTGTCTCTATTGATGACATCCTCATCTATTCCAAAAGCCGTGAAGATCATGAGCGCCATTTGAAGTTGGTACTGCAAAGGCTTCGTGATAACAAGCTATATGCCAAGCTGAAGAAATACGAGTTCTGGCTTGAGGAAGTAGCATTCCTTGGGCACATGGTGTCAAAACATAGAGTGTCTGTTGACCCGGCGAAGATTGAAGCAATACAAAGTTGGGGAACAGCAGAAGGCGGTGGATAGAAATCACGTAACTACGGGCTTAGTTTGGTTATTATCGAAGATTCGTGGAAGGATTTTCTCGAATCGCTACTCCGTTAACTCAGCTGACTCGTAAAGATACAAAATTCGTATGGAGCGAGGAATGTGAGAAGAGTTTCCAAGAACTCAAGAGGAGACTCATTTCGGCACTGTTATTACTAATAAATGCGGTTCGGATGGATTTTTATCTACAATGAATGCTTGAGCAAAGGGTTAGGATGTGTTCTCATGCAACATGGGAAGGTCATAGCCTATGCCTCGCGATAACTCAAAGAATATGAGAGGAATTATCCTACTCATGATCTAGAGTTGGCAGCAGTCGTTTTCGCGTTGAAGATCTGGAGACACTACCTGTATGGGGAGAAAGTGGAGATCTATACAGATCATAAAAGCCTCAAATATTTCTTCACCCAAAAGGAACTCAACATGCGGCAATGACGTTGGCTCGAGTTATTGAAAGATTACGACCATACCATCCAATACCATCCTAGAAAAGTAAACGTGGTAGCTGACGCATTGAGTAGAAGATCATATGCTGGTACAAGTGCAATATTGTTAAAACAAAGGCCCATTTTGAATGACTTGCAAAGGATGGAGATAGAGATAAAGGCTCCAAGTACCCACATGATGATATCAAGCATACGAGTAGAACCGACTTTAATCGATAAAGTTAAAGCTGCTCAAACTACGGACATGGAGCTGATGCGTATGAAGAAGAAAGTGCAAGAAGGTGCTATTCAGGAAGCAAGAATCGATGAAGAAGAAATACTTTGAGTCAACTCGGACTTTGTGTTCCTAACGATTCTGACTTGAAGCATAGAATCATGATGGAGGCATACAACACACCGTTTGCAATCCATCCTGGGAGTACCAAAATGTATCATGATCTTCGACATACATTTTGGTGGAACAATATGAAGAGAGAGATCGCAAAGTTTATCTCGAGGTGTTTAACTTATCAACGTGTAAAGGCGGAGCATCAAGTGCCAAAGGGTCCATTGCAACCACTTGAGATTCCAAAATGGAAGTGGGAACACATTACTATGGATTTCGTTATAGGTCTTCCCAAGGTTTCTCAAGGCATAGATGCGATTTGGGTTATTGTTGATAGATTAACCAAGTCTGCTCATTTCTTGCCTATACGGGAGACTTATTCCCTTGAACGTCTTGCTAGTATGTACGTAAATGAGATTGTGAGATTGCATGGCATGCTAATATCCATAGTTTCGGATCGTGACCCAAGATTCACTTCAAAATTTTGGGTTAGCTTGCGAGAAAGCTATGGGCGCAGTTCTGATCTGGGTTTGGCATACCATCCTCAAGCAGACGGACAATCGAGAGGACTATTCAAACTCACGAAGATCTATTAAGACTTTGTGTCCTAGATTTCAAAGGGAGTTGGGATAAGTACCTACCATTGGTGGAATTCTCCTACAACAACAGTTATCAGGCAAGTATAGGTGTGGCTCTATTCGAGGCATTATATGGACGAAAGTGTCGCTCTCCAGTATATTGGGATGAGGTGGGAGAAGTAACGTTGTTAGGACCAGAGTTGGTACGAATGACTATAGAGAATATCCAAACAATTCGACAACGTATACAAATGGCACAGGATCGACAAAAGAGTTATGCGGATCTTCATCGAAAGGACGTGGAATTTGACATTGGGGATCATGTATTGTTACGCATTGCTCCATGGAAGGGAGTTACAAGATTCGGGAAGAGAGGAAAGTTCAATCCACGATTTATTGGTCCATTTCAAATTCTTAACCGAGTAGGAAATGTGGCCTATAGACTCACGTTACCTCCAAGCATGTCTCGTGTTCATAACGTTTTTCACATATCTGTGCTTCATAAATATGTGAAGGACCCGAACCACATTATTGAATTAGAACTAGACAAGATAGCCGAAGATTTAACGTACGAGGAGGTACCTGTCAAGATCTTGAATAGAAAGGAGCATGTCCTACGCACAAAGGTCATACCACAAGTCAAAGTTTTGTGGAGGAACCATGCTATTGATGAAATGACCTGGGAGTTGGAAACGGAAATGAAAGCGAGGTATCCTCACCTTTTCGAAACACCAGTTACGTACATCAATTTTGAGGACGAAATTTCATAAGGAGGGGAGGTTGTAAGACCCCAACTTATTATAAATGAAATTGAATTTCTCTATTTATTATTTTGAAATAGTAAGGGTTGAATTGATTAATGTGGTTAGTTATGGGTAAAATGCGCAAATATTTCAAATAAGCAAGTGGTTATAAAATATTCATTGTTGTCGGGAAATATTCGTTTGGTCGTGGAATATTCTTCCTGTCGGGGAATATTTGTACGACGGCGCAGCCTTTTGGGGGCCCCATAACGGAAAGCGATTGGATAAAGAAAATGACAAGTATGAGTTTTTATAAATACTTGGCGTAGTTATTACAGATTAACCTTTGTTGGAATACCCGTGGTTAAAATACGATGAATACGCATTGTTGCACGAGAGCTACGGTATTGCACCAATTATTGATTCTTACGTAAGAAGGCATTACTCAATAATTGTTACAGTAATTACTGTTCAATATTTTATTTTATTGATTCAATAATTGCTACGTTGATATTTTATATTATTGTTGTTTTAATAATTGTCACTACACAGTATTTCCCATTATCAGATCAATGATTCATATTATTTTAATATTATTACTAGATAACATTATTGGCAATGTCTAGAAAGTTCTATCTAAGGAGAGGTTTGGTCACCTAATTGCGCGTCAGTAAGGAGAAATTATTATTGGAAAGCCCCCTCTTTCCTGGGAACGGCCTGGTTGTCATTATTGTGACTTTATAATATTATTTGTAAATAATTAATTATTGATTTATATGATAAGGAAAATATTTATTTATGTGGATATAAATGGAGAAATTTTTAGAAAAGTGACAATTGTTGAAAATTGATATTTTATCTTTTCTGATAAAATAACTTATTATTATATTATAATAATATAATAATGGTGATATTTTTACAATGAATGTGTGATATATGAGTAAATGAGGAGGAGGAGTATTTTTGTTACTAAAAATATTTAAAACATGTTTTTCATGTTTGTGGTCAATTTCTGTTTGGAATTTGGAAAAACTTAAACTTACAAAGTTATAGAGAATTGAATTTCCTATTGAAGGACATGAGATTCAAATTTTTCTGATAAAAAGGCTATTTATTATGAATTATTGAAGTTCCGAAATAATTGATTTTTAGAGGTTTTAATTATGTTTATTAAGAAAAACGTATTTTTTGTTTTGTGGGCTACACTAACATGTGCAAAATAAGCTGAGATCGATTGTCTAAGGTAGGCGTAAAAGTTATATATATATATATATATATATATATATATATATATATATATATATATATATATATATATATATATTATTAAATTTCTCGCTTTGGTGTTCTAAGCATTTTTCTATAAATAGGGTGCTTAGGTTAGAATTGAAAATCACACCAGAAACTGAAATCTTCTCTCGCTATATTATCGAGCGTATTCTTGTGAGTATTTTGATACTTTGAGTGTTGCTATACCGTGCAAGTTTCTTTTAGCGTTATATCCGATATTAAGTCAGAAGTACTATTCTTTTGAGGTAAGAGATGTTATTTTTTTCGTAAATGATATTATTTCTTTCGATATCATTATGCCGAAATATTGGTATGAATTTTTTATCAAATTTAGAACTTTTTGTGTCGGAGTTACTATTCACATATACGGGACTATTCACGAATACGACACTATTCACCAAAAGATAATTTTTTTTCTTTTTGTCCAAGATGTCTATTATGGTTACTATCTTTGATTGTATCCATGTTTTGATCTTTATTTTTGAATCATGCTTCAAAATTGGTTATTATGGAGTATTATTGTTCTTGGATAAACTGTAATACGAATCCCTAATATTTGTTATTTTGTTTCACTAGATTCGTTTTCTTTAAAATATTTTTCATCATCCTCAGTCCTAAATGATGATATAACTGAATATCTTTGGCATGTATTGCAAAGATGAATGATTTTCTGATGAATATCTTTGGCCGTAGTGCAAAGATGAACAGGTGTTTAGATGAACATGACCAACTGATGAATATCTTTGTCCTGTAGTGCAAAGATGGATATTTAATTCAAGATGTATATTGATTGATGTTACAGGGATAAAATATTGTCGATGGACTTTTAATTTCATATATAAAAGATAGTAGATTTTATTCTCTACTTTACTCTTCTAACAAATTATTGTTTCCGCTGTGAATATTGATTTAAAACTGGTTGTCTATTGTATTCTATTAGATTTTTTCCTGTTGAGGACTAACGATAATTTGTTCTATATTATCTTAGTCATAATGTTCTTTACTGGGCTAGTTGAGCTCACCCTTTTCCTTTTTGTTTCATTTTTCTTCTTAGGAGGCGAGAATGTAGCGAGTACTAGTCGGGGTGTGGAATGATGGTTCTAGAAGTTGTTTTAGTAGTTCTCACTATTTTGTAAAATAGTGTATCAATAATTGTAATGAGGACTTATTTGAGTGTGGATATTGTCTAGATGACAATATTTGTATTTAAACTCTCAATTTAAGTGTTGTCGTATTTTGCACGACAGTTGTATTAATAAAGTTGTAGTTGTTTCTGTACCATGTATTTGACAACTCAGAATGGGTGATGTATACCTATTTTGGGAGTGTCACACTTGGTGTCATATTTGCGGCATCACACATTAGTGCTTGAAACCGGACTTCGGCATGCTATGATGCGAGTCCCTTTCTCACTTGTCGTCTTTGTGACCACGAGTTTGCGGTGAGGCTCACTTTGGCGGCTGCATGACTCAATTAATTGGCTTGGAGTCGCATCGCGGACTCTGCGCCATAGATAATTTTTGACAGATTTTTCTTTTGGTGAGATTCCCGGCCTCATAACTTCTTTGTTATAAGTCCAAATTGGCTCGTTCAAGAGCCTACGGTTCAAAAATCACATACTCTACGTGTTCATGCAAGAATTTTATCTATTCAACTTCGTTTGCTAAAATTTCACCTATTAGTCAATTTTTAACGAAAACGATAAATGTTCGTGAACGTTCAACGCTCGTTTCTTCGTTCTAAGTCGGAATTCGGTCATTCTCGAGTCCGCAACTCTATAATGCCAAATAAGACTTATCTCCATTGAAAAAAAATGTTTCCAAGCTCAATATTAAAATATGACTTCCATTCCGAGAATTTCACGAATTCAACGATTGTGGTCTAATCGTGTGAATTCTGGCGAAACTTTGTTACTTAAGATTTGTTCATCGTTCTAAATGAATTCAATCCATTATATAGACATCTCCACTTACATATTACAACATCTTATTTTCATGTGAAGTCATTACATGTCCTTCATAAACCTATTTACTTATTAAAGTATAACATACTTGATTTCATTGCTTATGACCTATTAATGAGTTAGGTCCTTTATTCACTATTCTTACTTCTTATTATCATACTACTTCATTATTATTAACATAAGACAATTTCTTACAAATTCTTCTTAAGTTCATAGCTTAAATGATTATGAATAATTTATTCACGACTTACACGGCTTATTAAGACTTAGGCCATTTGATTCATCATTCCAACTCTTTCTTAGCATACATGCTCTACCACTACTCACTTCTCTATTAATGGAAGAGAAAGAGATCATGGTTCAAGATGGCTTACCCTTTGATGATTACTTGATTAAGCTTTGATCTTCTTCTTGCTTCTTGAAATATGAAAGACTAGCTTTCTAGCTTTTCTAGCTAATTCTCTCAAGTAAATAAGCACTTAACTTGTTCGAGTTTTGAACAAGGAACAAATGAGCTAGTAAGCTTCCTATTTATAGGAAATCCTAAGTTAAGGCATAAGGGTCATTAATCCATCCACCTCCTTACTATTCCTAGCTTAAGCACTAAGTAAAGTTGGCCTCCACAACACTTAGGCATTAAGTTAACTTGCTTAGCACAACTTTTATCATTTGCTTGCTCACCACATTTACTTAACCATTAAGTTATCTTGCTCCCAACTTTAATTACTTGGTCATTACATATCTTAGCCATTAAGTAACTTGCTTATCACTTTGGATCACCCATGGGTTGCCCCATGGTTCATGCCTACTCATTGGACACTTACTTTGGGCTTTACAATAATTAACTTAACTTAATCATTTGGACTTGCATTAAATTACTTTGGACTTCACCTTACGAACACTTAGGCTTGCACATTAAATTCTATTGGACTTTACAATAACCAATACTTGGTTTTAACATTAGTTCACATTAGGCTTAACCCAATCCCAATTAAACTATACACTTCCTACATAATCCTACAATTATAATTACATATGGCTTAAAGCCTTAGAACGTATTATATATGCATTAATCCCGTATTCTAATTTGTATACTTAGTCAACATATACGACATACCATCATCCATACATACTCGTATAATACCTCGTATCATACTCGTATACTCTACCTCGCACAATACCTATGCATCATATAATCATTACCCTAACTTCTTAACGCTTGATTTTCCTAACGTTCTCAAATTAAGTCCACAGACGAAATATTACATTTTCCATAACTAAAATATTATTGGATATTCCATCTCACCTCGATATTCTATCGTTACGTATTTTTCGGAAGTTCAAAAATAATTCCCGAGCAGAAATGCGTGAATAGTATTTTTCAAAAAATTTCTCAGAAAGCTTTTATTTTCGTCTTGGAAATTCAAACACTTTAATTCTATCACGTAGCCAAAATCGTATGATGTTCTAATATATTTAGGTTATAGAACGACCTTCAATTAGCTTACTCCCATAAATAATCAATTAAATTCATTTAATCCTTATAATTAAATAAAATTTTAATTCTTCTAGAAATTCGATTTTCTCGGGTGTTACAACAAGTTCCCCGGCGGGAGTCACAACGCAGACTCAGAACGAGTTCCCCGGCGGGGGTCACAACGCAGAATCAAAACGAGTTCCCCGGCGGGGGTAGCAACGCAAACTAAAGAATGAGTTCCCCGGCGGGGGTTACAACGTATGTTCCGTGGATACCCACATCAACAAAGATCAAACAAATCCCTGGCGGGGGTTAAAACACATGATCTGTTGATTCACACGTCAGCGAAGGTTAAACGACCTTGGCCCATTTGACATTTTTTAGATGATGCACACATCGGTGAAGGTCGAGCGATACGATAACATATATCTTTGTTGGCGATAAATCCAAGTGAGACATTGATGTATCCTAGCGATACAAACCAGGGAAGATCAACATCATCGAGGAGGATAGATGATGGAATATGTTATACACATCCTCAAACGGACAGAGCGTTATCGCCACAGATCTCTTGTACACGAGAGGTACATCTTCGGAATCGAGTCTGTATCAAGGATTAAGGACTTTGGTGATAACCCCGATGTCAACATCCTGAAGGATTCGGATCACACATCTAATCTAGTTATCGTTGCCAATCCCCCGTAAAAGCAACAGGGAGCCGTCAATCATCCCCAGCATGTTGGGTAACAACCCCACACACATGCATCATACATTTGCATCATGTTGCTGCACTTTGCATCATGTTTATCTTGTTGCATTTCAAGTGTCTAGGATTCTTTATCCTATCCATGCATTGCCTTGCATGAATATGATAAAGAGTGGCATCTGTAGACACTCAAAATTTTTTGCACACCTGTCATTGACATTGCAGGAGGGCAGATTCGTCTTTCAGATATAATCCTGGGAGACAGCTCATATCCAGTCCAGATACTACTGGATGTCCAGCCTCAACCCCGGAACACACACCGGGAGTATCAGGTTCAACCTCGGAGATAACCCCGAGGCATGCAGTTCCAATACCGGAAATTCCACCGGAGAAGACCGATTCATCTCGGAGATAACCCCGAGATATTCAGTCTCAGTCCCAACATTGGGAGTAGAAGCTACCAACCTTGGAGATAACCCCAAGGAATGCAGTTCCGGAGATAACCCCTGAAATGCTTGTTTCAAATGCATGTAATCAGCTTCAACCTCGGCACTCACACCGAGGCACTAAGTATAAAACCCGAAGATAATACCAGGAAGACAGACACACCTCAGAGATGACACTGAGCACCTTCCACACTTACAGCATTCCAATCTCATAGATAACCTTGAGCAACGTCTGCTTTATCAGCCCAAACCGGCGATAACCCCGGTGAGGGGCAAAGTCGTCATCTTGCCACCTTGACGCCACATCGCACCATCTCAACATTTCAATACATATATTTCTACACAGCAATGTCCCACAAGAACCAAGGATGTCCAATCCCGAGTGACTATTACACATGATAACGGATAGAATTTGATACTTGAAGACCGGAGGGCATGGTCCCATCTTCCTGACTTCGTATAACCTCTAATCCCATGTCATTGCATAACTCTCGACAACGGTAGTCTGAAATAGGTCTTACATACCTCAGTCGGATGCTCGGATTGCAATTCTGAAAGTTTGAATGGATATTACAGTGCATGCATGCACGTACTTCGAGACGGCGGGACCCGTAAAGCCCGGGGTAACCCGGCCAGCTGCAGGTACAACTGCGGCTTGTCGCAGGTACACCTGTAGCTTCCCCCCTCTATAAATAGAGGGCTTGGGGTGGCCATTTTAAGAAATAAAAAGGCGAGGAAGCCCTGTCAAATTTGCTCTGTACTCACCCTACACTGAGTGCTTTCTAATTTTAAATACTTGTGAGCTCACATATAGCTTTTTTTGTACCAACGGGAGCCGAGTGTCCATCCTTTTAAAGATATAGAAGTCTTCTTTCGCAGCCCACTGTAAGCCTTCTCACACACTTTAAAGCCTTTCTCTTCATCTTTGCACACACTATTCTTCACGTTGAGGGTCGTGTTGCGTGTGTTTGCCCGGACTTCGGTCCATGGTTTTATTTCGATCTGTATATATATATATATATATATATATATATATATATATATATATATATATATATATTTATTATATATGGACTAACATTATCGAGTTATGCCTCGATTGAGCCTGAACTTGATGCGAGGCGTATACTACTTTAATATATATATATATATATGTATATATATATATATATATATATATATCAGCTTTATTTATTTTTCGTCCCACCTGGAGTTTACTCCGTGGCGGTTGATTACTTTTACAGCTTTATTTACATTTCTGATCCCCTATGGAGGTACTTCGTGCTGGCTGATCATGTCTGTATATATAGATTTACTACTCTTATATATATACCTGCTTACTTCTTTATTATCAATTGCGGCATCATATGAGCCTAGGAATCATGTGATCACAGATTCAGTTTACTGGATCTAGATTCGGTTCCTGTGATGGACATTTTTAGCTGTAAGCAACTTGTAAATTTATTCATGGTGTTTGGATATCCTCAGATGGTTATCATACTCACGACGAGTTCGGCACTATTTTGTACATTATTTTCTTGAAGATGCTTCGCATCTCGAAAATTAAAAACAATCAAGCCGAACACTTGATAAAAATGGGAGTGTAAAAGGTCTCAATTACTATTGAGCACAAGGGTTTGAAAACCACTTTTATAAAACATCACTGCCATATCTTGTTAAAACTGAATTTTTACACAAATTCAAATCCTGTGTATATAGGGTCGAACGAGGCCTCGCACGACTTCCAAATAATTCCATATTGATCCACACACACACACACACACATTCATATAATAGTTTCTTGAAAACTGGCAGTCACCGTGGTAACACAGATGTCGGGGGGTGCCTAACACCTTCCCTCCGCATAATCAAGTCCCCGGACCCTAATGAATCTCGGTTTCACCGACCCGTTTAGCAGTGCCACATCATTGGGGCAATGTGTAAACCTTTTCTCGGTTGTATTGGTACAACCATATAAAAAATGAACTGGCGACTCTTAACAGTCTATTGTCAACGTAATACATGTCGGACCTTTTTCACTTATTTTTTAAAACACATCTCACGTAACATGAGAACACCAAAGAACAAGTAACGAAAAAGAACAAATAAAAATCCCGACGTCGACAGGCGGGGAATTGTACTTAGTGTAAAAACCACTTAGTTTCTGGCACTGATAATCATTGAAATATTTGTGTCGCGTTATATGCTATATACCTTTTGAGAAGGTGAATCTTTCCTCATGTGTATAACAGATAGATAGGTTATATTTAGAGAATATAAGGTTAAGTTGTGAGTTCTTAAAACTCATACTTTTTGTAAGTTCGTGACTCGTAATCATATGAAATGTTTTTGAACCCCTCAGCGAATGGACGCCTATGGTCTGACTAGGATAAGCTCTTAAACTCATATGATTGTAGCAAGTTCCTGAACTTCCAAAGTGTGGTAAGTTTGATGAACTATATCAGGTATATATATGTTATGAAGTTAGAAATCTTGGTATAGTGAGCATTGATGGTATTAGAGATTGATAGAATGAAGCAATGGAGTAAAGATTGAAGTTGATGGAGAAACGTGGATTTTCTAAATCTTCTAGCTTTGCTAGATTTCAAAAATTTATTGACTTCGTGCTGATGTTTGCACTTTTGTTTTCCTAAAAAACATTGGATCTTGTGATTGATCCAATGATGTTTAAAAACAATACCGTTATTCTTATGTCTACGCTAATTATTTTGGCTAAGACAAAAATGATTTGAAAATTTTTAAAATGTATTTCTAACCATGTGCATCATTTGATATGGTGTATGGTAAATGATGGAGTCATCCATGCAGTTGAACCTATTGTTGGTTGTGATCGAAAGATCGTTAGCCAATTTTGGTATTATGTAGTATGACAGCCAAAAACTTGTTGATCGATTTCGCAATCAATGAATACGTGCAAGTATACACGGTCAACAAGTAATAAAGTGAAAGTAGAGTATCTTTCCCACGAGGAATTATTTAATAAAAATCACCAAGTACTAATTCTTAACCAAACTAATTTTATTTAGACAATCTCAAATCGTGTTTTTTCTAATTAAGAAAACTAAATTAACTAATTAAAACCAAGATTTTAACGAATGATTTCAAATAAATAAAGATTAAGACTTCAATATCCCCAATTATGAATTATAAATCAATTATCCAATTATCCCAATTATTATGCCTACTGAATTGTCAACAGGAATTCTCAAATGCCAAAAGTCATTTTCCAAGTGATTAATTGCCTTCTATTTAATCCAGATTAATTTTGCTATATTCCTATGCAAAACAATTGAATTAAACTCCTTACAATCCCAATTCCTTATGTGTTACATGCGGTGAAAAGATATTTCCATTCTATTCACAAACCTAATTATTCACTGTGCAAATAACTAAGTCACATGATATCATGCCCAGTTCTAACCCTAAAATTCCTCTTCCAATTCCTTCTAGAGTAACAAAGTAATTATTGATCAAATAATTAAGCAATAAGCACAAGACAAGATAAACAACTCACTTTAACATAAATAATTAGAATATAATGAATAACTAATTCATAGCCATAAAAAGTTCAATTGAAATCTCAAAAATAGTTAGTTCATAATTAATGAATTAAAACCAAGAATCCACAACTGAATAGACATCAAAAGATAAAAGTAAGATGAGAGAAGAGAATAGAATCTGTTGTCAGCAAATCTGATGCTCCCCTCTTGCTCTTGCTCTTGATCTTCAATGGTCTCCAAGTTGCTTCAATCTCAAAAACTAATAAGAACTAGGGTTATTTTCTAAACTAAAGGAGTTTTTAATCTAGGCTAAGCTATGTAATCTCCCTTTATTTTATGCCTTACATCATGTATTTATAGGTTACAAGTCCAATTTTTAGCTTAGGAACAAACCCAATCCTATTTGGAGTCAAAAAGGTGTCAAAATTCGCCCAAAACGCGTCCAGGCCATCACCAAGCCCTTCCCCAGCCTCAGTCACTGGGCAAACGCTCAAACTTCTGCTCCCTAGCGCCCCTGGGTCAAGTATAGGCTTCTAAAATGGGCGCCCATGCTGGCCCCAAAATCGACATTTTCTGCTCCGACGTCCTTTGGGAAAATGGCCATAACTTCTTCGTCCGAACTCCGATTTTGATGATTCAAGATGTTCCGGAAAGAGGAGAAGTAGATCTACAACTTTCATTCTTTGCGTTTTTCGAAATAATGTCAGGAGATATAGTCAAATTGGCTCTTAAGTGACTGCTATGTAAATGGCAAGCCGAAAACGCGAATCTAGCCACCCCAAACATCGATCCATGTAACTTTTGCCCCAATTCCTATAAAATAACATAAAACATGCATGAATAGACATAAACACATAAAAACATCCTAAAAGACTTAAGAACAACAATAAATTAAGTCGAATGTATCCAATTCATGGGTATAAAACTCACTCATCAAATACCCCAAACTTAAATCTTTGCTTGTCCTCAAGCAAAAAACACAAAATGTTATGCAATGCAATGTAATGTAATGAAACTAATCTATATGCCTCTGAATCCAACAAAGAATGACGAAACAAGTCTATTCAACCTACCTTAAAGAAATCAAGTAAACATGATAATACATCATATTAAAACAAATCGGTAATTTCCCAATCAATCATAAAATCTTAGGTATTATATCAACGATATAGTGCGTGTGTGCTCCACAACAATGTTAATCGATATACAATCAAATTTAAGACATAATAGATATCTTTGAAGGCATCATACAAAGTGCAAATTCACAAAATTCACGAACAAGCTATATCCAACTAAAGTCAAACATCCACCAAGTTCAAGAGTCCAACTGGGATACTTATGCTTTACTTTTCATTACGGGGCTTTTTGCTCTTTTCCGCTTTTATTGTTTTTTTTTAACCATAAATGTGCAATGTCTCATTCTATTAGGCTATGATGTCACCCCTTAGCGAGCTTTTCGACCAACGACTCCTGCACATATATAAGACCTTAGGCGCTTAGGTTTTAAGATACCCCTTGGTGTACTTACTCAAGTAACAAAGGCCCCGAAACAAAACTAGCTACGAAAAAAAAAAATTTCTTTTCTTTTTTTTTATAGATGGTTGGTGAGTGCGTTTTACGCTCCATCTCACGCTTGTGTTTATGGGGAGTGTTTCTCCTCAACCCACCACAAGACTCAACATGTTTTTTTTAAAGCTTATATACCCCAAAATTTCCCCCCAAACTTAAGTTTTTATCAAAATTTAGCCATCTCGCTTTATTCATGTCTTTCATTCCTTGACACTAGTATTATACTTAAGAAATCCATTATGTATCAATTTAAACTTAATGGATTAACATAGTCATTATTAACGTCTTAACCTTGATTATACCGATTTCAAACAGGAAAAGATTCAATTCATAACAAGAAATCACATCAAAGCTGAATATTCAATACTATATTTATCTACTTAACTCAGGCCTCATCATTGGCCAAAATAGACTTTTACTATCTAACAGTTGGAATCATGCAAATATAAACTAAGCGCAACAAACATAGTAAACTAACTACTATTTTTGCGATTTTTAAAAAATTTTTTTTTTTAAAAAAAAAAAAAAAAAACGAATGCAAACTAAATGTAAATAAATAACGAAAACATAACGAACTACAATGTAAATAACTAACTATATGCAATACGACACTAAAATGCCCCCAAACTTAAACTAGACATTGTCCTCAATGACCTGAAATAGAAAAAATTAAAGTAGAGGACTTCCACGAAAATATAGCAATCTTCCTCCTCTTTCGCTAAGTTTGGAGAATAAGGCTAAGCACATGGAACAAATTGGGCACCACACTTGAATTTGACTTGAATAACTCGTAAAACCATGATAGAAGCAATTTTATTAAATCCTAAATAAATGCAAATTCAAAACTACTAATATAAAACTTAATAAAAAGCGAAAAATAAAAATTAAACTTGGGTTGCCTCTAATAAGCGCTTATTTTATAGTCTCATTTGACTTCTTCAATTCTCTATCCAATTCCCCTACTAAAGTTGAGGAACCCTCCATCCATCGGAAATAATATAGTTTTGGTAGGTTCCCATTTATAATAGCCATTGTATTAAAGTCACCTAGAATGCTTTCTTGAGATAAGATCACATTCAAGAACGTCCAAAGATCTAGGTGGTTTCTCCATTGTGTCTCATGAATATATTCTCGCATAGAGGCTTGTCGGACACAACAATTTCTTCTTCTATCTTCTCTAGCTCATCGCACCATGGTTTGAAGGTGTACATGCTTTTACATCACGAGAGTATTGCAAGCGACATGACTACCAATCGGACAAGGTTTTGCAAATCTAACTTGGGACTCTTGAACTGTGGAGGAGAAGGCACTTGAGGCATAAATAACATTAGCTCATCATCATTGG
Source organism: Panax ginseng (assembly GCA_020205605.1). Taxonomy (NCBI): domain Eukaryota; kingdom Viridiplantae; phylum Streptophyta; class Magnoliopsida; order Apiales; family Araliaceae; genus Panax; species Panax ginseng. The sequence goes on along the minus strand of CM035143.1, from coordinate 62,982,287 downwards.
GTCTCACAATTAGTTCTTCACCAAACCTTGTTGTCATTATCCCCACTTGTCTCCTCTTTTTCATCTCGTGGCTCATCCAATTTGTAGATTTGGCTCCTGCTCACCATGAAGCTCGGAATCCATGTCATAGGGCTGTGTATTGAGGACGGTTGTTCAACGATGTGCTATCTCTGTTCCACTTGATTTTCCAAATTCTTGATCAACGCCTTGGCTTTGCAAATTCAAATTTCTACTTGATTCATTTTCTTGTCTTGTTCCTCATTCCTTTTTTTGAAGCTTTAATAAATTTTTCCAAGGCTTCCTCCCAATTTGAATGTTCTTCTGTTGTAGTGGAGGTGGACACAAGAAACCTGTGGGTATGTTGGACTTGGAGCATAAAATTGATCTTGATTGTTACTCCATGAAAAATCCGGGTGATACCCCAATCCTCGATGATAGTTGTTGGGATAAACATAATTATTGGGGTAATCACCACTATCTCTGCATCTGCGGCTTTAAACCGATGGTGCATTGATGACTCATATGATTTCCAACACAATAATCACAAGTAACCACCATACTTTGACGTATTTGAGCTTGAAAAAAAGCTTCAAACATCCTCGAAAGTGTCTCAATCTGTACGACAATGCGAGAAAGTTTCTCGAGTCTTTCAATCTCCACTCCCCTTGGTTGAGTCATGTTAGTGTATGGCCATTGATACACAAAGTCATCCATGGTACCTAAAAAGAGAGAAATATAGAAGAGAATTAAAAATAAAAATAAAAATGTTTAAATTAAGACTAATTTGATTGAAATTAATATTGGTAAATAATTATTAAATTAATTCCCAAGAATTCACAAAAAAACTTGTTGATCGATTTACATGAATCAATGAATACGTGCAAGTATACACGATCAACAAGTAATAAAGTGAAAGTAGAGTATCGTTCCCACGAGGAATTATTTAATAAAAATCACCAAGTACTAATTCTTAACCAAACTAATTTTATTTAAACAATCTCAAATCGTGTTTTTTCTAATTAAGAAAACTAAATTAACTAATTAAAACTAAGATTTTAACGAATGAATTCAAATAAATAAAGATTAAGACTTCAATATCCCCAATTATGAATTATAAATCAATTATCCAATTATCTCAATTATTATGCCTACTGAATTGTTAACAGGAATTCTCAAATGCCAAAAGTCCTTTTCCAAGTGATCAATTGCCTTCTATTTAATCCAGATTAATTTTGCTATATTCCTATGCAAAACAATTGAATTAAACTCGTTACAATCCCAATTCCTTATGTGTTACATGCGGCGAAAAGATATTTCCATTCAATTCACAAACCTAATTTTTCACCATGCAAATAACTAAGTCACATGATATCATGCCCAGTTCTAACCCTAGAATTCCTCTTCCAATTCCTTCTAGAGTAACAAAGTAATTACTGATCAAATAATTAAGCAATAAGCACAAGGCAAGATAAACAACTCACTTTAACATAAATAATTAGAATATAATGAATAACTAATTCATAGCCATAAAAGTTCAATTGAAATCTCAAAATAGTTAGTTCATAATTAATGAATTAAAACCAAGAATCCACAACCTGAATAGACATCAAAAGATAAAAGTAAGATGAGAGAAGAGAATAGAATCTGTTGTCAAAGAAATCGATGCTCCCCTCTTGCTCTTGCTCTCGATCTTCAATGGTCTCCAAGTTGCTTCAATCTCAAAAACTAATAAGAACTAGGGTTATTTTCTAATCTAAAGGAGTGTTTAATCTAGGCTAAGCTATGTAATCTCCCTTTATTTTATGCCTTACAACATGTATTTATAGGTTACAAGTCCAATTTTAGCTTAGAACAAACCCAATCCTATTTGAGTCAAAAGGTGTCAAAATTCGCCCAAAACGCGTCCAGCCATCACCAAGCCCTTCCCGGGCTTGCCCAGCTGGCACGGCAAGTGCTCAAACTCTGCTCCCTGCGCTTAGGACTGGGTATAGGTTTAAAATGGCGCTCCCAAGGCTACTGGCCCAAAATCTGACATTTTCTGCTCCGACGTCCTTTGGGAAAATGGCCATAACTTCTTCGTCCGAACTCCGATTTTGATGATTCAAGATGTTCCGGAAAGAGGAGAAGTAGATCTACAACTTTCATTCTTTGCGTTTTTCGAAATAATGTCAGGAGCTATAGTCAAATTGGCTCTTAAGTGACTGCAGTTTAAATGGCAAGCCGAAAACGCGAATCTAGCCACCCCAAACATCGATCCATGTAACTTTTGCCCCAATTCCTATAAAATAACATAAAACATGCATGAATAGACATAAACACATAAAAACATCCTAAAAGACTTAAGAACAACAATAAATTAAGCCCGAATGTATCCAATTCATGGGTATAAAACTCACTCATCATATGACAAAGTCACACAATGACGGAATCCTCAACGTACTCCGAATCTAGTACGGTATCATGACATCTTAAAAGAATTTTTGGTTTTCTTTTAAATTATGAAGAAGGTTAATTAATTTGGCCAAATTATTCGATTGATGTCAAAGTGTTGATAAAAGTCTAAGCTATTTGATTCGGCTAGACGACTGTTGAAAAATAGTTGTGAAATTCAAGCATTCTTGAGTATTTGGGCCAAACCAGATTGCTCTGGTGCGGATTCAGTTGTTGAAAAGCTGAGGTGAACAACCCTATAAGGGGACATGTTTTCGGGGACAATGGTTCCGAGCGTAACGCATGTAGTCATTACAAAACACTACATTGCGGCCCAACGTAGTGGTACAATAGGCTGGCCACCTAGTGTACGTGTGGAGGGTGTTTTCAATCTTTGTGATTGATAAACACTCTAGTTTGTAGTGTGGATGATTGTGTAGAAGAACTAGTTCACGGTCTTGTGACCCCTCAACATAAATTGGAATCTGAGTTATTCATACTACTTCCCGATTATTAAAAAAATTGTGGAAGATTCTTATTCTTTTGTGTGATGAAAGTAGTAAGTAGGGTGTTCCTTAGAAAGGAGAATGTGGTAGAATGCAAGTGAGCAAGTTATAATGAAACTTCCGAAAAGAGAATGGATAAAATTATTCAAAAGAATATGTAATATTCAGAATAGCACCGAGTAGAGGAGGTTTCGGTGATTCCGAGGTCGGAATCCTTATAAGGGGGAGAGGATGTAAGAACCCGAATTTTTAGAAAATATTAAAATAAGATTTTAGTAAATAAAATTCTTAAAGCATGAGTTGGGTTCGAATAAGAATATATAAATGTGTTACGAGGTATGTGGTATTGTGTTACATAGGGTAATATGAGCTATGTAATAAGTGATGTTGTGTTTAATAAATATATATCGGTAATATATATTTATTATACACTGTAGATATGAATTAGTAAGAAGATGGATAAGATTTATCTATCAATATTAAATAATTTATGTGAAATTATTTTATCATAGTAAGTTGGTGACATTAAATATCTTTGATAATCACCAATTCCTTGAGTATATGTACGAGTAGGTATCAAGTCTAAGGCAGTGAAACCGTACCCTTTAATGGTGGATGTATAAGAGCTGGGCTAAACTATTCCTTTAGAGAGCGGAGGTATATACAAATTAGTAATCGATCTAACTCACTGTGAAAACAGTGTAGACGAGACGAAAACTAATTTGTTGGTTGTTTATGGGAAACCAATCAGTGTACTGTATTGAATACCATTAAAGACTCGATGTGTACTAGGTTTGGAATTGTACATATGTACGTTGTTGACGAGAGAAGAAAATCGATATATCTTTAGAGAAATATTTTTAGAGATTTATTGACTAATATTGGGATATAGTTAAATGTATAGATTAAAGAAAGAAGAGTTGAACTTGAAGTTTAATTTCTAAATTATTGAAGAATGTAGTCATTGGAGATTCATGTTGGTTAGTATAATGAGATAACATGTATGGAGCATGTTAAAGGATTTGCGAGTTAAGTTTCTGTTTTTGTTGAAGCGTAATATATGCGATTTGAACTTAAGGTGGCGTGATCGCTGCCACTCAGAAGCCTAAGACCCGGACCGGTACTATTGGATCTGCAGATGGTTCAGGATGAGTTTGTGTAATATGAACTTTAAGAGTTGTATATTGGTGGCTAATATGTTATATAAAGGATCATAAGTGATGTTCCTACTATCCATGAATGGATTTAGATAGCAAAGCATGAATTGAATGTGGGTTAGTTATGGAAATTAACTAAACAAGAATAAATATTGGTTAACTTAAATTAAGTTGAAAATTATATTATGGAATAATATAATTGTTAAAGGCGAAAGCGTAATAGTAAATTAAATGAAAGGAGTAATTCACTTAAGTAAAATGGTGAATTAATATATGTGATTTACATAAAGAAAATGAAATGATTATGTTAATTAATTTTGGTATTTTTATATATTACATAATATGGTAATATATGAAAGGGTTTAATATTTGAAAGTTGTTAATGTAAAGATTGAGAAAGTTGTCTTAAGACGATCGAATAATTATACGCATAGTGTATAATTTAAATAATTAATAGAGTAAATATTAATTATTCTAAGTGTAAAGGTTGTACATATTATATGTATGTAATTATTTAAGTAAGCTAAATAATTTAGCATTATGATAAAGTGTGACATAAACTTTATATTAAATAAATAATAAAATAATGTGGAATTGGGGAAAAGCCAAACGTGGCCTAGACCCCTAATATTTTATTATAGAAATAATGAGCTTGAGTTATATGTAACTCCAGTAAATGGGATAAATGAGCCTTGTGTGGTCTGAGTATTAAAGTTAAACTAGACTGAAGGTTTAACTGAAATTATTAACAGAGAATTAATGATGATCATTATGATATTTAAGGGTGATAGAAAATAATGGGTTGAAAGTACTCAACTAAATTATATTTAGCCCAATTAAAATATTATTTGGACTAGCCCAATGTACATGAGATATAAGATTATATATGGGCGTATATTTAAAATATAAGTATACTTCTTATATGTGGGTAGGTACATATATATGTGTATATATGTACCCATAACTTAATTTAATATAGTAATGATTATAATTAATTTAACAAGCCCAAAAGGAATTTGCCTTAGTACAATTAGACCCATTTTTACTGATAAATTAGAGAGTTATAACTTTTGTCTCATATTCATTGCCCCTAATATGTATCAGTCGTGAGTTAGGCCATTGGCCTAGTCTACTATTAATAATGAAAGTTGAGAGTTGATGATAGCTAGAGGAATGGAGGAGGAAGGAGTGGGTTACCAACTCTTCTTTGCCCTTTGGCTTCTCCTTCTCTTTTGTTGAGATGTCTAAGAAATGGCTATGGAGAGTCAATAAATTTGGAGAGCAATCAGAGGTTTGAAGGGCTATAGTTAGCAAATTCAAGCATCAAGAGGTAATAATTCTAAGATACATGCTCTTGATTTCCTAAGTTTGCACTTTCTTAGTAATATCATGAAAAAATAGCTTTTGAGTCACAAATTTGATGGCTAAGGGTTGTTGTAATCCATGAATTGTTGCTAGATGTTGTTAATATAGTTTAAAACGAAAACAACGAGAGTTAAACAGATCAATTTGGTTGAGAAACGAATTCGTAGTGAACGAATTCGCTAAATTTATCAAAATGTGAAAATATAGCATGAACATTGAATTGGAACCCTTAAAATGATGTGTTAATATGTTTGAAGTGTTATAATTAGTCTGTAGATGAGTAGCTAAGAGTTTAACGAGTCCAACAAATCGAAAACCAACTAATTCAGACTTAAAATCAGAAAATTATGTCAAAATCTATAATCAGGCAAAGCCTATCACTGCTGGCGTCTTGCCTGCGGGCACGCAGAAAGCATGTTAGGGTGAGGAAATGGCATGCACGGGCACTGGAATGGTGAGAGCAAGGGGTGCGGCCGTGCCCAATGTGTGACTGGTGTGACTATTTTAACCTGTTCTGGTAAAACTGCCATAACTCTTTCATACGGACTCCGATTAAGGTCATTCAAGATGATCCGAAACGAGGACGAATAGACCTACAATTTTTGTTCTTTAAGTGTTTCAATTTGAGGTCGTTAGAATGGGTCAAAATAGTCATTTGTGTGACTATTACGTATTCGGAGGCGATCAGAGGGCGTCGAATGAGCACATACGCAAGTATAGTGCTCCCGACGATGGAATATGTTATTCTAAGTGATAAACATGAATATGAATTATAATAGACATGTCATATGGCTAATATTACTTTACTCATAATGGAATGCTTTAACAATGATTTCTAAAAGAAAAGTTAAAGTTTTTGAGAAACGAAAGTTGATGAATTTGGTGTCCTTTGAGTTCTGACCTTGGACCCTATATACGCATATAAACGTCCATGAAATGTAGTTTTAAAGTTACCTTGCATATACTAGATTGATATAGCTTGGTTTAAAATGTTTTGAAAGAAAACTCGGATGTTTTGAGAACTAATAGTTTCAAATAGTGTGTAGAGTATACTTTGACCTTTCTAGCATGCATGCTAAGATGCCTTATGCCTCTAGACATGACGAATATGTTCATCATCTAGCTAAGCATGAATTGGACCTTTCAAGTCTAGTTTGGTAGGTGGAGTAAGGTGCAGCGCCACTCCCAAGCTTAAATACAAATAAACAATGATCGCGTTGATTCTGCAGAGTGACCAAGAGTAATTTGTTAACTGCATGGTCTTAAGTTATGGTTATATGTTGTCCTTAAGGACTACAAGATATGAAACAAGATTGTTTAGATAAATATGATAGTAGAATGAGCTAGTCTCATAGTTATCCTAAATTCAAGTAAAAATGAAACCAAGTTAGGAAACAATATTTGTTCTTATATTAAGAGCGTATGAAATGTATGACTGATGGGTATGAATCCATGATTATATAATTGTGTAGGGATACACGCAGTGCAGATAAGCTTTAAGAAATTAAGTCGTAGTTGATAAACTACGAATCAGGCAAGTCTTTCAGTTCCTATTTGTTATATGAATTCGATAACTGTTAATTGAGCTATATTATGCCATGAGAATATTGATGTATACATATGAAATGCATATGAGATATATATATGAAATGTGGAAGTTGATTTGATGATATGCTTGTGAAGTAAATCTCTATGCCTGTTATGTGTGAAGTAACATGCGTAGTAAATATCAATTGATTATGAATGCATGAACTGGATATGCTATTCTATGTTATGTGTTGCATGAAAACTGTTAGAATTGCTGGGATGTCGAGCTCACCCTTGCAAATAACCACTTTTGCAGGTTAAGGACTCACGGTAAAGATTACATACTACTTGATTGATAAAGTTCAATAGTATCGATGGAGATTTATTTATTTATTTAAATATATGCTCCTGAACCATGTTTAGGGTCTAGGAAATGTATATGATAGTAGTTTACGATATGTAAAACATATTGAGTTGTAAAGTTGTACTATGTGGTATATAGAGGAATTCAAATCGAGATGTAAAAGTTTATACAGTAATTCGTATATAATGAATCATAACATAATTTGATTCAAGGATATGTAATTGATTCAAGTTAAGACATCAATAAAAGATTTATTTCAAAGGAGATTAAAAAAGTTTAAATTATTCCGCATATTTATATAACATCGAATGTGATGTAATACATGAATAGTAAATGACCAAGATTAAAAACTTATAAAAGTTTGGGATCATTATATAGATCCTGGAAATGGAAAGAATTTATATTCTAAATTGTAATAAGCAAAGTTATATTCATTAAGTTATGAATAAAATATATAAATAGTTTGACGATAATAGTATCCTGGCAGATCGGATCCGAGGTTCGAAGGGTCCCGGATTTGGTGGCGTCACATATTATATGTTGAAATCATAGTACTTCTTTAAAAGTAAATTAAAACCATATTGTTGCGGTACGGACTCATGATGTAAAACTGAGATCAAAAACGCTTATAAAAAAAGGAACTTTATTATCGGACATCCGACTATTGCACTATTTTTGAGTATTATGCATAATATAGGGTACACGGAGAAGATTTTTTCAAAGTACTCACAGAAGAGTATAATTAGTTTTTATAACTAACTTATATTCTTGAGGTAATTTAGTTTTATTAACTAATGATTCATCTATTAATTCTTGATCCATTTGTGATCACTCAGCATGAAATCTGAAAATATCTCACTTTATTGAATATTGTTGCAGTATTGTTAATTCTTCATAATCCATTGAATATTATTGAAACTTCGAAAGAGTTTTACTCTTTCATCCTTGATATGTAATTCAGCATAATATTTTAAGAAAATTCTTGTTATTGAAAATGATTTATTATTCAGCTACTTCAAAATCTTTTGAATATTATTGAAATTCTATAAAAGTTAGACTCTTCTATTCATGGTATATATCCTTTATTGTATACTTTAACTTGCTGAGCAAACACGTTGCTCACCCTTGCTTAAATAAAATATTTTAGCTAAAGCCGAGGTAGCGGAGGGATCTAAGAAGGATAAAGGTAAAACGAAGGCGACTGAGTAGTATTAAGTGTGTAATAATTATTGTATCATATTTAGACTTATGTCTTTTGTAATATTAGACATGTAATGTTAAGGCTAGTTAACCTTGGATGATGATGATATAATTATGTTTTAAGTTATGTTTTTATTAAGGACATGTAATGAATGATGCATTTCATCAATGAATGGGTAGTTAGATATGATATATATAATGGATCGTGAGCACCAAATTAGAGGTTATGGAACCCGGATTTGGGGGCGTCACAGGTTGGTATCAAAGTTGTTGGTTATAAACCTTAGGTGGGGGAAAAGGCTTAGGAATATAATAGGGAAAACTCATTTAGAGTTCTAAGTGATGGATTGAGAAAATTCAATAATAGTAAGTTATGTGGACATTTAGTATTTTATGGATTGTGTTTACTGGTGATGTACTAATTAAGTTATTTAAAATTGATTTTAGAATGTCAAGAGATGATAAGATGGTTACTGAGGTGTTAGCAGTTGCACCAATGACATTAGCCGAGGTGCCAACTCAGAGTGAGTCAGTTGAGGAAGTTTTAAGAGACAAACCTATGGTAAATCTAGGAATTGATCATGACGAGTACCCCGAGATGAATGAAGAGGAAGAAGTAGATTCCAAAGAAAATAAGGTGGAGCCAGAAATAGAGATAAAAGATGGAGAAAAGGCAGAGTAGTAATCAAAGAAGGTCAAGCATCCGCGAAAGTTCAAGAACTAAGGAATAAGGTGTTTCTCCTGGAGGAATTGTGGAAGGTGGAAAGGGCATTGCGCGAGATGACAGAAGAACGAAATGAACTGAAGGCACAAGTCGATAGAATGAGGGTTGAGTGCAGTGTATCATATGAAGCTGTAAGTAAGAAAAAGAAGGTTAATAATAATAAAAGGAAAAGGAACAACGACAGTGACAACAACTCGGGGAATTAACATTCAAAGAAGAAACAAACATGTGGAAAGTGCGGAAAGAACCATTTGGGGGAATGTATGGAGGGTAAAAACGTGTGTTACAATTGTCTTTAGGAAGGACATATTTCGCCAAATTGTCCTAAGCCAAAGAAAGGAGGATGTTTTTCATGTGGTGGAACATGTCAAAGGTTTTAAAATTATTCTACGAAAAGGACAAGTGAAGGAAATGAACTGAAGAAAGATTAAGTATGCGAGATAAGACCTTTGAAGTAAGATAATATGTTAGGAATATAGTCTTGTAGACGACGAGTAGGTATATGTAAATATATATCTGTATGAATGTAATCCTTTCTTTTGTATGAATATAAAGATAACTTTTGTAAGTCTCAAATTTTTGTATAAAGTTGTAGTAATGAATCCTCACTTTTATCGCAAAGGGATTGTAAAAATTTGTAGCAATATGCACTGTATGATGAAAAGTACTATGCACTATTTAAATGAATATGAATATAAATATAATGATATGATTATATGTTCGATTAAGTAAATAAATTTTGAGGATTAAGATAGTACACTGTCTATCTAATAATTCGTTAATTCAGCAAGCTGAATTCGTTAATCAAGCAAGCTGAATTTGATAATTCAGCAAACTGAATTCATTAAATTAGCAAGCTGAATTGCTCTATGTTTAAACTTTTGTGTTAAATTTTTATTATACCACCAATAAGACATGGCATAAATGTGTAAAAGATAAAGTAATAATTTAAGATTTAGTATGACCAGATAATGCCGCCAAGACGACAATATTGAAACCAAAGGGAGGAACGATCGGTGAATAATGAAGGAGGTCGAGCAGACCCAATGCAGAACTTTATGTACATGTTAGCTCAAGCTATGAAAACTAGAGCACCAGCAGGAAAAAATCGGCCAGATAATAGATTGGCGAATTTCAAAGACTCTTAAAGCAGTAGGAGCGCCAGAATTTAAAGGAACCACTGACCCTATTGAAGCTCAAACTTAGGTAAAGGAGATGGAGAAGGCTTTTGTTATTGCTAGAGTAGCAAAGGAGCAAAAGACATCTTTTGCTACCTATTTGATAAAAGATGAAACTAATTACTAGTGGGACACAAACCAAGCTAGAGTCGGGATAATAGTAGTAACATGGACAAGTTTAAGGAATTGTTTTTTGAGAATTATTTCTCACCAAGTATGCAAGCCAGGATGGAAGTTAAGTTTCTAAAGTTGAAGCAAGAGAATATGTTTGTTTCAGAATACGCCGCCAAATTCAACGAGTTAGCTAGATTCACTCCACATCAAGTGGAATGACAATACCCAATCGAAAAACAAGTCAGGAGAGAGTGGGAAGAAAGGTGAGTCGTGTGCAGTTTGCGATAAAAATCATTAGGGAGTTTGTTTAAAGGGAAAACGATTGTGTTTTAACTGTGGCCAAGATGGACATATCTCTCCCAATTGTCCCAATCCAAAGAAGATATAAGGTTTTTTTCGTGTAGATCGCCAGATCATGAAATTTGTAACTGTCCAAAGAAGAATGCAAAAAAAGGAAACAACAATAGAGGAAACAACAGTGGGACACTGATGATGAAAAGACCTGCTCAGCCAAGAAGATCGAGGGTGCACACATTTAACATGACAGTTCAGGATGCAGTCGCTTTAAAGGAAGCAATGCTGGGTAAAATTTCAATTAGTAATATAGTTGCATATGTATTATTTAATAGATATCACTGTGAGGTGATGTTCCTTTACGGATCTGAGTCACAGATTAGTATCGCGCATATATAAAAATGAAGGAATTGATGATACAACTTTAAAAGTTATTAGAATATGAGTATATCCATGTGGTCTATGGTAACCCTTAGAGGTTCCAAAATAAAATGAGAGAAAACACAAGTTGCTTAATATATTAAAAGAATACTTGATGAGTGAGTTTTATACCCATGAATTGGATACATTCGGGCTTAATTTATTATTGTTCTTAAGTCTTTTAGGATGTTTTTATGTGTTTGTGTCTATTCATGCATATTTTATGTTATTTTATAGGAATTGGGACAAGTTACATGGATCGATGTTTGGGGTGGCTAGATTCGCGTTTTCGGCTTGCCATTTACACAGCAGCCACTTCGGAGCCAATTTTACTATAGCTCCTGACATTATTTCGACAAACTTCAAGAATGAAAGTTGTAGATCTACTTCTCCTCTTTCCGGAACATCTTGAATCATCAAAATCGGAGTTCGGACGAAGAAGTTATGGCCATTTTCCCAAAGGACGTCGGAGCAGAAAATGTCAGATTTTGGGCCAGCGCCGGGGCGCGATTTTTAGTGTATTTTACAGCGCCGGGGCGCTAGGGGGCAGACTCCAGCGTCGTTGCCTAGCGTTGGGGCACTGGGGGAAGGGTTTGGTGCGGCCTGGACGCGTTTTGGGCGAATTTTGACACCTTTTAGACTCTAAATTGGATTGGGTTTGTTCCTAAACTAAAAATTGTACTTGTAACCTATAAATACATGATGTAAGACATAAAATAAAGGGAGATTACATAGCTTAGCCTAGATTAAACACTCCTTTAGATTAGAAAATAACCCTAGTTCTTATTAGTTTTGGAGATTGAAGCAACTTGGAGACCATTGAAGATTAAGAGCAAGAGCAAGAGGGGAGTATCAGATTTGCTGACAACGGATTCTATTCTCTTCTCTCATCTTACTTTTATCTTTTGATGTCTATTCAGTTGTGGATTCTTGGTTTTAATTCATTAATTATGAACTAACTATTTTTGAGATTTCAATTGAACTTTTTATGGCTATGAATTAGTTATTCATTATATTCTAATTATTTATGTTAAAGTGAGTTGTTTATCTTGTCTTGTGCTTATTGCTTAATTATTTGATCAAGAATTACTTTTTGTTACTCTAGAAGGAATTGGAAGAGGAATTCTAGGGTTAGAAGCTGGGCATGATATCATGTGACTTAGTTATTTGCACTGGTGAATAATTAGGTTTGTGAATAGAATGGAAATATCTTTTTCGCCGCATGTAACACATAAGGAATTGGGATTAGAATGAGTTTAATTCAATTGTTTTGCATATGAATATAGCAAGATTAATCTGGATTAAATAGAAGGCAATTGATCACTTGGAAAAGGGCTCTTGGCAATTGAGAATTCCTGTTAACAATTCAGTAGGCATAATAATTGGGATAATTGGATAATTGATTTATAGTTCATAATTGGGGATATTGAAGTCTTAATCTTTATTTATTTGAATTTATTCGTTAAAATCTTAGTTTTAATTAGTTAATTTAGTTTTCTTAATTAGAAGAAACACGATTTGAGATTGTTTAAATAAAATTAGTTTGGTTAAGAATTAGTACTTGGTGATTTTTATTAAATAATTCCTCGTGGGAACAATACTCTACTTTCACTTTATTACTTGTTGACCGTGTATACTTGCACGTATTCATTGATTGCGAAATCGATCAACAATACTATTGTGAGTAAGATGTTGATTCCTAAATATAACAGGTAAATATGAGTTATGCCAAGTCAAATGAGACTTGAGTTAAGCAAATATTGTTTGCCCTGAATTGGGTTAGAAAAGAATAAAAGAAGTAATAAAATATGATTAGAGTAATTCAGTAACAATTAATTGATTAATAATAAGTGTCTAAGGATAGACATAATTTTAATGTAAGCTAATAGTGATTTCGGGGACGGAATAAGGAGAGGAGAATGTAAGGACCGAGATTTTTACATTATTATATATGTAAATTTTTACGAATAATTTTTTTTTTACTTGAATCATATAAGTGAATATATGAATTAAGCAAGATAGTTAATTTATTTATTTTAAGTTAACTAAGATGAATACTTAATCAATTTGATTAAGGAATAGTAATATAAGTTATGTTAAAAATTAACATAGCTTGAATGTTAACCGTGAATGGTAAATTAAAAAGATCTACAATATTTAAGAAATTAATTATTGATATAGATTATATAAAATGATTATATGATTATATGATTATGTGAGTATTTAAATATAACAAGGATTTATCAATAATGATAAATATGTTATGACATATGTGAATTATAGGTGATTAAATAAATATATATTATTAATGTGTATATATTTATTTAGTATGTAAAGAGAATCAAAAGGAAAGCAACATAACCTAATTATATATTAGGTATACAAATTAAATAACCTAAGGGTTATAATATGGAAGAATGTTAGTATTTAAAATATATACTAATCCTAAGGTATCTATTTTATACATTTCAATTAATTAATTTTTACTTAAGTAAAGCAAGTCTAATTGGGCTATAAAATTTAATGTACATGAGTGATAATTTAAATTACAAATGAGTGCATGGAAACCCTAATTAAATGATTAGGGTAAGATAAAATTAAGAGTATTGAACTATGTTAATTTTCATGGCCTAAGGAATTAATTTAAAAGCCCAAAAGAATTTAATTAAAGCCCAATCTTTTAGCCAATTGAAGATGAATTTTTTAGACATTTAGTAAAGCTAAATAAAGCATTAAAAGAAAACAAAAATTGGGAGAAAAGAGGGCCACATGGCCGGCTATAAGGAGATGAGAAATGAGGTAATTAATGAAATGATTTTATTTACTAACTCCTACCAACTCAAGCCAAGTGTTAGCATATCATTTAGCCACATTCTTTTAACTGAATTTACAAGAAATTGAAGAGATAATAAAGAGAAAGAAAAAAAAGTTGGAATATTAGTATAGATATAGGAATAATATATCTATACATTTTACTAATTATATTAAACCCCATTTATTTTTGCAAGTAAACTTTTCAATTTTTAAAGCTAACAAAACCAAAAAGAGAGAGAGAGGAGGAGGGAGCCTTCGACAACCACACCGAGGAGAGGAGGGAGAGTTTTTGTTAAGTCATAAAAGCCCCATAATATGGGAGGTCCCCAGATCCGGGTCCCAAATCACCACGGATCTGGTACACTATTTCTATAACTATTACTGAGGATATAAACATAAATTGTTTATACAATATACTTTATACATTAAACCCCAAGGTCGAGTAACCTTAACTTATACACAATTCATAACCTAATTGACATACAATGCCATTATCATAAATTACTGTTACATTTCTAGTTGCACAAAATAATTCCAAGCTGGACTTGTCTTTGACCTTTCCTTGTATCTAACGTATTCTTCTTAATCTGCAATGTGTATCATGATATAACAAGGGTGAGCAACAAGTTTACCCAACAAGTTTAAGTTTAATAAATCAAAGATATATCATGATAGAAAGAATTGAACAATAAGCTGGCTACAATTCTATAATATAATTGAGAACTAGCATGAACAAACTTTCATAGATGAATGAACATTGAACATAAACATATCGATTATATCTGGACCGAATGGTAATGAAGGTGATTAGCCTTTCATACCTAATGAATACTTGCAATATGCACTGAGTACGATTCAATAATTCATAGACATGGTAATCACTAATGATTATCCACAAGTATATTTGAATAAACAACTCAAAGTTGAGTTAAGGAAAACTTACATGTTCGGTTGACCTAGTATCAAGTCAAAATATTGCAGTTTGAGTTGAATCTGACACAATTCTGACATCCTAACAGCCTAGTCAGACAAATATCGAGCTTAAGTTCAATTAAACTCTGCCTAAACACTTAACGATTATCTTAGATAATTATATTATATATCAATCAAAATAATTTTCCAAGTCTCACAATAATTTTCACATAATTATTATCATTTATGTAAGACCCCAACTTATTATAAATGAACTTGAATTTCTCTATTTATTATTTTGAAATAGTAAGGGTTGAATTGATTAATGTGGTTAGTTATGGGTAAAATGCGCAAATATTTCAAATAAGCAAGTGGTTATAAAATATTCATTGTTGTCGGGGAATATTCGTTTGGTCGTGGAATATTCTTCCTGTTGGAGAATATTCGTACGACGGCGCAGCCTTTTGGGGGCCCCATAACGGAAAGTGATTGGATGAAGAAAACGACAAGTATGATTTTTTATAAATAACGGCATAGTTGTTACCGAATTAACAACTTTGTTGAAATACCCATTCGTTAAAATCTGATGTCTGGCGTTGTTGCGAGAGCAATGCGGTATTGCACCAATTATTAATTTTACGTAAGAAGGCACTACTCAATAATTGTTACAGTAATTATTGTTCAATATTTTATTTTATTGATTCAATAATTGCTACGTTGATATTTTATATTATTGTTGTTTTAATAATTGTCACTACACAATATTTCCCATTATCAAATCAATGATTCATATTATTTTAATAATATTACTAGATAACATTATTGGCAATGTCTAGAAAGTTACATCTAAGGAGAGGTTTGGTCACCTAATTGTGCTTGAAAGAAGGAGAAATTCTTATTGAAAGCCCCTCTTTCCTACAAGGCGGCTTAGTTGTCATTATTGTGATTCTGTAATATTATTTATAAATAATTAATTATTGATTTATATGATAAGAAAAATATTTATTTATGTGGATATAAATGGAGGAATTTTTAGAAAAGTGACAATTGTTGAAAATTAATATTTTATCTTTTCTGATAAAATAATTTATTATTATATTATAATAATATAATAATGGTGATATTTTTACAATGAATGTGTGATATGTGTGTAAATGAGGAGGAGGAGTATTTTGTTACTAAAAATATTTAAAACATGTTTTTCATGTTTGTGGACCCAATTTCTTGACTGAAATTTGATTATAGCCTGTAAAATCGTCCATATGTGGATTTCGGTCAATTTCTGTTTGGAATTTGGAAACACTTAAACTTACAAAGTTGTAGAGAATTGAATCTCCTATAGAAGGACTTGAGATTCAAATTTTTCTGATAAAAGGGCTATTTATTATGAATTATTGAAGTTCTGAAGTTCCGAAATAATTGATTTTTGGAGGTTTTAATTATGTTTATTAACAAAAACGTTTTTTTTTTGTTTTGTAGGCTACACTAACATGTGCAAAATAAACCGAGATCGGTTGTCTAAGGTGGGCGTGAAAGTTATATATATATATATATATATATATATATATATATATATATATATAGTTTTTGAACTTGCCAACTATTCTATCGACATTCAATTTATCCCACCATTTAATGAGAAAACGGCGAGAGACATGAGAAATAGAACTAATAACTGTCTGAGCTGTCCTAATACCTATGGACGACGGAAACTGAAAAACTGTGACTTCCTGGGGAGCTAAAATGACATATTTCCATTTAAGAATCCAAGGGATTTTATATTTACTACAGAATATAAGGAAAACTGGAATTTCCTCATATTTTGGATGATAGTTACTATAGTCTTTGAAATGCTCCAATTTGTGCTAAGAGAGAGTAGGAAGGATTTCAAAGCACAACCCAAGTCTTGTCCACCAGAGGATGAACCATTTAGGAAATTGACTCTTGAATTTGTGGTCAAATTGTAAGAACCACGAATGACTATGATCTTCATTTTGGTGAAGAAAAATCTTATACCAAGCCTCAATATAATCATAATAGGAATAAGAGCTGGAATGATTAGAAAGGGACCTGAGATCTGAAGGATGACTACCCCAATCGGAAAGATTGAGAATTTGTTTAATGTACAACGAATGATAAAGGTGTTTGGATTTATCATCGTTGGCATAGATGGGTTTAATAAAGACTGACTCGGTTTCTAGAAGGATGTCCTTATAATACACAAGGGATTTATAAGGAGCCATAGGGAGGAAATGCCATCCAGTAGGAAAATACTGGGCAGCCAATTTAACTGGGTCATCTTTGCGCTTCATTGATAATTCAATATGAAACAGATGTTGATCATATTTAGTGCGATACTCAGAAGCTGGGTAACTAGTTTTGATGAGGTTGCCCTCGATTGATTAGCAAAAATGTCAAATGCTTCTGGTTGACTAGCTAGAGCAGATGAATAGGGCTTGGGGACTGTACCAAGCACCTGAAATTTATTATGAGTGGTTTGACTAACTAGGTGGGGAACAACAGTTCCTCTTAACTGATTGCCTGGACCGGAAGAACGACCATGACCACGAGAAGATGAATTATTGATACTCTAATGGTCTTATCAAACGATGATAAATCCAAACTCCTTTATCATTCGTTGTACATTAAACAAATTCTCAATCTTTCCGATTGGGGTAGTCATCCTTCAGATCTCAGGTCCCTTTCTAATCATTCCAGCTCTTACTGCTATTATGATTATATTGAGGCTTGGTATAAGATTTTTCTTCACCAAAATGAAGATCATAGTCATTCATGGTTCTTACAATTTGACCACAAATTCAAGAGTCAATTTCCTAAATGGTTCATCCTCTGGTGGACAAGACTTGGGTTGTGCTTTGAAATCCTTCCGGCTCCTCTCTTAGCACAGCTGGAGCATTTCAGTACTTATAGTAAATATCATCCAAAATATGAGGAAATTACAATTTTCCTTATATTCTGTAGTAAATATAAAATCCCTTGGATTCTTAAATGGCAATATGTCATTTTAGCTCCCCAGGATGTCACAGCCATCTCATCGTCCATAGGTATTAGGTATTAGGACAACTGTATGCTTATTAGTCCTATTTCTCATGTCTCTCGCCGTTTTCTCATTAAATGGTGGGATAAATTCGGTGTCGATAGAATAATTGGCAAAGTTCAAAAAGAATTTTTGACTAAACCTTTATTGACTCCTCCAGTTACTACGACCATTACCGGAGAATCTTCTAGTAAAACAGTCACCAGAACAACTAAAAAATTAAAAGAAAAATCAGTTGTTCCTCCAGACCCTATTGAAGTCACTAATGTTTATAGTTACTCCAACTCTCAATTAAGGCTTCTTGCCGACGCCATTCATATGAGACTTGACCAGTTACGCGAAGAATCAGATAAAGCTTCTTCTCAGTCCAAAGAAGAAGAATCCAGTCAAAATCTTGAAGACAAAGATGATTGTGATCCCTATGGCACTATCAACCTTCAAGACGCTCAGGATCCCTTCTCCTGATCTCCTGTCAACCTTTAGCACTTTGCCTGGCGACCAAGTTAGCCAAGATTTGCTCCGTGCACTTAGTCATCACCACCGCCTCCAGACTAGTCATCAACATCTTACCTTTTCCACCAAACGCAAGACTCGATCGAGACATCCTGCCCCATGCGCGCATTAGTCAAAGAGACTTTGCTTCCCACCAAAGCGATTCTTTTTCTTTTACTTTACTTTAGTAAATATAATATGTTTTTTATTTATACTTTTACTTCAGTTAATGTAAGAGTAACCTTGTAAATAGTTCATTTGCTTGTTCTATAAAAGGAAATTGAATTCATTTGGTAAGGCAGACTTCAAAAGACGCTAAGTTCCTTCTCAGTTGAATCTTTAGCCTCTACCGTTGTTAGCCTTCCTTTACCCCTCTTCTTCTAATGTTCTTAATTCAGTAAAACTAGTAAGTCATTTTATTTTCTGCACTTGTAAATAGTTCGAATTACCAATTAATAAAATTGTTTTTATTTAGTATTTTATTTTTGTGTTTGTATGTGCTCTCATGTTCTTCTCTTTATCATCTCATTCCACCCCAAATGGTATCAGAGCCAAGATTGTTTGTTGTTAGTAACTGCATAGTAAGATCTTTTTAATCAAACTTCTCTTTGCTTTTTCAAAATTATCTTCTTCCTCAGAGTTCTGAAGTCACCTTACTTACTTGTAGTCCACCTAGTTCATTTCTAACCTTTGTAAGTCTCCAGGGTGTGAGCAGTGTCAGGTTATAGAACATAGGTATGAGTCTACTTAGGGTAAACGGGGTATGCATAAATGAACCTTAAATAAGATTTTGTTTTGAAAACAGTTAAGATGAGTAGATTATTCAGATCTAGCTCTTCAGTTAGTAACAGGTCAGCCTTGCCTCCTCTCCCTGACATCGTCAACCAAGAAGAACATAGTTATGAAAACATTAGTCAAGTGTTACATAATTGGAACATACCTAAGGTATCTCCAAAAGAAATTTATCAGTCAAACTTGAATGTTCATGCTCTTAATAAAAGTCCTAAAGATCAAACAGTTTTAATTCAAAGTTCAACTAGTGATGCTAATATCCAGATCCCGAGAACAATTCTCTAGAATTATATTACTTTACCTAGTCAATGGACTTTATCGAATAAATTACCACAACAGCACATAATTAACAATTTATTAAATTTAGAAAATATCAAACAATTTTCTGATGGGACTGTTAAGATTAGTTTTGAACGCACTAGAACACCAGTCATTATTGAAGATATTTCCAGTTCTTCAGCACATTCAGTTATTCATACTAGAAGAGATACTGAAGTACTTAGTAACCCTTCAGTTAGTGATATCAAACTTAAAGGTATCTTTAATCAAGGTCAAGTTAGTCATTCGTGTTATACCCAGAATGATCCTAATGAAGATGAAGGTTCTTCTTCTCCGGCATCTTCTGTGTATCCCACTCAGTCTGATTTTAATGCCCCGATTCATAATCAGTTAAGAGTCATTAAAAAGGATTTCATTGTAGATTAGGATAATTCAGTAAAAGATTTTAATTCAAAATCTAATAAAGAAAAAAGACATCTATTCAGATCTAATCACCCTGTTGAAAAGGAAAGAGACAAAATAGTTAATAGATGGAAAAGATTTGTTAAAAAATGAAGAAATTAACGTTACTTTTTACGATTGGTATGAACAATATCAAAGTAAATGTAATGTTATTAATAAAACTCAATGGATTAAAGAAGACAAATCAAAAATTTCGTCTAGTCATCCTCCTTTAGAAACAGTTCTACTTCCAGTTAAAAATACCTTAGTTATTGCTAGTCCTTTTAAAATCCCTGATGGAACTTATGATGATAAAAAAATAATTGAGCAATTAAACTTTAGTAATCAATATCTAGCAACTGTAGGAAAACAGCTAGATAGAATTGAAGAAAAATTTGAAGAAAATATTATTAAAAAACCTGATTCAAAAATTGAACAACCTTTAATTAAATTACTAGAAAACATATATAATTTAGGTTTACCTAATGAAGATAGTGAACTTGTTCAGTTTATTGATAAGTTATTTAAAAAACTTAAAACTGAAGCAGGTCCAAGTAGAACTATTACTATTATCGATCAAATGGAGTCTAATGATGATAACGACAGTTCCTCTGTGCACTCTAATCACTCATCTGTTTCGAACCTAAATGAACAGCTAAACAAATTAACTGTAAATAACACAAGTATTACCAGAAATTGGTATTCTAGACCTACTCCTCCGGATCTACAGTTCGAAGAGAGAAATCTAGATAAACAATTTTCTGTTTCATCTAATAAAATATATGAATGGAATATTGATGGATTTAGTGAACAAGAAATTCTTAATAAATTAAATCATATGTCTATTGTAGCTAATAGCTATATTACTAAATTCAACAACCTGTCCCAGCCAGACATAGTTGAATTAATAGCTAGTGGATTTACTGGTATTTTCAGATCTTGGTGGGAGAAACATCTCACAGAAGATATTAGAGTATCAATAATTCATGCTATCCAAAGAGATAATGACGGCAATCCCATCTTTGATGAGGAAGCTGGCATTGGTTCGCCTGGTGGAGTTAATACTTTAATTTTTACCATTATTAAACATTTTATTGGAACTCCTAGTAACATCACTGAAAGAATTCATGATCAGCATAGTAACCTCACTTGTCCCACCCTAAGTGATTTTAAGTGGTATAAAGATGTATTTACTTCACGAGTTATGATGCGCACTGATAGTAATAAACCATTTTGTAAAGAAAAATTCGTTATTGGTTTACCTTCTTTGTTTGCACATAAAGTTAGAGAAGAGTTGAGTAAAAATTTAGGATATATTAATTATGATAACTTAACCTATGGTGATATCATAAGTTATATTCAAAAAATAGGATTAAAAATGTGTATTGACTTTAAATTAGCTAAGCAAGCTAGTAAAGATAAAAATAAAGCCAAATACGAATTAGGCACCTTCTGTGAACAGTATGGTTTACCCCCTGTGGCTCCCTCAAAAAGAAAGCATAGACACAAACATTAACATATTGAGTCTCAGCATAAGAGTAATAGACGTCGTAAAAGGAGATATAATCAAGATAATAATAAGACTAATCAAGATTCTTATTATAAGAAACCTAAGTCAACACACAAATCAACTAAATCAAAGAAATTTGATAAAAGTAAAATTGTCTGTCACAATTGTGGGCAGAAAGGGCACTTTAAAAGTGAGTGCAGGGTTAAGCAAAAATTAGCTCATTTAAATATCTCAGCCGAAGACACTGAACAGTTATTAGAATTAATGAGAAATGAAAATAACAATAGTAATAAAGAAGTTTCAGACATCCCAGAATCTTCTAGTAATAACACCTGTAGTGATGAGTCAAATAGTGATAATGAAGTCACCATATGTACAGAAAATTGCAGTAATAACTGTTGCAAAAGAATTAATGTAATTACCAAAGATGATGAAGAAAGCTCTTTGTTAATTGATTTAATTAGTAAAATTACTGACCTTGGATTAAAAACTCAATATATGAATCAGTTTAAAGATTCATTAACTAAAGATAAGAAAGTTACTGATAAGGTTCTTAGAGCCAAATAAAAGCCCATTTTCAGTCTTAATAAAACACTTGAGAGGTTTAAGTCCCCGGTTAAAGAAATTACCCTCCCTGAGTTAAATCAAGAAGTTAATAAACTCAAGAAAGAGATTTCTAACTTAAAATTAGATATTTCTAAATTAAGAAAAGAGATTGATGATAAATAATCAGATCTTCATATACAAGATTCCTCTTCTAGTGATGAAAGTCATGATGAACCAGAATCTTCTGGTACAAAAAAAGAACCTGATCTCTTTATTCAAGGGCTCTCCCTTAAAAGAATTAAGGACATTACCATTCAAAAATGGTATATTTTAATTAATTTAGTCATTGATAAAACTTTCCCTATACAGCTCCCTGCTTTGGTTGATACTGGTGCAGACTTAAACTGTATTCAAGAAGGTCTTATCCCCACTAGGTATTATTAAAAAACTAGTGAAAAACTTAATTCAACTAATGGTAGTCAAATGGAAATAAAATATAAATTACCTAATGTGCATATTTGTCAAGACAGTATGTGTTTTAAAACTTCATTTGTTTTAATTCGCAATCTTACTGATAAAATCATTTTAGGATTACCGTTTATATATTTATTATATCCATTTACTACTAGTAATAAAGGTTTAAGCTACAAACATTTAGGAAAAAGGATTACATTTAAATTCCTAGTCAAACCAAAAGAAAGAGATTTAAAATTTATTCAAGAAGAATCAATTTCTAAATCATTGAATCTGTTAAACTGTAAAGTTACCCACTTAGGTTTCCTCAAAGAAGAAATTAGGTATCAACAAGTTGAAGAACAACTTAAGAGTAACAGAGTTCAAGAAAAGATAAATGAATTAAAAGATTATTTAATAAAAAAATTATGTTCTGATTCTCCCAATGCTTTTTGGCATAGGAAGAATCACACAGTTAGATTACCCTATGCTAAAGAATTTAAAGAACATTTAATTCCCACCAAAGCTAGGCCTATTCAGATGAGTCATGAGCAGATGAAGTTATGTAAAAATGAAATTAATGACCTTCTTAGTAAAGATTTAATTAGACATAGTAAGTCACCATGGTCTTGCCCAGCCTTTTATGTTAACAATGAAGCTGAAAAAGAAAGAGGTGTCCCTCGTCTAGTTATTAACTACAAACCATTAAACAAAGTTCTAGAGTGGATTAGATATCCTTTGCCCAATAAGGAAGATCTCCTTAGTAGGTTAAGTGTCTCCACTATCTTTAGTAAATTCGACCTTAAGTCCGGATTCTGGCAAGTTGCTATTCATCCTGATGATAGGTACAAAACGGCATTCACCACTCCGTTCGGTCATTACAAATGGAATGTTCAATCATTTGGACTAAAAAATGCACCCAGTGAATTTTAGAATATTCTTAACAATATTTTGAATCCTTTCAGTCATTTTGTTATTATTTACATCGACGATATCCTTGTACTCTCCAAGACTATTGAAGAGCATATTAAACATTTGAATTCTTTCTTCAAAACAGTTAAAACCAATGGTCTTGTTCTTTCACCTTCCAAGTGTAGTCTGTTTCTGACAAAAGTCAAGTTTCTCGGTCTAATACACTATCATGGACTCACGCGGCCTATTGACAGAGCTATTCAATTCGTCGACCGGTTCCCAGATAAGATTACCGATAAAACTCAGCTACAGAGATTTCTTGGCTCGTTTAATTATATTGGCAAGTTTTACAAGAATCTTAGGAAGATTTGTAAACCTCTATTTCAGCGTTTACAAAGTAATCCCCCTCCATGGACTGACATTCATACTTCCGTCGTCCAACAAGTTAAAAAATATGTTAAGGTTTTGCCTTGCCTTGGCATCTCTAATGATTCAGCTTTCAAAGTAGTTGAAACTGATGCCTCTGACGTTGGATTCGGTGGCATACTCAAGCAAAAGTTAACTCCTACTTCTGATGAACAAATTGTTTGTTTCCATTTAGGCGCATGGAATACTACACAGTTAAAATACAGTACAATTAAAAAGGAGATTTTATCGCTTGTATTATGTATTAAAAAATTTTAGAGAGATCTATTGAATCAAAAATTTCTAGTTAGAATAGATTGTAAGTCAGCAAAATTCATTCTTGAAAAAGACGTTGAAAAACGTTGCCTCTA
Source organism: Panax ginseng (assembly GCA_020205605.1). Taxonomy (NCBI): domain Eukaryota; kingdom Viridiplantae; phylum Streptophyta; class Magnoliopsida; order Apiales; family Araliaceae; genus Panax; species Panax ginseng. The sequence goes on along the minus strand of CM035143.1, from coordinate 62,958,023 downwards.
AGCATTCATTCGCTAGATGGCAAGCTATTTTAAGTATTTTCGATTTTGATATTGAATATATTAAAGGTAGTAACAACTCAGTTCCTGATTTTCTCACACGTGAGTTCATTAACACAGGTACTGTTGCAGCAAAATGAGTGTGCGAGGAGGTTCATCTTCTCATGGTCATGGCCGTTCTTCCGGTCTAGGCAATCAGTTAAGAGGAACTATTGTTCCCCACCCAGTAAGTCAAACCACTCATAATAAATTTCAGGTGCTTGGTACAGTCCCCAAGCCCTATTCATCTGCTCTAGCTAGTCAACTAGAAGCATTTGACATTTTTGCTAATCAATCGAGGGCAACCTCATCAAAACCCAGTTACCCAGCTTCTGAGTATCGCACTAAATATGATCAACATCTGTTTCATATTGAATTATCAATGAAGCCCAAACATGACACAGTTAAATTGGCTGCCCAATATTTTCCTACTGGATGGCATTTCCTCCCTATATCTCCTTATAAATCCCTTGTGTATTATAAGGACATCCTTCTAGAAACCGAGTCAGTCTTTATTAAACCCATCTATGCCAACGATGATAAATCCAAACTCCTTTATCATTCGTTGTACATTAAACAAATTCTCAATCTTTCCGAATGGGGTAGTCATCCTTCAGATCTCAGGACCCTTTCTAATCATTCCAGCTCTTACTGCTATTATAATTATATTGAGGCTTGGTATAAGATTTTTCTTCACCAAAATGAAGATCATAGTCATTCATGGTTCTTACAATTTGACCACAAATTTAAGAGTCAATTTCCTAAATGGTTCATCCTCTGGTGGACAAGACTTGGGTTGTGCTTTGAAATCCTTCTGGCTCCTCTCTTAGCACAGCTGGAGCATTTCAGTACTCATAGTAACTATCATCCAAAATATGAGGAAATTCCAGTTTTCCTTATATTCTGTAGTAAATATAAAATCCCTTGGATTCTTAAATGGCAATATGTCATTTTAGCTCCCCAGGAAGTCACAGTTTTTCAGTCTCCGTCGTCCGTAGGTATTAGGACAACTCAGACAGTTATTAGTCATATTTCTCATGTCTCTCGCCGTTTTCTCATTAAATGGTGGGATAAATTCGGTGTCGATAGAATAGTTGGCCAAGTTCAAAAAGAATTTCCGACTAAACCTTTATTGACTCCTCCAGTTATTAAGACCATTATCGGAGAATCTTCCAGTAAAACAGTCACCAGAACAACTAAAAAATCAAAAGAAAAATCAGTTGTTCCTCCAGACCCTATTGAAGTAACTAATGTTTCTAGTTACTCCAACTCTCAATTAAGGCTTCTTGCCGATGCCATTCATATGAGACTTGACCAGTTACGCGAAGAATCAGATAAAGCTTCTTCTCAGTCCAAAGAAGAAGAATCCAGTCAAAATCTTGAAGACGAAGATGATTATGATCCCTATGGCACTGTCACCCTTCAAAACGCTCAGGATCCCTTCTCCGATCTCTCCGTTAACCTTCAAAGACCTATGTTGAAGCCTTAGTTAGCCAAAGACCTTCTCCCAAGTGACCTAGTCATCACCGCCTCCTAAACTTAGTTATCAAGATCTTCCGCTTCCACCACCAAAAGCAAAGAATCATCAGAGATCATCGGCCATGCTGGCCAAGCATTAGTCAAAAGAGACGCCCGCTTCCATCAAAAAAGCGATTCTTTTTTTTCTTTTACTTTACTTTAGTAAATGTAATATGTTTTTTACTTGTACTTTTACTTCAGTTAATGCAATAGTAACCTTGTAATCAGTTCATTTCCTTGTTCTATAAAAGGAAACTGAATTCATTTGGTAAGGCAGACTTCAAAAGACGCTGAGTTCCTTCTTAGTTGAATCTTTAGCCTCTACAGTTGTTAGCCTTCCTTTACCCCTCTTCTTCTAATGTTCTTAATTCAGTAAAACTAGTAAGTCATTTTATTTTTTGCACTTGTAAATAGTTCGAATTACCAATTAATAAAACTATTTTTATTTAGTAATTTAATTGCGTTTGTATGCGCTCTCATGTTCTTCTCTTTATCATCTCATTCTGCCCCAAATGGTATCATTTCGCCCCAAATGGTATTTAAGCCAAGATTGTTTGTTGTTAATAAATGCATAGTAAGATCTTTTTAATCAAACTTCTCTTTGCTTTTTCAAAATTATCTTCTTCCTCAGAGTTCTGAAGTCACCTTACTTACCTGTGGTCCACCTAGTTCATTTCTAACCTTTGTAAGTCTCCAGGGTGTGAGCAGTGTTGGGTTATAGAACATAGGTATGAGTCTACTTAGGGTAAACGGGGTATGCATGAATGAACCTTGAATATGATTTTGTTTTGAAAATAGTTAAGATGAGTAGATTATTCAAATCTAGCTCTTCAGTTAGTAACAGGTCAGCCTTTCCTCCTGTCCCTGACATCGTCAACCAAGAAGAACATAGTTATGAAAACATTAGTCAAGTGTTACATAATTGGAACATACCTAAGGTATCTCCAAAAGAAATTTATCAGTCAACCTTTTTAGATAATTTCAAATTAGATTATAATGTTAAAACAGTTGAAAAGGTTTATGCAATTAACAAAGAATATGAAAATTGTAGTCTTTTATCTCCAGAAATTATTAAAAACATAGAAAAAAGGGTTATAATTTTATTCATATAGCTCTTGTTCAAGTTGCAGTTAAACCACTCTACAGAAAAGGAATTAGATCATCTATCCACCTCTGTCTTAGAGATGCTAGATTTTTAAATTATTACCCTAGTATTATTGGTGCCATTGAAGCAAGCTTGCATAATGGTCCTATACATTTCAATTGCTTTCCTGATTTCACCTTGAGTCTTAGTGATCAAAATTTATTTAAACCCTTATCATTAAATATTAAAACTACAGGTGAGATTACTCAAATGATTGAAGGATCGCAACCTATTGCTTTGATTTACAGGATTTATTATAAGACTATGAAGTTAAACTTGAATGTTCATGCTCTTAATAAAAGTCCTAAAGATCAAACAGTTTTAATTCAAAGTTCAACTAGTGATGCTAATATCCAGATCCCGAGAACAATTCTCTGGAAGTATATTACTTTACCTAGTCAATGGACTTTATCGAATGAATTACCACAACAGCCCATAATTAACAATTTAGAAAATTTAGAAAATATCAAACAATTTTCTGATGGGACTGTTAAGATTAGTTTTGAACGCACTAGAACACCAGTCATTATTGAAGATATTTCCAGTTCTTCAGCACCTTCAGTTATTCATACTAGAAGAGATACTGAAGTACTTAGTAACCCTTAAGTTAGTGATATCAAACTTAAAGGTATCTTTAATCAAGGTCAAGTTAGTCATCCGTGTTATACCCAGAATGATCCTAATGAAGATGAAGGTTCTTCTTCTCTGGCATCTTCTGTGTATCCCACTCAGACTAATTTTAATGCCCCGATTCACAATCAGTTAAGAGTCATTAAAAAGGATTTCATTGTAGATTGGGATAATTTAGTAAAAGATTTTAATTCAAAATCTAATAAAGAAAAAAGACATCTATTCAGATCTAATCACCCTGTTAAAAAGGAAAGAGACAAAATAGTTAATAGATGGAAAAGATTTATTAAAAATGAAGAAATTAACGTTACTTTTTACGATTGGTATGAACAATATCAAAGTAAATGTAATGTTATTAATAAAACTCAATGGATTAAAGAAGACAAATCAAAAATTTCGTCTAGTCATCCTCCTTTAGAAACAGTTCTACTTCCAGTTAAAAATACCTTAGTTATTGCTAGTCCTTTTAAAATCCCTGATGGAACTAATGATGATAAAAAAATAATTGAGCAATTAAACTTTAGTAATCAATATCTAGCAACTATAGGAAAACAGCTAGATAGAATTGAAGAAAAATTGGAAGAAAATATTATTAAAAAACCTGATTCAAAAATTGAACAACCTTTAATTAAATTACCAGAAAATAGATATAATTTAGGTTTACCTAATGAAGATAGTGAACTTGTTCAGTCTATTGATAAGTTATTTAAAAAACTTAAAACTGAAGTAGGTCCAAGTAGAACTATTACTATTATCGATCAAGTGGAGTCTAATGATGATAACGACAATTCCTCTGTGCACTCTAATCACTCATCTGTTTCGAACCTAAATGAACAACTAAACAAATTAACTGTAAATAACACAAGTATTACCAGAAATTGGTATTCTAGACCTACTCCTGCGGATCTATAGTTCGAAGAGAGAAATCTAGATAAACAATTTTTTGTTTCATCTAATAAAATATATGAATGGAATATTGATGGATTTAGTGAACAAGATATTCTTAATAAATTAAATCATATGTCTATGGTAGCTAATAGTTATATCACTAAATTCAACAACCTGTCCCAGCCAGACATAGTTGAATTAATAGCTAGTGGATTTACTGGTATTCTCAGATCTTGGTTGGAGAAACATCTCACAGAAGATATTAGAGTATCAATAATTCATGCAATCCAAAGAGATAATGACGGCAATCCCATCTTTGATGAGGAAGCTGGCATTGGTTCGCCTGATGGAGTTAATACTTTAATTTTTACCATTATTAAACATTTTGTTGGAACTCCTAGTAACATCACTGAAAGAATTCATGATCAGCTTAGTAACCTCACTTGTCCCACCCTAAGTGATTTTAGGTGGTATAAAGATGTATTTATTTCACGAGTTATGATGCGCACTGATAGTAATAAACCATTTTGGAAAGAAAAATTCGTTAATGGTTTACCTTCTTTGTTTACACATAAAGTTAGAGAAGAGTTGAGTAAAAATTTAGGATATATTGATTATGATAACTTAACCTATGGTGATATCATAAGTTATATTCAAAAAATAGGATTAAAAATGTGTATTGACTTTAAATTAGCTAAGCAAGCTAGTAAAGATAAAAATAAAGCTAAATACGAATTAGGCACCTTCTGTGAATAGTATGGTTTACCCCCTGTGGCTCCCTCGAAAAGAAAGCATAGACACAAACATAAACATATTGAGTCTCAGCATAAGAGTAATAGACGTCGTAAAAGGAGATATAATCAAGATAATAATAAGACTAATCAAGATTCTTATTATAAGAAACCTAAGTCAACACACAAATCAACTAAATCAAAGAAATTTGATAAAAGTAAAATTGTCTGTCACAATTGTGGGCAGAAAGGGCACTTTAAAAGTGAGTGCAGGGTTAAGCAAAAATTAGCTCAGTTAAATATCTCAGCCGAAGACACTGAACAGTTATTAGAATTAATGAGAAATGAAAATAACAATAGTAATAAAGAAGTTTCAGACATCCCAGAATCTTCTAGTAATAACACCTGTAGTGATGAGTCAAATAGTGATAATGAAGTCACCATATGTACAGAAAATTGCAGTAATAACTATTGCAAAAGAATTAATGTAATTACCAAAGATAATGAAGAAAGCTCTTTGTTAATTGATTTAATTAGAAAAATTACTGACCCTAGATTAAAAACTCAATATATGAATCAGTTAAAAGATTCATTAACTAAAGATAAGAAAGTTACTGATAAGGTTCTTAGAGCCAAATAAAAGCCCATTTTCAGTCTTAATAAAACTCTTGAGAGGTTTAAGTCCCCGGTTAAAGAAATTACCCTCCCTGAGTTAAATCAAGAAGTTAATAAACTCAAGAAAGAGATTTCTAACTTAAAATTAGATATTTCTGAATTAAGAAAAGAGATTGATGATAAAAAAAATCAGATCTTCATATACAAGATTCCTCTTCTAGTGATGAAAGTCATGATGAACCAGAATCTTCTGGTACAAAAGAAGAACCTGATCTCTTTATTCAAGGGCTCTCCCTTAAAAGAATTAAGGACATTACCATTCAAAAATGGTATATTTCAATTAATTTAGTCATTGATAAAACTTTCTCTATACACCCCCCGCCTTGGTTTAAAACTGGGCAGGACTTGAACTGTTATTCAAGAAGGCCTTATCCCCACAAGGTATAAAAAAAAACTAGTGAAAAACTTAATTCAAATTTAATGGTAGTCAAATGGAAATAAAATATAAGTTACCTAATGTGCATATTTGTCAAGACAGTATGTTTTTTAAAACTTCATTTGTTTTAATTCGCAATCTTACTGATAAAATCATTTTAGGATTACCGTTTATATATTTATTATATCTATTTACTACTAGTAATAAAGGTTTAAGCTGCGAACATTTAGGAAAAAGGATTACATTTAAATTTCTAGTCAAACCAAAAAAAAGAGATTTAAAATATATTCAAGAAGAATCAATTTCTAAATCATTGAATCTGTTAAACGGTAAATTTACCCACTTAGGTTTCCTCAAAGAAGAAGTTAGGTATCAACAAGTTGAACAACAACTTAAGAGTAACAGAGTTCAAGAAAAGATAAATGAATTAAAAGATTATTTAATAAAAAATTTATGTTCTGATTCTCCCAATGCTTTTTGGCATAGGAAGAAGCACACAGTTAGATTACCCTATGCTAAAGAGTTTAAAGAACATTTAATTCCCACCAAAGCTAGGACTATTCAGATGAGTCATGAGCAGATGGAGTTATGTAAAAATGAAATTAATGATCTTCTTAGTAAAGATTTAATTAGACATAGTAAGTCACCATGGTCTTGCCTAGCCTTCTGTGTTAACAATGAAGCTGAAAAAGAAAGAGGTGTCCCTCGTCTAGTTATTAACTACAAACCATTAAACAAAGTTCTAGAGTGGATTAGATATCCTTTGCCCAATAAGGAAGATCTCCTTAGTAGGTTAAGTGTCTCCACTATCATCTTAAAATTGACCTTAAGTCCGGATTTCGCAAGTTACTATTCATCCCGATGATAGGTACAAAAACGGCATTCACCACTCCGCTTCTATATCATTATGAATGGAATGTTCAAATATTTGGACTAAAAAATGCACCCAAGTGAATTTCGTAATATTCTTAACAATATTTTGAATCCTTTCACCATTTTATTATTGTTTACATCGATGATATCCTTGTATTCTCCAAGACTATTGAAGAGCATATTAAACATTTGAATTTATTCTTCAAAATGGTTAAAACCAATGGTCTTGTTCTTTCACCTTCCAAGTGTAGTCATTTTCGACAAAAAAGTCGTTTTTCTGATTAATCCTCTATCATGGACTCACGCGGTCTATTGACAGAGCTATTCAATTCGCCGACCGATTCCCAGATAAGATTACCGATAAAACTCAGCTATAGAGATTTCTTGGCTCGCTTAATTATATTGGCAAGTTTTACAAGAATCTCAGGAAGATTTATAAACCTCTATTTCAGCGTTTACAAAGTAATCCCCCTCCATGGACTGACATTCATACTTCCGTCGTCCAACAAGTTAAAAAATATGTTAAGGTTTTGCCTTGCCTTGGCATCTCTAATGATTCAGCTTTCAAAGTAGTTGAAACTGATGCCTCTGACATTGGATTCAGTGGCATACTCAAGCAAAAGTTAACTCCTACTTCTGATGAACAAATTGTTCGTTTCCATTTAGGCGCATGGAATACTACACAGTTAAAATATAGTACAATTAAAAAGGAGATTTTATCGCTCATATTATGTATTAAAAAATTTCAGAGAGATCTACTGAATCTAAAATTTCTAGTTATAATAGATTGTAAGTCAGCAAAATTCATTCTTGAAAAAGACGTTGAAAACGTCGCCTCTAAGCATTCATTCGCTAGATGGCAAGCTATTTTAAGTATTTTCGATTTCGATATTGAATATATTAAAGGTAGTAACAACTCAGTTCCTGATTTTCTCACACGTGAGTTCATTAACAGAGGTATTGTTGCAGCAAAATGAGTGTGCGAGGAGGTTCATCTTCTCGTGGTCATGGTCGTTCTCCTGGTCCCAAGTAATCGCTTAAAGGAACCGTTGTTCCTCACCCGATTAGTCAAACCACTCATAATAAATTTCAGGTGCTTGGTACAGTCCCCAAGCCCTATTCATCTACTCTAGCTAGTCAACCAGAAGCATTTGACATTTTTGCTAATCAATCGAGGGCAACCTCATCAAACCCTAGTTACCCAGCTTCTGAGTATCGCACTAAATATGATCAACATCTGTTTCATATTGAATTACCAATGAAGCTCAAAGATGACCCAGTTAAATTGGCTGCCCAGTATTTTCCTATTGGATGGCATTTCCTCCCTATGGCTCCTTATAAATCCCTTGTGTATTATAAGGACATCCTTCTAGAAACCGAGTCAGTCTTTATTAAACCCATCTATGCCAACGATGATAAATCAAAACTCCTTTATCATTCGTTGTACATTAAACAAATTCTCAATCTTTCCGATTGGGGTAGTCATCCTTCATATCTCAGGTCCCTTTCTAATCCTTCCAGCTCTTATTGTTATTATGATTATATTGAGGCTTGGTATAAGATTTTTCTTCACCAAAATGAAGATCATAGTCATTCGTGGTTTTTATAATTTGACCACAAATTCAAGAGTCAATTTCCTAAATGGTTCATCCTCCGTGGACAAGACATGGGTTGTGCTTTAAAATCCTTCCGATCCTCTCTTAAGACAAATTTTGAGCATTTCAGTACTCATAGTAACTATCATCCAAAATATGAGGAAATTCTAGTTTTCCTTATAATCTGTAGTAAATATAAAATCCCTTGGATTCTTAAATGGCAATATGTCATTTTAGCTCCCCCAGGAAGTCACAGTTTTTCAGTCTCCGTCGTCCATAGATATTAGGACAGCTCAGACAGTTATTAGTCCTATTTCTCATGTCTCTCGCCGTTTTCTCATTAAATGGTGGGATAAATTCGGTGTCGATAGAATAGTTGGCCAAGTTCAAAAAGAATTTCCGACTAAACCTTTATTTACTCCTCCAGTTACTACGGCCAATACTGGAGAATCTTCCAGTAAAACAGTCACCAGAACAACTAAAAAATCAAAAGAAAAATCAGTTGTTCCTCCAGACCCTATTGAAGTCACTAATGTTTCTAGTTACTCCAACTCTCAATTAAGGTTTCTTGCCGACACCATTCATATGAGACTTGACCGCCATACGAAGAATCGATAAAGCTTCTTTCGTTCAAAGAAGAAAATCCAACCAAAATCTTGAAGACGAAGATGATTGTGATCCCTATGGCACTGTCAACCTTCAAGATGCTCAGGATCCTCTCTCTCGATCTCTTAGTCAACCTTTAAGACTGCCTGGCACCTCACGTTAGCAAGATACGCCTTTCCGAAGCTAGTCATCACCGCCTCCGTAGAAGCCTAGTCATCAGCATCTTCTGCTTTTCCACCAAACGCAAAGACTCGCCAGATATCCGCCCCACTTACCGCATTAGTCAAAAAGAGACCGCTTCCAACCAAAAGCGATTCTTTTCTTTTACTTTACTTTAGTAAATGTAATATGTTTTTTACTTGTACCTTTACTTCAGTTAATATAATAGTAACCTTGTAAACAGTTAATTTCCTTGTTCTATAAAAGAAACTGAATTCATTCGGTAAGGCAGACTTCAAAAGACGCTGAGTTCCTTCTCAGTTGAATCTTTAGCCTCTACCGCTGTTAGCCTTCCTTTACCCCTCTTCTTCTAATGTTCTTAATTCAGTCAAACTAGTATGTCATTTTATTTTCTGCACTTGTAAATAGTTCGAATTACCAATTAATAAAACTGTTTTTATTTAGTAATTTAATTGTGTTTGTATACGCTCTCATGTTCTTCTCTTTATCATCTCATTCCACCCCAACTGAAGGGTTAGTAAGTACTTCAGTATATCTTCTGGAATGAATAACTGAAGGTGTTGAAGAACTGGAAATATCTTCAATAATGACTGGTGTTCTAGTGCGTTCAAAACTAATCTTAATAGTCCCATCAGAAAATTGTTTGATATTTTCTAAATTTAATAAATTGTTAATTATGGGTTGTTGTGGTAATTCATTATGAAGAAGTTTCAGACACCCCAGAATCTTCTAGTAATAACACCTGTAGTGATGAGTTAAATATCATTTCCTTGTTCTATAAAAGGAAATTGAATTCATTTGGTAAGGTAGACTTCAAAAGACGCTGAGTTCCTTCTCAGTTGAATCTTTAGCCTCTACCACTGTTAGCCTTCCTTTACCCCTCTTCTTCTAATGTTCTTAATTCAGTAAAACTAGTAAGTCATTTTATTTTTTGCACTTGTAAATAGTTCGAATTACCAATTAATAAAACTGTTTTTATTTAGTAATTTAATTGTGTTTGTATGCGCTCTCATGTTCTTCTCTTTATCATCTCATTCCGCCCCAACTGAAGGGTTACTAAGTACTTCAGTATCTCTTCTAGTATGAATAACTGAAGGTGCTGAAGAACTGGAAATATCTTCAATAATGACTGGTGTTCTAGTGCATTCAAAACTAATCTTAACAGTCCCATCAGAAAATTGTTTGATATTTTCTAAATTTAATAAATTGTTAATTATGGGCTGTTGTGGTAATTCATTATGAAGAAGTTTCAGACATCCTAGAATCTTCTAGTAATAACACCTGTAGTGATGAGTCAAATATCATTTCCTTGTTCTATAAAAGGAAACTGAATTCATTTGGTAAGGTAGACTTCAAAAGACGTTGAGTTCCTTCTCAGTTGAATATTTAGCCTCTACCGCTGTTAGCCTTCCTTTACCCCTCTTCTTCTAATGTTCTTAATTCTAATATATTCGGTATATATATATATATATATATATATATATTATTTTATTAAATTTTCTGCTTTGGTGTTCTAAGCATTTTCCTATAAATAGGGTGCTTAGGTTAGAATTGAAAATCACACCAGAAACTGAAATCTTCTCTCTCTATATTATCGAGCATATTCTTGTGAGTATTTTGATACTTTGAGGGTTGCTATACGGTGTAAGTTTCTTTCAGCGTTATATCCGATATTAAGTAAGAAGTACTATTCTTTTGAGGTAAAGGATGTTATTTTCTTCGTAAATGATATTATTTCTTTTGATATCATTATGCCGAAATATTGGTCTGAATTTTTTATCAAATTTGGAACTTTTTGTGTTGGGGTTAATATTCACGTATACGACACTATTCACGTATACGGCACTATTTACGAATACGACACTTCACCGAAAGATAAAATTTTTCCTTTTTGTCCAAGATGTCTATTATGGTTACTATCTTTTATTGTATCCATGTTTTGATCTTTATTTTTGAATCGTGCTTCAAAATTGGTTATTATGGAGTATTATTGATATTGGATAAACTGTAATATGAATCCCTAATATTTGTTATTTTGTTTCACTGGATTCGTTTTCTTTAAAATATTTTTCATCATCCTCAGTCCTAAATGATGATATAACTTAATATCTTTGGCATGTATTGCAAAGATGAATGATTTTCTGATGAATATCTTTGGTCGTAGTGCAAAGATGAACAGGTGTTTATATGAACATGACCAACTGATGAATATCTTTGGCCTGTAGTGCAAATATGGATATTTAATTCAAGATGTATATTGATTGATGTTACAGGGATAAAATATTGACGATGGACTTTTAAATTCATATATAGAAGATAGTAGATTTTATTCTCTACTTAACTCTTCTAATGAATTATTGTTTTCGCTGCGAATATTGATTTAAAATTGGTTGTCTATTGTATTCTATTAGATTTTTCCCTGTTGAGAACTAACAATAATTTGTTCTATATTATCTTAGTCATAATGTTCTTTACTGGGTTAGTTGAGGTCAACCTTTTCCTTTTTGTTCCATTTTTCTTCTCAGGAGGCAACAATGTAGCGAGTATTAGTCGGGGTGTGGAATGATGGTTCTAGAAGTTGTTTTAGTAGTCCTCACTATTTTGTAAAATAGTGTATCAATAATTGTAATGAGGATTTATTTGAGTGTGGATATTGTCTAGATGACAATATTTATATTTAAACTCACAGTTTAAGTGTTATCCTATTTTGCACGACAGTTGTATTAATAAAGTTGTAGTTATTTTTGTACCATGTATTTGACAACTCAGAATGGGTGATGTATACCTACTTTGGGGGTGTCACAGTTGGTATCAGAGCTTAGGGATATGGTCTCTGGTGGAGATTGGGGAATAGAACTAGGAGGGGAGAGATGAGTAATCCTTCGCTAGTGTGTCATACCTAAGCTTATTTGTTTGGTCGGTCATAATATAAGGATATTATGTGGCATGTTAATTTCTTTAATTAACCCTTGTTTTATGGCAGTATTTGAGAATGGCAGCTGAGATATTAACAGTGGAGTGAATGAAACCGTGGAGACACTTTTAATCACCACCCAGGGGAACGTGCAACAAGAAGACAATATTCCTCCTGTAAACAACACTACCGAACATATGATGAATGAGGGGATGTTTAGAAGCTTTTTGCAGTTCATGCAAAACCAGACAAGGGATACTCGTGTACAAAATATGGGTGGAAATGATATCAACGCGCGGCTTGACACGGCCAAGCAGTTCAAAGAGTTGGGACCACCAGAATTTATTGGAAAGCCGGATCTAATCAAAACAAAGACGTGGGTTAAACAAATTACCAAGATATTCGATGTCTTGGGATGCACGGAGGAACAGAAGGTTCCATTCGCCACCTTTATGTTCCGTGGAGAGGTAGACTACTGGTGGGAGTCTGTGAAACGTACCCATCCTGCCGCACTCACCATGTCTTGGGAAACGTTTCAGAAACTTTTCAACAATAAGTACTTTCCTAAAAGTATTCGCCATATGAAGGAGGTAGAGTTTATTAGACTAGAACAAAATAACATGACGGTGTCCCAATACGAAGCGAAGTTCGCAGAGTTATCCAAGTTTGCACCTCATTTGGTAGAGAATGAGGAACGAATGACGAGGATATTTCTGAGAGGTTTAAAACCTGAGATTCGACAATATCTTATCTCTCATAAATTTTCTTTATATTCAGATGTTGTAAACAGGGCTCAATTATTAGAGCGAGATAACGAGTATGTTCAACCGAGGGACCACAACCAGGGTCATACCGGTGGTAGCAGTCATCGGAGCAATGAAAACTAGCGGGGAGGAAAACATTCGGACAAAAGCGGTAACCACTCTGGTGGTAATAACTGTAACGCCCCCAAAATCGGTATACATCACCTATTCTGGGTTGCCAAATACATGGTACAAATTCAAATACAACTTAATTATACAACAGTCTTGTAAAATACGACTAAATATATGTTGTGAGTTTTAATACAAATATTGTCATCTAGACAATATACAAACTCAATGGGGTCCTCATTACATTTATTATCACACTATTTCATAGAATAGTGAGGACTACTAATGTTATTATCCGGACCATCACTCACTGTTCCCGACTAGTCCCTCGCCACGTTCTCATTTCTCAAGAGAACAATGAAAGCAAAAGGGTGAGCTCAACTAGCCCCAAGAAGAAATATTATGACTAAGATAATGCGAGAATAAATTATCATTAGTTTCAACAATGTTAAACTGATAAAATATAACAAACATCAAGTTTAACTACAGCGGAACAAGCAATCCATTAGAAGAGTCAAGTAGAGAATAAAATCTACTATCTTCTATGATTTAAAAGGTTTTTCATGAATTTTATCGCTGAGACTCAGCTTAATAAATAATCCACATCATCCATGCACTACGGCCAAGGATATTCATTAGTATCACAACCACAAATTATCCATGCACCACATCCAAGGATATTCGTGTATTCATCAATGGTCATGATCATGCCAACAACTGTCCATCAATGCACTACGGGTTAATGAGGACTTTTTCCACATCATTCGTAACATTACGGTCATGATTACACCAAATAATCCCTGGTCATAATCATACCAAGTCCATCTATGCACTACAGGCCACATATGACTTTCAACATAATATAAACATTAGGATGATGACAATGATATAAGAATTCAATAAAACAAATTCAAGAATTAATTTATCCAGGAACTAATAATGTCCAAATTGTCAACATGATACTTCTTTGTAGAGTAACACTCAAGAATGCTCAGAAGAATATTTTCATGAAAAGATACTAGATGAAGTGCAAATATCAAGGATATTCCACTAATTTCATGGAGTATAGAAGTCAAAACTTTAACCAATTGAGTATAATAAAGAATGGAATAACAAAAGAAATCACTAGGCATGCGATAGACCGCACATACAGGTTATTCCAACAGAATAATAAATAATGGAACCAGGTCATGCGTAAAAGCACAGACATGATATTCCAACAGAATAATAAATAATGGAACCAGGTCATGCGAAACGCACGCATGTGATGTTCCAACAGTAATAATAAACAACGGAATTCAGTCATGCGTAAACGCACGTATATGATGTTCCAATAGAATAATAAATAATGGAATAATGTGAAGAATTTCACCAAGTATAGGGTATCCCATGATATCTGAGTTATTCCAACAAAATAATAAAAAATGGAATAACAAAAGAATTTCACCAAGTATAGGGTATCCCGCGTATACAGGTTATTCCAACAGAATTATAAAGAATGGAATAACAAAAGAATTTCACCAATAAGAAAAAAAGAATACCCCTAATGAGTACAACAAATAATATCCCTTACCGTAAAAGAAGAGTATTTTGACTGGTAGGGCGAGGATATACTCAAAAAAAACTTCCACTACGCTCAAAGCTTTCTTAAGCTCTAAAGAAATACGCTCAAGATTATAGAAGAAGAACTCTCTCTATAGTTTCTCTCTCTAGAGTTTCAGTGAATTCGTAAGAAATAATGAAGGAATGAGCTTCTATTTATAGAAGAATGGATCAGATAGTAACTAATTCATGAACGGTCCAGATTGATTTACTTTAAACGGACGGTCCAGATTGGTTTACAATAAAATATAATATATTCTATTTATAATCTAATAAAACGACTAACTTTATAAAAGTATTCTGTTTTATATAAAAATATTTTACTATGCAAACACTATGTAGGCACTATGCAAACACTATGCATAATAAAATATAATATATTCTAATTATTGTCTAATAAAATAGATAACTTTATAAAAGTATTTTGTTTTATATAAAAAGATTTTACTATTAGTCTAATAAAACAAATAACTTTATAAAAGTATTCTGCTTTTATATAAAAAGCTTTTGTTGCTTTTATTACATTAATAATACTAATAAAACAAAACTCATCATCATTATTATAATTCACAATATTAATCGACTGTGTCGTTCCTCGTGAAAGAGGGGCTTTCAAATAAGGATTTCTCCCCATTGGCACGCAATTAGGTGACCAAACCTCTCCTTGACAGAACTTCTAGACATCGTTAATATTGTAAATAATAATATTAATAACTTTGGCATCTCAATTATTGATTATAAAATATTCACAATAATTGAATCAAATAACGTAAGATACTATGCAACAATTACTATAACAATAATTGAACAAAACTGAGTAACTTCTCACGTAAGCATCAATAATCAATCTTGTGTGCATCTTTGTGTAACTACGCCAGACATTGCACTTTTAACACCGGGTGTTTCAAAACAGATTAACGGTAAAACTTTCGCCGTTATTTTCATAAAGTATTTTGTCATTTTCTCAATCCGACAATAATTGGTTGTGGGGTCCACCAATGATTGTGTCGTTGTATTTAATATTCCTCGTTAAAACGAATATTCCCCGACCAATCGAATATTATATAACAACTTGCGACTTTGCAAAATTTATAAATATTACCCACAACTATAACATTATATCAAATTTATTCCATAATATTAAAAAAATGATATTTATAGAAAATTCATCTTTATTCGTAAAAGTTGGGGTCTTACAATCGTGGCCATGATAATAGAAGAAGCGAGTCGGGAGGAGATTTCAAGAAGAGAAGATACAACAATGACAACATGAAGATGTCAGCACCAACATCAAATGTTTCTAAGGGAGGAGAATGACCACCGGTCGTATGCTATAAATGTGGAAAAGAGGGACACATCAGCCCAAACCGTCCGCAACAGTTCAAGGTATGTTATAGTTATGGAAAGGAAGGACATATCGCTCGAGATTAGATCAGAGTGAAACCAAGTCCAATGGGGATGGTGACTCAAAGGTCGTCCCGAGAAAAGTCAAAGTCAATCGGTTCCTGGAAGAGCATTTTTGTCGTGGATCGGTCAAAATGCGAGGAACCAAAACGAGGTGATCACGGGTAAGCTAATCATAAATTCTTGCGAAGTTTATACCTTACTAGATACCGGTTCTACCCATTCATTTATCTCTCCTACTTGTGCTCAAAGTTTAAACTTGACTACGGAGAAATTAGACTTTGACTTATCTATGGAGACTCCATTAAGAGAAACTTTCATTGCATCCACTATTTATAAATCTTGTTTGATCCAAGTTGGTACCATCACATTACCTGTTGATCTTATTTCTTTGAAAATACTTGCATTTGATGTGATTTTAGGAATTGATTGGTTAACCACTCATCATGCTAAAATTGATTGTTTTCGTAAGGTTGTTAGTTTTCATATTCCTAACCAACCTGTTATACGAATCCAAACAACCAAACCACTAAAGTCAATCACTATCATATCAAGCCATAAAGCTATTCGTTTATTGAAAAACGGATGTCAAGCTTTCTTAGTCCATGTCACGGACTTGAACAAAAACACGTCAGATGTGAATAATATTTCTATTGTTAGTGAATTTCCGACGATTTTCAAGAACTTCCGATTCGACCCCCCCGAGCGTGAAGTTGAATTCTTTATTGACCTTGAACCTGGTACAAAGCCCATTTCTAAAACCCCATATCGAATGGCTCCTATTGAACTTCAAGAGTTAAAGGTCCAACTACAGGAGTTGTTGGACATCGGTTTCATTCGTCCTACTACATCTCCTTGGGGTGATCCTATTTTATTTGTAAAGAAGAAAGACGGGAGTATGCGACTTTGTATTGACTATCGAGAATTGAACCATGTCACCATCAAGAATAGGTATCCACTACCTCGCATTGATGACCTGTTTGACCAGTTGCAAGGAGCACAATTCTTTTCAAAAATCGATCTTTGTTCTGGATATCATCAGCTGAAGGTTAAAACTGAGGATATTCCAAAGACTGCCTTCAGAACTCGGTACGGGCATTATGAATTCTTAGTCATATCGGATTGACTAATGCTCCTGCTACTTTCATGGATTTAATTAACCGAGTATTCAAGGAATATTTGGATCAGTTCGTTGTTGTCTTTATTGATGACATCCTCATTTATTCCAAAAGCCGTGAAGATCATGAGCGCCATTTGAAGCTGGTACTGCAAAGGCTTCGTGATAACAAGCTATATGCCAAGCTGAAGAAATGTGAGTTCTGGCTTGAGGAAGTAGCATTCCTTGGGCACATGGTGTCAAAACATGGAGTGTCTGTTGACGGCCAAGATTGAAGCAATACAAAGTTAGGGAGCAATAGAAGGCGGTGGATCAAGTCACGTAGCTTTTCGGGCTTAGCTAGTTATTATCGAAGATTCATGGAAGGATTTTCTCGAATCGCTACTCGTTAACTCATTTGACTTGTAAAGATACAAAATTCAGTATGGAGCGAGGAATGCGAGAAGAGTTTCAAGAACTCAAGAGGTGACTCATTTTAAGACTGCTCGACAATACCGTCTCGTTCGGATGGATTTGTTATCTCATGTGATGCTTGAGCAAAGGGTTAGGATGTGTTCTCATGCAACATGGGAAGGTCATAGTTTATGCCTTCATGATAACTCAAAGAATATGAGAGGAATTATCCTACTCATGATCTAGAGTTAGCAAGTGATCGTTTCGCGTTGAAGATCTGGAGACACTACCGTATGGGGAGAAAGTGGAGATCTATACATATCATAAAAGCCTCAAATATTTCTTCACCCAAAAGGAACTCAACATGCGGCAACGACGTTGGCTCGAGTTTTTGAAAGATTACGACCATACCAACCAATACCATCCTGGAAAAGCAAACGTGGTAGCTGACACATTGAGTAGAAGATCATATGCGGGTACAAGTGCAATATTGTTAAAACAAAGGCCCATTTTGTATGACTTGCAAAGGATGGAGATAGAGATAAAGGCTCCAAGTACCCACGTGATGATATCAAGCATACAAGTAGAACCGACTTTAATCGATAAAGTTAAAGCTGCTCAAACTACGGACATGGAGCTGATGTGTATCAAGAAGAAAGTGCAAGAAGGTGCTATTCCGGAAGCAAGAATCGATGAAGAAGGAATACTTCGAGTCAACTCCAGACTTTGTGTTCCTAACGATTCTGACTTGAATCATAGAATCATGATGGAGGCATACAACACACCATTTGAAATCCATCCTGGGAGTACCAAAATGTATCATGATCTTCGACATACATTTTGGTGGAACAATATGAAGAGAGAGATCGCGAAGTTTATCTCGAGGTGTTTAACTTGTCAACGTGTAAAGGCGGAGCATCAAGTGCCAAAGGGTCCATTACAACCACTTGAGATTCCAAAATGGAAGTGGGAACACATTACTATGGATTTCGTTATAGGTCTTCCCAAGGTTTCTCAAGGCATAGATGCGATTTGGGTTATTGTTGATAGATTAACCAAGTCTGCTTTTTTCTTACCTATACGGGAGACTTATTCCCTTGAACGTCTTGCTAGTATGTACGTAAATGAGATTGTGAGATTGCATGGCATGCCAGTATCCATAGTTTCGGATCGTGACCCAAGATTCACTTCAAGATTTTGGGTTAGCTTGCGAGTAAAGCTAGCGGGCACGGATTTATTGATTGATTAAGCATACCATCCTCAAACGGACGGACAATCAGAGAGGACTATTCAAACTCTTGAAGATCTATTAAGACTTTGTGTCCTAGATTTCAAAGGGAGTTAGGATAAGTACCTACCATTGGTGGAATTCTCCTACAACAACAATTATCAGGCAAGTATAGGTGTGGCTCTATTCGAGGCATTATATGGACGAAAGTGTCGCTCTCCATTATGTTGGGATGAGGTGGGAGAAGCAACGTTGTTGGGACCAGAGTTGGTACGAATGACTACAGAGAAGATCCAAACGATTCGATAACGTATACAAACGGCACAGGATCGACAAAATAGTTATGCGGATCTTCATCGAAAGGACGTAGAATTTGACATTGGGGATCATGTATTGTTACGTATTGCTCCATGGAAGGGAGTTAAAAGATTCGAGAAGAGACAAAAGCTCAATCCATGATTTATTGGTCCATTTCAGATTCTTGACCAAGTAGGAAATGTAGCCTATAGACTCGCGTTACCTCCAAGCATGTCTCGTGTTCATAACATTTTTCAAATATCTATGCTTCATAAATATGTGAAGGACTCGAACCACATTATTGAGTTAGAACCAGACGAGATAGCCTAAGATTTAACGTACGAGAAGGTTCCTGTCAATATCTTGGATAGAAAGGAGCATGTCCTACGACAAAGGTTATACCACAAGTCAAAGTTTTGTGGAAGGAACCATGCTATTGAGGAAATGACCTGGGAGTTGGAAACAGAAATGAAAGCGAGGTATCCTCACCTTTTGAAATACTAAATATATCGACGCCAATTTCGAGGACTAAATTTCATAAGAGAGGGAGGTTGTAAGACCCCAAATTATTATAAATGAAATTGAATTTCTCTATTTATTATTTTGAAATAGTAAGGGTTGAATTGATTAATGTTGTTAGTTATGGGTAAAATGCACAAATATTTCAAATAAGCAAGTGGTTATAAAATATTCATTGTTGTCAGGGAATATTCATTTGGTCGTGAAATATTCTTCCTGTCGGGGAATATTAAATGCGATTTATGACCTTTGGGGGGCCCCATAACGAAAAAAGCGATTGGATGAAGAAAACGACAAGTATGAGTTTTATAAATAATCTACAGAAGTTGTTATCTTTATTAACATCGTTGGAATACCCTCCGTGGTTAAAATACGATGTCTGGCGTTGTTGCATTGTGAGCACAAGATTGCACCAATTATTGATTCTTACGTAAGAAGGCACTACTCAATAATTGTTACAAGTAATCTTATTCAATATTTTATTTTATTGATTCAATAATTGCTACGTTGATATTTTATATTATTGTTGTTTTAATAATTATCACTACACAGTATTTTCCATTATCAGATCAATGATTCATATTATTTTAATAATATTACTAGATAACATTATTGGCAATGTCTAGAAAGTTCTGTCTAAGGAGAGGTTTGGTCACCTAATTGCGCGCTAGTAAGGAGAAATTCTTATTGGAAAGCCCCATCTTTCTTGGGAACGGTCTGGTTGTCATTATTGTGATTCTGTAATATTATTTGTAAATAATTATTTATTGATTTATATGATAAGAAAAATATTTATTTATGTGGATATAAATGGAGGAATTTTTAGAAAAGTGACAATTGTTGAAAATTGATATTTTATCGTTTCTGATAAAATAATTTATTATTATATTATAATAATATAATAATAAATTATTTTTACAATGAATGTGTGATATATGAGTAAATGAGAAGGAGGAGTATTTTTGTTACTAAAAATATTTAAAACATGTTTTTCATGTTTGTGGACCCCATTTCTTGACTGAAATTTGATTATAGCCTGTAAAATCGTCCGTATGTGGATTTCGGTCAATTTATGTTTGGAATTTGGAAAAACTTAAACTTACAAAGTTGTAGAGAATTGAATTTCCTATACAAGGACATGAGATTCAAATTTTTCTGATAAAGGGGTAATTTATTATGAATTATTGAAGTTCCGAAGTTCCGAAATAATTGATTTTTGGAGGTTTTAATTATGTTTATTAAGAAAAACGTTTTTTTTTGTTTTGTGGGCTACACTAACATGTGCAAAATAAGCTGAGATCAGTTGTCTATATATTATTTTTTATAAATTTTCTACTTTGGTGTTCTAAGCATTTTCCCATAAATAGGGTGCTTAGGTTAGAATTGAAAATCACACCAGAAACTGAAATCTTCTCTCTCTATATTATCGAGCGTATTCTTGTGAGTATTTTGATACTTGAGTGTTGATATACGGTGCAAGTTTCTTTCAGCGTTATATCCGATATTAAGTCAGAAGTACTATTCTTTTGAGGTAAGGGATGTTATTTTCTTCGTAAATGATATTATTTCTTTCGATATCATTATGCCAAAATATTGGTCTGAACTTTTTATCAAATTTGAAACTTTTTGTGTTGGGGTTACTATTCACGTATGTCGACGTCGGGATTTTTGGATGTCCCTTTCCGTTACTTGTTCTTTGGTGTTCTCATTTTAGGTGAGATTTGTTTGAAAAAACAAGTGAAAAAGGTCCGACATGTATAATGTAGACGATGGATTGTTAAGAGTCACCAGTTGCTTTTTTAAATGGTTGTACCAACACAACCGAGAAAAGGTTTGCACATTGACCTAGTGATGTGACACTGCTAAACGGGTCAGTGAAACCGAGATTCATTAGGGTCCGGGGACTTGGTTATGCAGGGGGAAGGTGTTAGGCACCCCCCGACATCCGTGTTACCACGGTGACCACCTTTTTTCAAGAAACTATTATCTGAATGTGTGTGTGTGGGTGTGGGTCAATGTGCTGTTATTTGGAAGTAGTTCGAGGCCTTGTTCGAACCTATATACACAGGGTTTGAATTTATGTAAAAATTCAGTTTTTAGCAAGATATGGCAATGATGTTTTATAAAAAGGTTTTTCAAACCCTGATGCTCAATAGTAATTGAGACCTTTTATACTCCCATTTTATTAGGTGTTCGGCTTGATTGATTTTGTTTGACAGATGTGAGGCATCCGTACGAAAATAATGTACAAAATAATGTCGACTTCCTCGTGGGTATGGAAACCATCTGAGGAAATTCAGACACTGCAGAATAATTTACAACCTACTTACAGCTAAAAATCTCCATCACGGGAACCGAATCTAGATCCAATAGGTTGAATCTATGATCACATGATTCCTAGGCGCACAAGATACCGCAATTTATATGAAAGCAGTAACCAGGTATATATATAAAAGCTGTAAATATATATATACAGACAGGATCACCAACCACGAAGTACCTCCATGGGGGATCAAAAAAGTAAGTAAAGCTGTAAAAGCTATCAACCACCACGGAGGAAACTCCAGGTGGGACAAAACGTAAATAAAGCTGTAAATACGGTCAACCGCCACGAAGGAAACTCCAGGTGGGACAAAATGTAAATAAAGTTGTACAAAGCGATCAACTACCACGTAAGTAAACTCTAGCAAGATTTAAACGTAAAGAAAAGTAAAAGCATATCAACCACCACTTAAATAAACTCTGTGTGGGGAAATATATATATATATATATATATATATATATATATATATATAAAACAATAAACGCACCTGGATGTAAAATCTGTGCTCATCGAACAAAAGTTCGACCACGATTCATATATATATATATATATATATATATATATATATATATATAAAAGCAAATAAACGCATAGGATGTAAAATCTGTGCTCATCGAACAAAGTTCACCACACTATATATATAAGTATATATATATATATATATAAACAAATAAACGCACCGGATGTAAAATCCATGCTCATCGTAACAAAGTTCGACCATTATATATATATATATATATATATATATATATATATATATATATATATATATATATATATAAAGCAAGAAACACACTGCATCAAGTCTAGGCTCATCGAACAAAGTTCGACACACGCTAATATATATAAATGTATATATATATATATATATATATATATATATATATATATATATATATATTAAAGAAAATAAATGCTCCTGCATCAAGTTCAGGCTCATCGAACAAAGTTCTACACACACGATTAATATATATAAATGTATATATATATATATATATATATATATTAAAGAAAATAAATGCTCCTGCATCAAGTTCAGGCTCATCGAACAAAGTTCGACACACGATTAATATATATATATATATATATATATATATATATATATATATATATATATATTAAAGCAAATAAACGCCTGCATCGAAGTTCAGGCTCAATCGAGGCATAACTCGATAATGTTAGTCAATATATATTTATATATATATATATATAATATATATATATATACAGATCGAAATGAAACCACTGGATCAAGTCCCTAAGAAAAGCAAGAAACACATTTCAATAACGTGTAGAAGGGTGTGTGCAAAGATGAAGAAAAACTCTAACGTGTGTGAGAGGGCTTACAATTTGATCGCTAAAGAAGACTTCTATATCTTTAGAGTGGGTAAACACCGACTTTTGTAGGTACAAAAGGGCTATATATGAGCTCACTGTGTGTTTAAAAGGGAAAGTACACTGCATGGGGTGAGTGCATAGCAAATTGGGCAGGGCTTCCTCGCCTTTTTCTCTTTCAAAATGGGCTACCCAAGCCCTCTATTTATAGGCATTTTATCCGCAAGTGTACCTGCGGCTGAGCCGCAGGTGTACTAGAGGCAACTCGGGTGTGCCCGGGTTTGTCGGGTCGGGTCGTCTCGAAGTACATGCACTCGGGCACTGTAATGTCCACTCAAACTTTCAGAATTGCAATCCGGGCATCCGTTTGAGGTATACAGGACCTATTTCGGACCGCCGTTGTCGAGAGTTGTACGATGGTGTGGGATTAGAGTTTGTACGAAGTCATTGAAGATGGGACAATGCCCTCTGGTCTTCAAGCTTCAACTTTCATCCGTTACCCCGCACAATAGTCACTCGGGATTGGTTTAGTCTTGTGGGACATTGTTGCGTAGAGATATTTAAGACGACATGATGTGGCATCGTGTTGATGAGATGACGATGTTACCCCTCACCGGTGTTATCGCCGGATTGGGCTGATGAAGCAGACGTTGCTCAGACTTCACTGAGATTGGACTGCTGCAATTGTTGAAGGTCCTCATTGTCACCTTTGAGGTGTGCCTGTCTTCCCGATGTTATTGACGGGTTGGTACAGTGTATCTCGTTGTGAGCGCCGAGATTGAAGCTGGTTGCATTTGAAACAAGCATTTCCGGGGTTATTGCCGAAACTGCATTCCTTGGGGTTATCACCAAGGTTGGTGGCTATTCCCATGGTTGGGACTGAGACTGGATACCTTGAGATTGTCTCCGAGATTAATCGGTCTTCTCCGGTGTGTGTTCTGGTATTGGATTTGCACACCTCGGGGTTACATCTGAGGTTGGAATTGTTACTCCCAGAGTGTGATCTGGGGTTGATGCTGAACTTCCGGTAGTATCCGGTATGGATTTGGATTGTCTTTCAGGGTTCCCTCTTAAAAGACGAATTTGTCCTCCTACAATGTTAGTGACAGTAGTATAGAAAATTTAGAGTGTCTATAGATGCCCCTCTTTATCATACTCATGCATGGCGATGCATGGGTAGGATAAAGAATCGTAGACACTTGAAACGCAACAAGACAAACGTGGTACTATGGGTAGCAAAATGATGCAAATGTATGATGCATGTGTACGGAGTTATAGCCCAACATGCTGGGGATGATTGCTGGATCCCTGTTTCTTCAACTGGGGATTGGCAATACTGACCAGATTTGATGTGTAAGCCGAATCTATTAGGATGTTGATGTTGGAGTTATCACCAAATCCCTGTGTTCTTGATAACGACTTGATCCTGAAGAGGTATCTCTTACGTGCAAGAGATCTGTGGGGAGAAAGCTTGGTCTTTTTGAGGATGTGTATAACATATTCCATCATCTATCCTCTTTGATAACATTAAAATTTCCTGGTTGGTATCGCTAGGACATGTCAAGATTCTGTTGGATTTTCTGCCAACATCAAATGCTGTCAGGGATGCCTGACCTTTGCTGACATGTACTTCACCGACATGTGAATCAACGGCTAAAAAAATCCTATGGGATATACTGTCAAGGTTGTTTGACCTTCGCTGACGTGTGAATCAGCGGCTGAGGCTCTGTGAGTAGATTGTCAAGGTTGCTTGACCTTCGTTGTCGTGTAGATCAATGGAGCATTGCGTTGTGACCCCCACCGGGGATCTGCTGGGGAATACGAGCAGTTGGGTATGAAAACCTCTAATAGCTCTAGAGCTCTGATAGGTTTAATCGCTATCGACTGAAATGACGTCAAGGTTGCTTGACCTTCGTTGATATGTGTGTCAACAGCTAATCATGTGTTGTTACTCCCGCCGGAGATATACGTTCTAACCCCCGTCGGGGACCTACTGGGGACTCATGAGTACGTACGCAATTATCGAACAGCTCTCAATGCTTCGATGGGTTTACTTGCCATCGGTTGAAATAACATCAAGGCTGCTTGACCCTCATTGATAGACGTGTCAATGGATGGACGTGTTGTAACCCCCATCGGGGATCTACGTTGTAAACCCCGTCGGGGATAAACGTTGTAACCCCCGTCGGGGACATACGTTGTAACCCCCATTGGGGACATTTAGGGTAACGACCCGGAGTTGGTGGCATCGGACCTGTATAAGGTATTTTTGGATGTGATTTGTAGCAAAATGAGATCATCGGCAGGGTATACCTTGTGTTCAGGTGACTACCAATAAGTGATGTATAGACTCAAAGTTTTATCTGAGAAGACCGGGATTGTATGCTGTTTTGCTCAATCGCGTGGCGTTTTTATTCTCGATTTGACCTTTCCAGTCTGTGAGAACTCCTTTGCAACTCGAACTGGACCGAGCCGGAGGGGTGGGACCCACATAGGGGTGCCATTGTGTGCACCTCGCACATACCGCAGTGAGCTCATGCCAATCGTGGATCATAAATCCTGCAGGTTGGTCTTTACAAGTCATTTTCAACTTGCTTCGCATAGAGAAAACCGCGAGCCATCTTCAGATCTCGCCGAAGTTCGGCCGTCGTAAATTTTGTCACCGCATAAGTGTTCTACACTATCCCGGGTAACGTATGCATGTATTTGTTTTCCAGCTTTCTAGTAGTTGGATTGTGAGTTATCGCATCTAAATGCATCTAAACACATAGTAGTGATTATGTATGCACAAATGACTTGATAAAAATACTCAACATAGTAAATGTTAGTATTAAACCATGTTGAACATAATGATGTGAAAAATTTGACTTTGAGACATATCAAATTGGCACCTTTTTCTGCTATTTTTTGTCCTATTTGAGGTCCAATGAGCACAAGGTAGCAAGGCAAAGTACTCCTAGTATTGAGGTTGGCCTTATGCATGATGATTTTAATTTTTAATGCATATATTATGTATATGACTTTGGGGCAGGTGTGCTACTGAATGGCCACCTAGACATGCCTATGTGCATGTGGATAGTCCTATTTTCAAAGGGGACTATGGCAAAATTTTTCCAAATGTAGGCATTGGGTAGTCATGCATTTTAACTCTATTATATGTTAAAGTAAATGCATGCATGCATATAGTCATAAATGCATTTTAAAAAGCTCCAGGTAAGGAAATACCACACCCTTTCTGAGGTGATTTGGAGATTTGTTGTCTAGATATTATGGATCCAGATCAGCCGAGCAGTTCCTATTGGACCACTTCTGGCGTACGGCGGAGGGCTTCCGAAGTGCCTCGTCCCCGTTCTGTCAGATAGCCTCGTCGATTGGTGGAGGCCGTGATTCGTCTTGTCCGGGTAGATGTGCCAGACGTTGAGGACAAGGAGGCGGATATTCCGATTGAGGATCCCGCTCCTGCTGTACATGTCCCTCGTAGGGAGCTCCCGAGCATTCAGGTGGCAAACCCAAAGTTGCTGGGTGATTTGAGCAGACACCCATCGATGTACTTGCATGCTAACGAGGTATGGCGTTAGACTTTGATCTTCCTTTTTTCCTATTGATGAGGATTAAAAGGTTTTGATGTTGATCCGCATTTCATGTGCGTGTTCCGTGTTTTACATGTACCTCAAGGGAATCTGGTTTAGCATTCACTCCATGTACCAGGCGCTTCATCCTGACTATAGAGAGATAGTTCATGAGTGGGGATTTGGGGCATTCTTCTCCATCCTTCCCCGTCGTTGTCCCTGGGATTACCTCAGGGCATTGTCTGAACGATGGTTTCATCAGACTCAGTCACTCCATCTGCTGGATTGCGAGGTGATGATGACGCCTATGGACTGGCGATTTATCACAGGTATGGAGTTTAGAGGGGAGCTAGTGCCTTGCATGGCGAATATTACCCCTACTGCCGTCCGATCCTTATTAGGAGTTACGGCGGAGGCGCAAAAGGCGCCAAAGGCGTGGATCGTCTGCTCAGTCCTTTGAGCGTAGATGCTATGAGTGAGCTTTTGAATGAGCCCATGCTCGATAATGTCGTAATCGGGGATCGCGTCTCATGGCGATTGTTCTCGATGATCATTCGAGGTCGCCCATAGCAGAATAACTCTTCTACGGTATCCTTTGCTTTTGATCGGCCACACGTGATGTGGACCGTATTGGAGAGTATAATTGGGGCTCTCTCTACCTTTGCCTATTTCCTCCGGGGCACGCGACATGCTCGCGCTGTGGTTTAACCGAGGCTTGGCTAGGATTTTACCCATTTTGCTAAAGGAGTATTTCTCTTATCTTTTCTCATTCATAGGTTAAGAGTGTTTCGATAGCGAGATGTTTTGCCATTGTGTTCGCAGCTGGGCCTATGAGAGGCTCCCATGTTTAAAATCCGTGAGTGTGTTAGGTTTAGATACCTATCCACGAGGGACGACGATGGCACCATTCTCTATTTTAGGAGGTCTTTGTAGAATGAGGGATTCACTCACCGCCAGATGTAAATGGAGTTGTCGACAACGGTGGTACCATTACATGGATTCCCTATTCAGGGAACATTTGACCATCGGCTTTGAGGATGGACACCGATCGAGTCGAGTATTTGATTTCCACCAGGAGAGTTTCTCTCTTCACAGATGGAGGTTGGGAGCTCTATTTAGTAGAGCGTGCTATTAGGAGCACCACAAGGGAGATTCGTATACCGATCTTTCCTCCTGTCAGGCGTCATTGGCCCGTATCACAATCACCCGTCACTGATATCCCATTGTTAGGGATTGACGGTTTTGCATTATCAGAGGGTCCATGTACTCAGGAGACGTTCCAGTGGTGGTGGTCCCATCGCACTATTGGAGCCCGATCCCCGCGCCACCACGCTTTTATGGGGATATGATTCCGAGATTCTTGATGATGATGGATTGGGTAGCTTGTGTCCGAGCTCGATTCATATGCCAGATTGATAGCTTGATCTTAGTTGGATCAGCACATATATTTATACGACATTTGGGGCGTAGATCCAAGCAGAGGCGAGTCATTTGTTCCTTCACCAAAGTACGGCCCCTCGATGACCCATTCGGTTTTTTTTGCACAGCAGATCCTCCTCTTTATAGGCCCGACATCCCCGCTGATAGAGATCCAGTGACTCAGGAGGAGTTACATCAGGTGGACAGGATTGAGGACGTAGACATCGAGACCCTGGTTTTCTTCTGATGTATATTCTCGTTTTATCTTTTGATAGGCCTCTATTAGATATTGGGTGGTTGTTCCCCCATTCTCGTTATATCTTTTGATAGGCCTCTGTTAGTAGTAGGGCGGTTGTGCCCCATTTCCCTGTATTTGTAGCTGTACAGAGCTGATGTATTAGATGATGATATACTTAGGAATGTATGCACCGTTTTTTCATTCCCTATATCATATTTCCATCCATTATCTGTTATGCATTTATCATGTTATGCATATGTATGTATGTCAAGAGATATTCAGCATTGACCCCTGGATGGTCTTATGACACGTAATTCACATGATGTCTTCTTGATAGATTAGTCAGATAGATCATACCCCACCGTCGGTGGTGGTATTGGGTATCGCGATCGTGGTATGATAAGCATGTCACCACCGCATGTGGTGATCAGAGATCGATTCTTCGCAACATACCATGACTTTATTGCCTTTTCAAAGTTCCCCGCAGGTTTGTGGATGGGATGCTAGAGCATTGGCTACCGGATAGGCGTGTATTTCGATTGGCACCCATGAGTTGACTCTACTCAGAGGAGTATGCACGCTGACGATTACGCCTTTTGCCAGACCTGCGTGATCGGCTTTGAGAGACATGAGTAGACGGTTCATGACTCTCACAGGATTGCAAGACAGTAGTAGTGCATGACGAAGGTGACATCTAGCCACATGATATCCCGGTGTTTTTCAGACGATGATTTGGCTCGGAGGATAGCTACTCACGACACATTCGGGATTTCACCAAGACCGGAGGACCACCTGGCGTTTGGCGAGTTGATATCGTTGTTGTTACGATCGTCAGATGTCTATATGCCACAATATATGGATGAGATAGACATTGGTGTGATCATGGCCGTGAGAGCTCTTAGAGAGGGTCGCACCATTGTACCTATGATTATAGCAGAGACCCTGCGGTCGGCATCCTATTGTTGCACGTATCCTCTGAAGTGTTCACCGGGAGTTCTGGCCGTGTCAGACGTGTGGTTTATGTCACACTTGAGACCTGGTCTTACATTACTTAGACTCAGTATGGGTATTGGTTCACCCATGATGTAGCCATGTCATACTCCTTTAAGTCGTCGGAGTGTATAGATGCTCTGTCTTGGTCTGCATTTTTGGCAGATATCAGAGATCTATTTAGCATATTTCCGTGCTTTCGGGTTTTGCTCACCATCTGACTTCATTACTCATGCTTTCGCATGGACTTCCTCCTCCGGGTGGCTTGAGGGCGTGACTACTTATCACCCAATCGCCGTGATGTCGCAGATTCAATTAGTTCCGAATTTCCATCCTTTTGAGGGACGATAGTCATCGCTCGACTTCTCGATATCTCTCACAGAGGACCGATCCGTGTGTATGCTTGTTGGGATCGGCCGTGAGATAGCTTCTTTTCCTGTCACCATCCAAAGTTGTTCTGCAGAGTATTCCGCGTGGATGGAGACAGAGATTTTATCGGCTGCAGTAGTATCTGCAGGACCAGATAACGAGTCAGATGATGTAGAGCCCATGGAGGACATCGATACCTACATCGAGGAGAAGCCCGCTGCTGGGTTGCCAGCATTTCTTCCGGATTCTCCTAGTACCAAGATCATTGTGATTCAAGACTTTAAGACAAGATCTTAGAGCAGAGTCTTCATCTAATGACCTTTGAGAGAGATCATATTCGATCTATGATGTTGACTGCCCTTGAGGAGAGGGACGCAGCTCTATTAGAGAGAGACGAGGCATTAGCTCGCAGAGATGCCGCTGTTGTTGAGCGGGATGAGGCTATATCAGCCAGAGATGCAGTGATAGTTGAGCGGGATAGTGCTATATATTCCCGGGATGTAGCTGTCACAGATAG
The DNA here is from genome assembly GCA_020205605.1 of Panax ginseng. NCBI lineage: Eukaryota > Viridiplantae > Streptophyta > Magnoliopsida > Apiales > Araliaceae > Panax > Panax ginseng. The sequence goes on along the minus strand of CM035143.1, from coordinate 62,927,665 downwards.
TACTGCAGTGAGGTCCATTACCACTGGCATGATCACAGAGATGAGCGCATATATTGATGATCATATGGTCATCATGCAGATGGTTGCAGATCTGTTGAGTCGTGTGGATATTCTTGTATAGGAGACCACAGCTTCGCCTCCTTCTTCTGAGAGGGATGACATGTTGGGCTTGTTAGCTTGCATATACCCTGACTTGTAGATGAGCTTGTATTTACCTGCATAGACTAGCTTAGCCATTTTTTCATGTACAGTTTACATTGTATATATCAAACAACATTATATATATGACAGGGAAATATATTTCTAGATCACTTCCCTTTTAGATATGCCTTGCTATTTGCTTGATATTTTGCCTGCAGCTTCAGGGCTTGTTGTCTTGATGTATTCAGAATTCCTCCTGGGTGGATGGACATTGAGTTACCTTTGGATATTTCAGAATGGATCATCGATCTGTATGTATCCCTACCATCTTTGGTGTCTTGGGACTGGTTTCTGAATGGAAATATGGAGAGGAGTGTGGCTTTCCTCTCTGAGATTGACCACACCACAGATGGTCGCCAGTACTTCTATTTAGGAGAAGCCTAGTTAATTCCATCTCTTATGGATTGGTGTTGCTCTTTGAGGTATGACCGTAGCTTAGATGGTCGCCGAATACCCTATTTGGGAGGAGTTCAGGTAATTTCATCCCTTTGGTCTGAAGCCGAATGAAATATAGTGGATTGAAGGATGATCTCAATACCAATTGACAAGGGTTTGTGTTTTGGTAGGGGGTGAGACCGCACCATGAATGGCTGCCTACGTACTCCTGTTGAAGAGGAGATCAGGTCTGCGTAGTTCGAACCTGGTGTAAGAGGTTCAACGCTGTATATGGCAGAAATGGTGTAGGAATGTTTTTCGTTGTTTTTGTTTTTATAAGGGTAGAAATGTTTTTGATGTTTTTATTTTATTGCAACCGGGACATGTGGCATGGTTGCCTACGTACTCCTATTGAAGAGGAGACCAGGTCGACGTAGTTCGCCTCGTATGAAGTTGAAAAGCGTAATCCCATGCAAAAGTCGAGTGCGGGGAGGAGAAAGTTTAATCCTAGGTTGAGGATAAACTGTAGGTATGAGAAGTTTGATCCCAGGTATGGGTAGCCAAACTGCAAATGCAAGAGGTTCAATCCGCGGTGGGATGACCTAAGTTGTAGGAACACAGAGGAGAAAGCCAGGCTGCTGGCTTTGAAAAGTATGTTTCCCTGAGGGGCAAAGTGTAGGAAAGTTGTAGGTGGTAAAGGGTTAAAAACCGGAATGACTGGTGATCTGATGGTCCGCCACCAGGGTGTTTGTGAATTACTTCAGACATAGTACCGTTTCACGGGGTCTGAGTTGATGAGTTGTGGAAATTCATCGCCGTCCATTTCTTGCAATCTGAGAGCGCCTCCTGTCAATACTTCTTTGACAACAAATGGGCCTTCCTAGTTATGAGCGAATTTTCCCTTAGATTGATCTTGGTTGTCAAGGATTTTCTTCAAAACTAAGTCATGTTGTTTAAACAGCCGTAGCCGGACTTTTTTGTTGTAGGATCTGGCGATCCTTTGCTGATATAACTGACCATGAAAGATAGCTACGGTTCGCCTTTTGTCTATTAGAGACAATTGGTGATACCTATCTTGTACCCATTGGTCTTCATCCAGCTGAGCATCTATCAACACTCTGAGGGATTCCATTTCAACTTCTATAGGGAGCACTGCTTCCATCCCATAGGTTAAAGCGTAGGGGGTTGCCCCAGTGGAAGTACGCATTGAGGTTCTGTAGGCTAACAGAGTCAGAGGCAATAGGTCAGGCCAATCTTTATGGTTTGCAGACATCTTTTGCATAATCTTCTTGATGTTTTTGTTAGCCATTTCAACAGCATCGTTCATCTTCGGACGATAGATGACAGAGTTAAGATGTTTGATGTGGAATTTACTGCATAATTCATCCATCATTTTGTTGTTGAGGTTTTTGGCATTATCTGACACAATCACCTCTGGTTGTCCATATCGACAAACGACATTGTTTCTAATGAAAGCAACGATGACTACTTTAGTAACCCTGGGGAAGGAAGCTTCTTCTACCCACTTGGTAAAGTAGTCTATCATGGTGAAGATAAATCGATGACCATTACTGGCTTTAGGCTCAATGGGCCCGATAAGGTCCATTCCCCATATTGAAAAGGGCCAAGGTGAACTAATATTGTGGAGTTCTCGTGGAGGGGCGTGTATAGCATTCCCATGAATCTGGCACTGATAGCATCTCCTGACGTGGTCATTGCAGTCAGCTTTGAGAGATAGCCAGTAATGTCCCGTCCTGAGGACTTTCTTGACAAGGAGGGGGCCACAGACTCCGCCATGGATTTCATCCATAAGCCTTTAAGCTTGATCTTTGTCTAAACATCTGAGGAGACCTAGTCCTGCATCTCTTTTATAGGCGCGATCTCCACTCTGTAGAACTTTTTATAGCAAGTTGATGGATCCGCCTTTTTCGATCGGGCTCGCCTCGTGAGTGTAGATCCATCTCGCAGATATTCCTTGATATGTCGATACCAAGGATCTTTGGATGGGAGGTAGCTCATCCGATACTTTTCCAACGTAATTCCCATAGGTTGGGGCCTTGTGCAGGGAGATCGCGACGCTCGGCAAGTGTTCCTTGTCTGATATGCAAATCAAGGAAGCCAAAGTTGCTAATGTGTTTGTAAAGTCATTTTTATTACGAGGAATATGTAAAAAGGAGATTTCTCGAACTCCAAAATCATCTGTAAAACCTGCCGATGGTAAGGCAGCAAATGTAGTTCCTTGGTTTGATAGATTCCGGTGGATTGTCTGATTACCAACTCTGAATCTCCAAAGACAATTAACCGCCTGATGCCCATTGAACGGGCAAGTTTTTGCCCCATAAGACAGCCTTCATACTCAACCGTATTGTTGGTGCTGACAAACTGTAATTTGATGGCAACGGGATACTGCTCCCCCATACCAGATACTAGAACTGATCCAGCTCTAAAACCTTCCATATTAACAGCTCCATCAAAATACATCTTCCATGATTGGCTCGTATCGCACTGATGGTGTTGTTGCACTGTCATTACTCCTTCATCAGGGAAATATGTTTCTAAGGGTTTGAAATCCCCTGAAGGTGCAGCGGCCAGTTGATCCAAAATTCATTGACCTTTGATGGACTTTTGAGTCACATATACGATGTCAAATTGTTATAGGATCAACTGCTATTGATCGATTTCACAATCAATGAATACGTGCAAGTATACACGGTCAACAAGTAATAAAGTGAAAGTAGAGTATCGTTCCCACGAGGAATTATTTAATAAAAATCACCAAGCACTAATTCTTAACCAAACTAATTTTATTTAAACAATCTCAAATTGTGATTTTTCTAATTAAGAAAACTAAATTAACTAACTAAAATTTGAATGAATGAATTCAAATAAATAAACGTTAAGACTACAATATCCCCAATTATGAACTATAAACCAATTATCCAATTATCCCAATTATTATGCCTACTGAATTGTTAACAGGAATTCTCAAGTGTCAAAAGTCCTTTTCAAGTGATCAATTGCCTTCTATTTAATCCAGATTAATCTTGCTATATTCCTATGCAAAACAATTGAATTAAACTCCTTTCAATCCCATTCTTTTATGTGTTACATGCGGTGGTGAGCAGATATTTCCATTCAATTCACAAACCTAATTATTCACAGTGCAAATAACTAAGTCACATGTTATCATGCCCAATTCTAACCCTAGAATTCCTCTTTCAATTCCTTCTAGAGTAACAATGTAATTATTGATCAAATAATTAAGCAATAAGCACAAGACAAGATAAACAATTCACTTAGACATAAAATAATTGAAATAAATCGAATTACTAATTTATAGACATAAAAGGTTCAATTGAAATCTTAATAAAAGAGTTAGTTCATAATTAATGAATTGAAACCAAGAATCCACAACCCGAATAGACATTAAAAGATAAAAGTATGATAAGAGAAGAGAATAGAATCATTGTCAAGAAATCTGATGCTCCCCCTCTTGCTCTTGCTCTTGATCTTGATGTTCTTCAATTTGCTTCAATCTCCAATGGCTAATTAAGAACTAGGGTTTATATTCTAATCTAATGGAGTGTTTTATCTAAGCTAAGCTATGTAATCCCCTTTATTTTATGCCTTACATCATATATTTATAGGTTACAAGTCCAATTTTTAGCTTAGAACAAACCCAATCCAATTTGTAGTCAAAAAGGTGTCAAAATTCACCCAAAAACGCTGGCGTCCAAAGCCATCACCAAGCCCTTCCCAAGCGCCCTAGCGCCCCAATCCAATTCGATGACAAAGCTGTAATTTGATGGCAACGGATATCGCTTGCTCCCCATACCGAGATACTAGAACCGCTTCCTCCATTCTAAAACCTTCCATATTAATGACTCCATCAAAATACATCTTCCATGATTGGCTCAGACTTTCGACCTTCGATGGTGTTGTTGCAGATCATCATTACTCCTTCATCGTGGAAATATGTTTCTAAGGGTTTGAAATCCCTCGAAGGTGCAAGTGACCAGTTGATCCAAAATTCATTGACCTTTGATGGACTTTTGAGTCACATATACGATGTCAAATTGTTGTAGGATCAATCGCTATTGATCGATTTCACAATCAATGAATACGTGCAAAGTATACTGATTCAACAAGTAATAAAGTGAAAGTAGAGTATCGTTCCCACGAGGAATTATTTAATAAAAATCACCAAGCACTAATTCTTAACCAAACTAATTTTATTTAAACAATCTCAAATTGTGATTTTTCTAATTAAGAAAACTAAATTAACTAACTAAGATTTGAATGAATGAATTCAAATAAATAAACGTTAAGACTACAATATCCCCAATTATGAACTATAAACCAATTATCCAATTATCCCAATTATTATGCCTACTGAATTGTTAACAGGAATTCTCAAGTGTCAAAAGTCCTTTTTCAAGTGATCAATTGCCTTCTATTTAATCCAGATTAATCTTGCTATATTCCTATGCAAAACAATTGAATTAAACTCCTTTCAATCCCAATTCTTTATGTGTTACATGCGGTGAACAGATATTTCCATTCAATTCACAAACCTAATTATTCACAGTGCAAATAACTAAGTCACATGTTATCATGCCCAATTCTAACCCTAGAATTCCTCTTTCAATTCCTTCTAGAGTAACAATGTAATTATTGATCAAATAATTAAGCAATAAGCACAAGACAAGATAAACAATTCACTTAGACATAAAATAATTGAAATAAATCGAATTACTAATTTATAGACATAAAAGGTTCAATTGAAATCTTAATAAAAGAGTTAGTTCATAATTAATGAATTGAAACCAAGAATCCACAACTGAATAGACATTAAAAGATAAAAGTATGATAAGAGAAGAGAATAGAATCTATTGTCAGCAAATCTGATGCTCCCCTCTTGCTCTTGCTCTTGATCTTCAGTGTTCTTCAATTTGCTTCAATCTCCAATGGCTAATTAAGAACTAGGGTTTATATTCTAATCTAATGGAGTGTTTTATCTAAGCTAAGCTATGTAATCCCCCTTTATTTTATGCCTTACATCATATATTTATAGGTTACAAGTCCAATTTTTAGCTTAGGAACAAACCCAATCCAATTTGTAGTCAAAAAGGTGTCAAAATTCACCCAAAAACGCATCCAGGCCATCACCAAGCCCTTCCCAAGCGCCCTAGCGCCCCAATCCAATTCGATCCAAGTAACTTTTGTTCCAATTCCTACAAAACAACATAAAACATGCATGAATAGACATAAACACTTAAAAACATCCAAAAGATTAAGCTCAGACGCACTCAATTATGAATATAAAACTCACTCATCAAATACCCCCAAACTTAAACCTTTGCTTGTCCTCAAGCAAAAACACAAAAGAACTAAAAATAAACAAACTAACTCAACTACATGAATGCATATGCATGATCTACTTCCTAATATACCTACGAACCCAGTAATAAATCAATATGATATATAGCAACAGGCCTCAAAGATACCAATGATACTCAAACAATATATCCAATCAAGTCAAAGTCCATAACTCTAACCAATTAGTCAATCCAAACCTGTCATCACCCATGTTGTGTGTGTGTGCTTGTTAACCATTCTAACCAACCACAATTCAAGATAATCACATAACAAACTTCTTAAAAGGAAATTTCAGGCCCAATTCAATTACTTTTGTGAACATGACAACTCGGTTAAAACTAAGCAATTACCAAGTCTTAAGGTAAATACAGGATTAATTTATACTTTTATTCAACCACGAGGGCATTTTTGCTCTTTCTCGTGTTTTATTCATTTTTTTTCTCATGGTTGTGCAATGTCTTATTCCCTTAGGCTTTTCAGTGCTACCTTAACGAGCTTTCGATCAACGACTCCCAAGCCATTAAGACCTTAGGGCGCTAGGTGTAAAGACAATTCCCTCGGGCTTACTTACTCAAGTAACAAAGGCCACAAAACTAGACAAGCAAGCCACGGTGTTTATTCATTTTTTTCTTTTTTTGGATTTTCTATTTTTTTTTTCATTATTTTTTTTCTTTTTTTTTCCTCTTTTTTTTTCTTCATTTTTTTTTCTTTTTGTTTTTCTTTTTGTAATATATATCCCATAGATTCCCCCAAACTCAAGCTTTTGCGTCATTCCAACCTTTACCGCCAGTTCACTACTTTCCTTAAATTTTAACTAAGATTTTCCCTCAGAAACAAATTATGAAACCCTTGAACCAAGTGGATTAAAACAGTTAAACTTTAAGTGCTAACTGGTTACATAAGTTTAAGATAGGCTCAGATTATCATCATGATCAAAATTAGAACTCATCATCAATTATCAACATTGTTCAAGTTAAAATGCAAAACCAATCTTATCATAGGCCAAGCTAAGACCACACTAACCGATCACACAGATTCATGCAAAAAAAAATGCAATTATACTACATGAACACATATATGAATATGCAAAAAAAAATACCATGTATTATATGCAACCTAAAAAAAACAATGCTAACACATAAAAAAAATGAACTACCAAGAAGATAACTAACTATATGCAATACGACACTAAAATGCCCCCAAACTTAAACTAGACATTGTCCTCAATGGATGAAATATAAAAAAGTAAAGCAGAGGACTTCCCTGAAAATATAGCAATCTTCCTCCTTGTCCACTAAGTTTGGAGAATAGGCTAAACACACGGGACAAATTGGGCACCACACTTGAATTTGAATTGAATAACCTGTAAAACCATGATAGAAGCAATTTTATTAAATCCTAAAAAAAATGCAAATTCAAAACTGCTAATATAAAACCTAATAAAAACTAAAAATAAAAATTAAACTTGGGTTGCCTCCCAATAAGCGCTTGTTTTATAGTCTCAGCCTGACTTCTTCAATTCTCTATCCAATTCCCCTACAAAAATTGAGGAACCCTCCATCCATCAGTAACAATGTCTCTTTTGGGAGGTTCCCAATTGTAATGGCCATTGAGTTTAAGTCACCTAACATGATCTTTTTAGATAGGATCCCCATTAAGTATGGCAAACCACTAGGTGCTTTCCCCATTGTGTTTGTGATCAAATTATAGCATGGAAGCTTGTCAAACACAATGGGCTCTTCCTCTATCTTCTCATTTTCAACCCACCATGACTCCACAGTTGTACTAGCTCTTATGTCACAAAGAGCTTTGCCTATGACATGACTGCCAATTGGGCATGGTTTTGCAAAACTGCCCAAATTCTTGAACTTTGGTGGAGAAGGTACATGGGACACTATCAAAATTGGCTCATCTTCATTGGTACTCAAAGTTAGATCTTCGTCGATCTCCTTTTCTTGGTCCACAAGTCTTTCTTCTCTTTCAACATCGATATCATTTGGCACATCCGGTTGCAGATTTGGTTCGGGCTCAGCATCAGTCTCGGCATCCATATCATAGATCCAAGTGTATTGAGGACAAATGTTTGAGGCATTGGTTAGTTGTTCCGTTTGGTTCATAAAATTTTGACTCAATATCTCTTGATTAATCCTCCTCTCCTCATATGAAGCTCTTGGACAAAACTTCCTCCAAATTTGAATGTTCTTCCTGTTGTAGTGGAGGTGGACACGAGAAATCCGGTGGGTATGTTGGACTTGGAGCATAAAATTGATCCTGATGAGTATGGCTCCATGAAAAATTCGGGTGATACCCCCAATCCTGATAATAGTTGTTGGGATAGACATAATTATCGGGGTAATCACCACCATACTGTACCAGCTCAAAACTGGTGGTGCATTGATGATTCATATGATTTCCAGGACAATAATCATAAGTAACCGCCACACTATGATGACGTTGAGCTACAAAATCGTCGACCATCTTCGAAAGTGTCTCAATTTGTGCCGATAATTCAGAAAATGCTGTCGCGAGTCCATCATTCTCCGCTCCCCTTGGCTAAGTCATTCTTGCCATCCTTCGACTCCGTATGGCTTCGATAACCTCCAACGTCTTCGAAGTTGCCTCAATTTGTATTGGCTCTAGATTATATGCATTTTGATTCGGATACGGTTGGGTAGATCGATTGTAGCTCCCTATGAACTGAGTTGATTCAAAATTGATGGCACATTGCTCTGTAGCATGACTCCCAGCACATAACTCACAAACCATTGCTACTTGCTGTGTGGATGGTGGACTCCATGTTTCCATTGGTCGAGTCATGTTCGTGTATGTCCATTGATACGCAAAGTCATCCATGGTACCTAAAAAGAGAGAAATATAGGAAGAGAATTAAAAATAAAAAAAATAAAAATGTTTAAATTAAGACTAATTTGATTGAAATTAATATTGGTAAAAAAAATATTAAATTAAGTCCCCGGCAAGGCGCCAAAAACTTATTGATCGATTTCACAACCAATGAATACGTGCAAGTATACACGGTCAACAAGTAATAAAGTGAAAGTAGAATATCGTTCCCACGAGGAATTATTTAATAAAAATCACCAAGCACTAATTCTTAACCAAACTAATTTTATTTAAACAATCTCAAATTGTGATTTTTCTAATTAAGAAAACTAAATTAACTAACTAAGATTTGAATGAATGAATTCAAATAAATAAACATTAAGACTACAATATCCCCAATTATGAACTATAAAGCAATTATCCAATTATCCCAATTATTATGCCTACTAAATTGTTAACAGGAATTCTCAAGTGCCAAAAGTCCTTTTTCAAGTGATCAATTGCCTTCTACTTAATCCAGACTAATCTTGCTGTATTCCTATGCAAAACAATTGAATTAAACTCCTTTCAATCCCAATTCTTTATGTGTTACATGCGGTGAACAGATATTTCCATTCAATTCACAAACCTAATTATTCACAGTGCAAATAACTAAGTCACATGTTATCATGCCCAATTCTAACCCTAGAATTCCTCTTTCAATTCCTTCTAGAGTAACAACGTAATTATTAATCAAATAATTAAGCAATAAGCACAAGATAAGATAAACAATCCACTTAGACATAAAATAATTGAAATAAATCGAATTACTAATTTATAGACATAAAAGGTTCAATTGAAATCTTAATAAAAGAGTTAGTTCATAATTAATGAATTGAAACCAAGAATCCACAACTGAATAGACATTAAAAGATAAAAGTATGATAAGAGAAGAGAATAGAATCTATTGTCAGCAAATCTGATGCTCCCCTCTTGCTCTTGCTCTTGCTCTTGATCTTCAGTGTTCTTCAATTTGCTTCAATCTCCAATGGCTAATTAAGAACTAGGATTTATATTTTAATCTAATGGAGTGTTTTATCTAAGCTAAGCTATGTAATCCCCCTTTATTTTATGCCTTACATCATGTATTTATAGGTTACAAGTCCAATTTTTAGCTTAGGAACAAACCCAATCCAATTTGTAGTCAAAAAGGTGTCAAAATTCGCCCAAAAACGTGTCCAGGCCATTACCAAGTTTCTTCCCAGTAGCCTTCAGTATTGGCTTAACGCTTCAACCATCGCTTCCCCCATTTGGGCATAGGCCTATTTTGGGCGCCCCAGTGCTGGTCCCATGTTCTGACATTTTCTGCTCCGACGTCATTTGGGAAAATGACCATAACATCTTCGTCCGAACTCTGATTTCGATGATTCAAGATGATCTGGAAAGAGGAGAAGTAGATCTACAACTTCCATTCTTTAAGGTTTTCGAAATAAGGTCCGGAGTAGTACTCTAATTGGCTCTGAAGTGACTGTTGTGTAAATGGCAAGCCGAAAACGCGCATCTAGCCACCCCAAACGTCGATCCAAGTAACTTTTGTCCCAATTCCTACAAAACAACATAAAACATGCATGAATAGACATAAACACTTAAAAACATCCAAAAGATTAAGCTCAGACGCACTCAATTATGAATATAAAACTCACTCATCAACTGCCATCTGGACAGCCGGCAATTTAACATGGGTTTATTGAACATGTACTTGGGAGGATCCACGCGGGATATGAGATGGGTTGTGTGACCATGGAGGTAATGTTGTAACCTCATGGAAGCCCATGATAAAGCACAACACATCTTTTCGATCAGAGTGTACTTGTGTTCACTGCTGCTGAACCTTTTGCTGAGGTAATAGATAGCTCGTTATTGGCCTCTATCGCCTTTTCTGTCTCAAAGATGCAAATTTATAGCATTGTCACTTATGGACAGGTACAAAAATAGGGGAACATCATCCCTAGGTGGCACCAAAACGGGACCTTTGACTAGCTGTTTCTTGATTGTGAGGAAGGCATTTTGACACTCATCATTCCATTTCATGGAGGAGTTCTTCCTTAATAGCTTGAAGATTGGCTCACAGGTTGCTGTGAGTTGGGAGATAAACCTGCTAATGAAGTTGATTCTTCCCAAAAATCCCCGTATTTCCTTCTCTGTCTAAGGAATGGGCATTTCTGTGATGGCTTGGCTCTTGGCAGGATCCAGCTCAATCCCCTTGTGGCTGACTAGAAATCCTAGAAACTAGCCCGATTTAACGCCAAAGGAGCATTTAGCTGGATTCAACTTCAAGTTGTACTTACGCAACCTGTTGAACAATTTTCTGAGATGGTCTAGATGGCCATCCTCCTTCCGGGACTTGACAATGATGTCATCCACGTAGATCTCAATCTCTTTATGCATTAAGTCGTGGAAAAGAGCCATCATAGCTCGTTGATAGGTGGCTCCAGCATTGATGAGGCCGAATGACAACCGTCTATAGCAAAAGGTTCCCCAAGGAGTGATGAAAGCGGTTTTCTCACGATCTTCCTCAAAGAACCATGATCCGATGATACCCCCGAAAGCAATCAAAAAAGGAGTACATGTCGACACGCAGATTGTCAATGAGAATGTGGATAAATGGTACGGAAAGCTATCTTTTAAGCAAGCTTTGTTCAAGTCCCGGTAATCCACGCAAACTCGTACCTTCCCTCCAGGTTTAGGCACGGCCACAATGTTGGATATCCACTCAGGATATGTAGACACCATTATGATGCCAGTTTGAAATTGTTTCACAATTTCTTCTTTCACCTTTAAACACCATTCAGGTTTCAATCGCCTGAGCTTTTGCTTGACTGGCTTAAATCCCTCTTTAATGGGAAGGCGATGAAGGACAATGTCAGTGGACAAACCCACCATGTCTTCATGAGACCATGCAAACACATCCTGGAATTGGGTTAATAGCGTAACCATGTCATTCCGTTGGTTTGGGGTAAGGTCTGAACCAATCTGGATTAACTTAGGGCTTTCTAAGGTTCCGAGATTGAAAGAAGTAGTTTGATCAAGGTTGGGTTTGGGTTTGTCTTTGACCCATTCTTGAATTTCTGGAGGCACCTCAATGTCATCCTGTATATCCATCAAGGCTGAATTCATCTCTACATCAAAGGTACAATCCTTGTGGAGAAGAGGCAATCAGACGCAAGCACAGCACATCTAAATTTAGAGTCCTGAAACAAAATATGCTTTCACTTAGTATATATATGAAATGTGTTGATCATACATAGTGTTAGCATATATCGAAAAATAAACCGCTAATTGTATGCATGTAAAAGTAAGCGGTTATTATATATACAGGCGTAAAGAGTTTCACCGCTTTTACCTTGATGACCAATGCAAGGAATGTTGTTCCAATTAAAGTAAGTGTGACACCCCCAAAGCAGTATACAAAGACCCATTACGAGTCGTCAAATACATGGTATGTAAACAACTACAACTTTATTAATACAACATAAAATTGTGAGTTTAAATACAAATATTGTCATCTAGACAATATCCACACTCAAATAAGTCCTCATTTCAATTATTAATACATTATTTTACAAAATGGTGAGGACTACTAAAATAACTTCTAGAACCATCATTCCATACCCAGGCCGAAGACTTTCGCTACATTCTCGCCTCCCGAGAAGAAAAAAATGGAACAAAAGGAAAAGGGTGAGCTCAACTAGCCCAAGAAAGAACATTATGACTAAGATAATACGTAACTAATTATCATTAGTCTTCAACAGGGAAAAATCTAATAGAATACAATAGACAACAAGTTTTAAATCAATATTTTCAACGGAAATAATAATTCATTAGAAGAGTTAAGTAGAGAATGAAATCTACTATCTTCTATATATGAATATAAAAGTTCATCGCTCATCTTTTATCCTGTAACATCAATCAATATATATTTGGAATCAAATATTCATCTTTGCACTACAGGCCAAAGATATTCATCAGTTGGTCATGTTCATCTAAACACTGTTCATCTTTGCACTACAAAGCCAAAGATATTCATCATAAAATCATTCATCTTTGCACTGCGGGCCAAAGATATTCGATTATATCATCATTTAGGACTGAGGATGATGAAAAATATTTTAAAGAAAACGAATCTAGTGAAACAAAAGAATAAATATTAAGGATTCGTATTTCAGCTATTCCATGTCCAAAAATACCTCATAAATAATCATAGTGGAGTAAAATTCAAGAATGATCAAAACATGGATACAATCAAAGCTAGTATCCAGAATAGATATTTTTGACAAAAAGAAGAAAATTTTATTTTTCGGTGAATAGTATCGTATTTGTGAATAGTGTCGTATACGTGAATAGTGTCGTATACGTGAATAGTAACTCCGACACTAAAAGATAAAAATTTCACAAAAAAGATCATCATGCTTCCTGAATAGTACTCATGAATAGTAACTCATGAATAGTAACTCATGAATAGTAACCCCGACATGAAAAAGTTCTAAATTTGATAAAAAGTTCCCACCAAAATTTTGGCATAATGATATTGAATAAATAATATCATTTTCGAATAAAATAACATCCCTTACCTCATAAAGAATAGTACTTCTGACTGGAATACTGGATATAGTACTGAAATAACTTGCACCGTATAGCAATACTCAAAGTACTAGAATACTCACAAAATACGCTCGATATTATAGAGAGAGAAAGAGAGAGAAATCTTTAGTTTCTGGTGTGATTTTCAATTCTAACCTAAGCACCCTATTTATAGGAAAATACTTAGAACACCAAAGTAGAAAATTTAATAAAATATTAATATTATTAATTAAATTTCCTACGCCACCAGACTTCTGAACTTCAGCACTTTGCACATGTAGTGTAGCCAAAAAAAATAAAAAAATGTTTTTCTAATTATAAATATTTAAAACTTCCAAAAAACAATTATTTAGGAATTTCGGAACTTCAATAATTCATAATAAATAGCCCTTTTATCAGAAAATTTGAATCTCGCAACTTTTTATAGAAAATTTAATTCTCTACAACTTTGCAAAAGAAAGTTTTTCCAAATTCCAAACAGAAATTGACCGAAATCCATAAACAGACGATTTTACAGGCTATAATCAAATTTCAGTCAAGAAATGGGCCCACAAACATGTTTAGCATGTTTTAAACAACTTTTTGCAACAAAAATACTCTTCCTCCTCATATACTCATATATCCCACATTCATTGTAAAAATATCATCATTATTATATAATATAATAAAATATTATTTTATCAGAAAAGATAAAATATCAATTTTTAACAATTGTCACTTTAAAAATTTTCTCCATCTATAACCACATAAAATCAATATTTTCCTTATCATATAAATAAATAATTAATTATTCACAAATAATATTACAAAATCACAGTACTGGCAACCAGGCCGTTCCCAGGAAAGAGGGGGCTTTCCAATAAGAATTTCTCCTTACTATCGCACAATTAGGTGACCAAACCTCTCCTTAGACAACTTTCTAGACATTGCTAATAATGTTTTCTAATAATATTATTCAGCTAATATGAATTATTGCTTCGATAATGGAAAATACTTTGTAGTGACAATTATTGAAACAATAAAGAATATAAAATATCAACGCAAAGAATTATTGAATCAATAAAATATTGAAGCAAGAATTCTCTTGTAACAATTATTGAGTAGTGCCTTTTACGTAAGAATCAATAATTGGTGCAATACTGGTGCCATCTTGGCAACAACGCCAGACATCGTATTTTAACCACCGTGTATTCCAACGTGTGTTAATTCAGTAATAACTACGTCGTTATTTATAAACAACTTATACTTGTCGTTTTCTTCATCCAATTACTTTACGTTATGGGCCCCACAAGGGTCGCCGTCGCATTTAATATTATTCGACAAAGAAGAATATTCCACGACCAAACGAATATATTCCCGCACAACAATGAATATTTTATAACCCCCTGCTTATTTAAAATATTTGCGTATTTTACCCATAACTAACAACATTAATCAATTCAACCCTTACTATTTCAAAATAATAAATAGAGGAAATTTAATTTTATTTATAATAAGTTGGGGTCTTACAACCTCCCCTCCTTATGAAATTTCATCCTCTAAATGGACGACGACTGGTGTTTCGAAAAGATGAGGATACCTCGCTTTCATTTCCATTTCCAATTCCCAGGTCATTTCCTCAATAGCATGGTTTCTCCATAAAACTTTAACTTGTGGTATGACCTTCGTGCGTAGGACATGCTCTTTCCTATCCAAGATCTTGACAGGTACCTCTTCGTACGTTAAGTCTTCCGTTATCTCGTCCGGTTCTAACTCAATAACGTGGTTTGGGTCTCTCACATATTTACGTAGCACAGATATATAAAAAAACATTATGAACACGAGACATACTTAGAGGTAACACGAGTCTATAGGCCACATTTCCTACTCGTTCAAGAATCTGAAATGGACCAATAAATCATGGATTGAGCTTTCCTCTTTTCCCAAATCTTGTAACTCCCTTCTATGGAGCCACATGCAACAATACATGATCCCCAATACTAAATTCCACGTCTTTTCGATGAAGATCCACATAACTCTTTTGTCGATCCTGTGCCGTTTGTATACGTTGTCGAATCGTTTGGATCTTCTCTGTAGTCATTCGTACCAACTCTGGTCCCAACTACGTTGCTTCTCCCACCTCATCCCAGCATATTGGAGAGCGACACTTTCGTCCATATAATGCTTTAAATGGAGCCACACCTATACTTTCCTGATAACTATTGTTGTAGGAGAATTTCACCAATGGTAAATACTTATCCCAACTCCCTTTGAAGTCTAGGACACAGAGTCTTAATAGATCTTCAAGAGTTTGAATAGTCCTCTCTGATTGTCCGTCCATTTGAAGATGGTATGCCGAACTAAATCGTAAATCCGTCCCCATAGCTTTTTGCAAGCTAACCCAAAATATTGAAGTGAATCTTGGGTCACGATCTGAAACTATGGATACTGGCATGCCATGCAATCTCACAATCTCATCTACGTACATACGAGCAAGACGTTCAAGGGAATAAGTCTCCCGTATCAGTAAGAAATGAGCAGACTTGGTTAATCTATCAACAATAACCCAAATAGCAATTATGTCTTGAGAAACCGTGGGAAGACCCGTAACAAAATCCATGGTAATGTGTTCCCACTTCCATTTCGGAATCTCAAGTGGTTGCAATGGACCCTTAGGCACTTGATGCTCCACTTTTACACATTGACAAGTTAAGCACATCGAGATAAACTTTGCAATCTCTCTCTTCATATTGTTCCACCAAAATGTATGTCGAAGATCATGATACAATTTGTTACTCCCAGGATGGATTGCAAACGGTGTGTTGTGTGCCTCCATCATGATCTTGTAATTCAAATCAGAATTGTTAGGGTTACAAAGTCTGGAGTAGACTCGAAGTATTCCTTCTTCATCGATTCTTGCTTCTGGAATAGCACCTTCTTGTACTTTCTTCTTCATACGCATCAGCTCTGGGTCTATAGCTTGAGCAACTTTAACTTTTTCGATTAAAGTTGGTTCTATGCGTATATTTGACATCATCGCACTCGTTCCTGCATATGATCTTCTACTCAACGCGTCAGCTACCACGTTTGCTTTTCCATGATGGTATTGAATAGTGTGGTCGCAATCTTTCAACAGCTCGAGCCAACGTCGTTGCCGCATGTTGAGTTTTTTTTAGTGAAGAAATATTTGAGGCTTTTATGGTCTGAATATATCTCCACTTTCTCCCCATATAAATAATGCCTCCAGATCTTTAACGCGAAAACGACTGTTGCCAACTCTAGATCATGAGTAGAATAATTCCTCTCGTATTCTTTAAGTTGTAGCGAGGCATAGGCTATGACTTTCCCACGTTGCATGAGAACACATCCTAACCCTTTGCCTGAAGCATCGCTATAGATAACAAATCCATCCGAACCAGATGGTATTGTCAAAACAGGTGCCGAAATGAGTCTCCTCTTGAGATCTTGGAAACTCTTCTCGCATTCCTCACTCCATACGAATTTTGTATCTTTATGAGTCAGCTGAGTTAACGGAGTAGCGATTCTAGAAAATCCTTCCACAAATCTCCGATAATAACCAGCTAAGCCCAAAAAGCTACGTACTTCGGTCACCGTCTTTGGTTGCTCCCAACTTTGTATTACTTCAATCTTCACCGGGTCAACAGACACTCTGTTTTGACACCATATGCCCAAGGAATGCTACTTCCTCAAGCCAGAACTCGCTTTTCTTGACAGCATATAGCTTGTTATCACGAAGCCTTTGCAAATTATTAACTTCAAATGGCGCCATGATCTTCACGGCTTTTGGAATAGATGAGGATGTCATCAATAAAGACAACAACGAACTGATCTAAATATTCCTTGAATACTCGGTTCATCATATCCATGAAAACAGCAGGAACATTAGTCAATCCAAAAGACATGACTAGGAATTCATAATGCCCGTACCG
The DNA here is from genome assembly GCA_020205605.1 of Panax ginseng. NCBI lineage: Eukaryota > Viridiplantae > Streptophyta > Magnoliopsida > Apiales > Araliaceae > Panax > Panax ginseng. The sequence continues at coordinate 62,910,320 of CM035143.1, read as the reverse complement.
AGTTCTGAAAGCAGTCTTTGGAATATCCTCAGTTCTAACCTTCAGCTGATGATATCCAGAACGAAGATCGATCTTTGAAAAGAATTGTGCTCCTTGCAATTGGTCAAACAGGTCATCAATACGAGGTAGCGGATACCTATTCTTGGTAGTGACATGGTTCAATTCCCGATAGTCAATACAAAGTCGCATACTCCCGTCTTTCTTCTTTACAAATAAAATAGGAGCACCCCAAGGAGATGTACTAGGACGAATGAAACCGATGTCCAACAACTCCTATAGTTGGACCTTTAACTCCTGAAGTTCAATAGGAGCCATTCGATATGGGGTTTTAGAAATGGGCTTTGTACCAGGTTCAAGATCAATAAAGAATTCAACTTCATGTTCTGGGGGTAGACTGGGAAGTTCTTCAGGAAATACGTCAAGAAAGTCAATAACAACAGGAATATTATTCAAATCTAGCGTGTCTTTATTCAAATCCATAACATGGGCTAAGAAAGCTTGACATCCATTTTTCAATAAACGAATAGCTTTATGACTTGATATGACAGTGATTGATTTTAATAGTTTCGTTGCTTGAATTCGCATAACATGTTGATTAGGAATAATAAAACTAACAACCTTAATTTAAAACAATCAATTTTGGCATGATGAGTAGTTAACCAATCAATCCCTAAAATCACATCAAAAGCAAGTATCTTTAAAGAGATAAGGTCAATGGGTAATGTGATGGTGCCAACTTGGATCAAACAAGATTTATAAACGATGGATGTGATGAAAGTTTTCCTAACGGAGTTTCCACGAGATAGGTCAAAGTCTAATTTCTCCCGAGTCAAGTTTAAACATTGAGCACAAGCAGGAGAGATAAATGAATGGGTAGCATTGGTATCAAGTAATGTATAAACTTCGCATGAATTTATGATTAGCTTACCCGTGATCACCTCGTTTGGGTTCCTTGCATGTTGACCCGATACCACGACAAACGCTCTTCTAGGAACCGTTGACTTTGACTTTTCTGGGATAGCCTTTTGAGTCACCATCCCCGCTGGACTTGGTTTCGCTGCATACAGTGCAATCTCGAGCGATATGTCCTTCCTTTCCATAGTTATAACATACCTTAAACTGCTAAAGGCGCTTTAATGATATGTCCTTCTTTTTCAAGACGTATATATATATTAACCGGTGGTCGTTCTCCTCCCTTGGAACCAGTTGCAGCTGGTGCTGACGTCTTCACATTATCATTGTTGAATCTCCTCTTTTTAAAATCTCCCCGAGTCGCTTCTTCTATTTTCATGGCCACGATTACCACCAGAGTGGTTACCACTTTTGTCTGAATGTTTTCCTCCCCGCTGGTTTTCATTACTCGATGAGTGCCGCCACCCCAGATGACCTCGGTTGTGGTCCTTGGTTGAACGTATCGCTATCTCGCTTCTAATAATTGAGCCCTCGCTGACAACATCCGAATATAAAGAAAATTTATGAGAGATAAGATATTCTTTGAATCTCTCGGTTTTAAACCTCTCGAAACATCCTCGTCATTCGCTCCTCATTCTCTACCAAATAAGGTGCAAACCTCGATAACTCGCGAACTTTGCCTCAGATTGGGACCGCGTGTTGTTTTTGTTCTAGTCTAATAAACTCTACCTCCTTCATATGGCGTAATACTTTTAGGAAAGTATTTTTCGTTGAAAAAAGTTTCAAACGCTTCCCAAGACATGCGAAGCGGCGAAATGGGTACGTTTCACAGACTCTACCGCGATGTCGCCTCGCCACGGAACATAAAGGTGGCGAATGGAACCTTATGTTCCTCCGTGCATCCCAAGACATCGAATATATTGATAATTTGCTTGACCCATGTTTCCGCCATGATCGGATCCGGCTTTCCCTTCAATTCTGGTGGTCCCAACTCTTTGAACTGCTTGGCCGTGACAAGACGCGCGTTGCTATCATTTCCACCCGTGATTTCGTGACACGAGTCTCCCTCATCCGGTTTTTTGCATGAACCGCAAAAAGCTTCTAAACATCCCGCTGTTCATCGTTCTTTCAAGTGGTGTTGTTTACAGGAGGAATATTGCTTTCCTGTTGCACATTCCCCTGGGTGGTGATTAAAGGTGTTTCCACGGTCTCATTAACTCCACTGTTAATATTCTCAGTTGCCATTCTTAAATACTATCATAAAACAAGGGTTAATTAAACAATTTAACATATCACATCACATATTAACCATATGCTTCAAATGACCAACAAATAAGCTTAGGTATGACATACTAGCGAAGGATTACTCGTCTCTCCCCTCCTAGTACTATTCCCCGATCTCCGCCAGAGATCATATCCCTAAGCTTTGATACCAACTGTGACACCCCCAAAATAGGTATACAACACCCATTCTAAGTCGTCAAATACATGGTACAGAAACAACTACAACTTTATTAATACAACATAAAAACTGTGAGTTTAAATACAAATATTGTCATCTAGACAATATCCACACTCAAATAAGTCCTCATTTCAATTATTAATACATTATTTTACAAAAATGGTGAGGACTACTAAAATAACTTCTAGAACCATCATTCCATACCCCGACTAGTACTCGCTACGTTCTCGCCTCCTGAGAAGAAAAATGAAACAAAAAGGAAAAGGGTGAGCTCAACTATCCCAGTAAAGAACATTATGACTAAGATAATACAGAACAAATTATCGTTAGTCTTCAACAGGGAGAAATCTAATAGAATACAATAGACAACAAGTTTTAAATCAATATGCGCAGCGGAAATAATAATTCATTAGAAGAGTTCAGTAGAGAATGAAATCTATTATCTTCTATATACTGAATATAAAAGTTCATCGCTCATCTTTTATCCCCGTAACATCAATCAATATATATCTCGAATCAAATATTCATCTTTGCACTATAGGCCAAAGATATTCATCATCTATGGCCATGTTCATCTAAACACATGTTCATCTTTGCACTCTGTGCCAAAGATATTCATCATAAAATCATTCATCTTTGCACTACGGGCCAAAGATATTCAGTTATATCATCATTTAGGACTAAGGATTATGAAAAATATTTTAAAGAAAACGAATCCAGAGAAACAAAAGAATAAATATTAAGGATTCGTATTTCAGCTATTTCATGTCCAAAAATACCTCATAAATAATCATAGTGGAGTAAAATTCAAGAATGATAAAAATATGGATACAATCAAAGCTAGTATCCAGAATAGATATTTTGGACAGAAATTAACCGAAATCTATAAACGGCGATTTTACAGACTATAATCAAATTTCAGTCAAAAAAATGGAGTCTACTGACATGTTTAACATGTTTTAAACATCTTTTGCAACAAAAATACTCTTCCTCCTCATATACTCATATATCCCACATTCATTGAAAAAATATCATCATTATTATATAATATAATAAAATATTATTTTATCAGAAAAGATAAATTATCAATTTTTAACAATTGTCACTTTAAAAAATTTCTCCATCTATAACCACATATAATCAATATTTTCCTCATCATATAAATCAATAATTAATTATTCACAAATAATATTACAGAATCACAAGATCGCAAACTGTGCCGTTCCTCGGAAAGAGGGGATTTCAATAAGAATTTCTCCTTCATCGCCGCAATTAGGTGACCAACCTCTCCTTAGAAAGAACTTTCTAGACATTTCCAATAATGTTTTCTAATAATATTATTCAGCTAATATGAATTATTGCTTCGATAATGGAAAATAGTGTGTAGTGACAATTATTGAAACAATAGTAATATAAAATATCAACGCAACAATTATTGAATCAATAAAATACTGAACAGTAACTACTGTAAAAATTATTGAGTAGTGCCTTCTTACGTAAGAATCAATAATTGGTGCAATACTGGTAATACTTCTTGTGCGGCAACAACGTAGACATCGTGTTTTAACCACCTGGTATTCCAATAGTGTTAACGCTAACAACTACGTCGTTATTTATAAACAACTTATACTTGTCGTTTTCTTCATCCAATCACTTTTCGTTATGGGGCCCACACAAGGTCGCTGGCCATTGCATTTAATATTCCCCAACAACAAGAATATTCCACGACCAAATGAATATTCCCCGACAACAATGAATATTTTATAACCACCTGCTTATTTAAAATATTTGCGCATTTTACCCATAACTAACCACATTAATCAATTCAACCCTTACTATTTCAAAATAATAAATAGAGGAAATTTAATTTTATTTATAATAAGTTGGGGTCTTACAGTAAGGACAAAGTCTGGGTGGACCTCAATGATGGAGGGATTGTCATCAACCTCCATGTCCCAAATGATGGCCATTACATCTGGGCAATCATCGTCTGGGGTGTATTTTTTGGTATGTTCATCATGAACGATGATGCGTATATCGGACATCATCCGTACGACGTCTTGCTTGATTCTTCGTTCCTCTTCTTCCATCATGGATTTGTAACAAAGATTTCTTTTCCTTTCAATTTGCAGACGGCTTGGGACATAACATAGCCATTACATTGGTGGCACCTTTACTGTGAAGTTGTGCAGACTCGAGTTTGAAGGCAAAGATAAACGCCACATGGTTGAAGTGAAGGAATCATTGATGTTTATGAGGATTCCGTGACTAGAATGGCGAATAGCCTAGCCAGCTTGTTCTAGCTTGCTCAAGTTAAGTTTAATTGGGTACTTGATACACGGCAATCTTTACCCAACCCTTGTCCCGGCTTATGACCCAACGACATCATTTCTTGAGTGGCCGACATTACCTCGGCAGAAATCTTGGGTTCGGGCAATGGTGCTCCAATAGCATGGTATTGGGTGTTGCTTATTTCCAAAGCATGAAAACTGACCGGTTCCACATCTACATTGGCATTGATGAATGGCATGTCTCCGTGCTGAGGAATCTCCGATTCAGCATTGACTGTGACCAGGCTATTGTTGATAATGTATTTCAACTATTGGTGAAAAGTGGAGGGGACTGCCCCTGCAATGTGAATCCATGGTCGTCCCAAGAGCAGGTTGTATCCCGAATCTATCTTGAGCACATGGAAAGATACGCAGAATGTGTGAGGACCAATTTCGATTGGCAGCTCAATTACTCCGACCGAATTTCGCCAGGCTACATCAAAAGCTTTGATGATAGTATGGCTACTCCGAATTCGGTTGAGATTGATGTTCATCTTCACCAAGGTAGCGTATGGGCAGATATTCAGAGAGGAACCTCCATCTATTAAGACTCCCGCTACCATATATCCGGAGGACAAGACCGTAATGTGCAACGGCTTGCAATGACCGGTCCCTTCAGGTGGTATGTCATCATCAGTGAAGGATATCACATTGTTGTTGAAAATGTGATCGACCAGATGTTGGAACTTTTTCGTATCCACTGATGTCGAGAGATAGGCTTCTTCTAAAACCTTTAACAAGACCTTCCGGTGATTCTCGGAAGTTAGGACCAAGTCCAAAATTGATATTTGTTGTGGAGCTTCTTTCATGCTTAAAACCACCGTAGCTTCATTATGACCCACAGCGCGGAGGAATTCTTCAATCTTCTCCATGGGTATTTTCCCCTTTGATTTGGTGGTGGGCTTCATCACCCGTTGGGGAAGATACAGTGGATTTTCCTTCGATACTGTAGCAGTTGTATGTGAGGTGGATCCTTCACCTTCTCCATAATTCCATAGAATTGTGTGCAAGCTAACAATAGGATATTGTGCTCTACACGGCAAGTTGATTGGCTCGGGAGCGGCCACTTCCAAAGGATTGTTTCCTCCCTTGAGTTAAATTATTGGCATTGCAAGTGATTTTCTAATCCCATCAGTTTTATTAGATATGACTGCTACCACACTCTTCCTCTTAGTAGGGGCTGTATCTTCACTTACACGTAACACAGTATCGTTGTCTGCTAGGCGCAATACACCACTGTCAATTAGATTTTGGATAAGGTGGCGGAGTGCCCAACATTCTTCTATGCTGTGACCACGAGACTGAGAATGATATTGACACACTCCGTCAGAGTTGTACCATCCTGAACGGGGGTTGATTGGAGGTAGAAGGGAACTGATCCTTCCTTCATTGATTAACATATGATGGATTTCCTCCATAGGTTGGCCCAGATAGGTGAATTCCCTTTTGTTGGCGAAATCTCGATGGGCTTTGGCATTTGCTCTTTGTCACTTTGTCTTCCAAAGATTTCATTTTTGAAAGTGATGAGGAATATTCATGACAATAGGTAGGAGACCGGCATGCTCCTCGGCCGATTAATCGACGAGTCACTTGATCTTCGATAAGTCACCAGCCCGCCAATTGTTCAATTTATTTGCAGAGAGCTTTCATATTTTGTTCCATTGTGAACTGGAACTTAGCATAATCCCATCTATCATCACCATCTTTGATGGTCTGGGAAGAATCACAGCTGAAATTGGAACTCTGTCCATTGCTCCAATTAATCATGTTGACCTCTTCTTCTTTGTGTTGAGGAAGAGGGTTGTCTTATACGTGAGGCTGATCTGGTTTTGTAACCACGATCTCTCTGTTGTCTATCAGGTCCTAGATCTTGTGTTTCAAAGCCCAACAATCCTAAGTATCATGTCTAGGTGCCCCGGCATGATAAGCACATTTCCTAGCAGCATTGAAACCTCGTCCATTAGGGCTGGCTGGTGGAAGAAGATGTGTAATTTTCTTCTGTGTTGTCAGAAGATTTAAAATGTTCTTGAGGGTATCCCCTAAGGGTGTAAACAATCGAGGGCGTTTGACTTCTCCACCTTTTGGTATTGGAGGGTTTACAGACTGTGTTGGAAAGGGAGTGTAGTTTCTCCTTTGAATAGGCATGTTACGATTGCCTTTTTGCCCCTATAGTATCGTGTGGAAACATCTTCCTCTTCTTTTTATGGACCTCCGGTTTGTTCCCATAATTTCAGATTGGATGTGATCCGCAATGCCGACTTTGAGTGCAGCTAGGTCTTTAATATTAGGGTTTGACATCGATATAATTTATCCGGTCCCGACTTAACCAATATACATGACCATATACAACGCCCCAAAATAGGTATACAACACCCATTCTGAGTCGCCAAATACATGGTACATAAATCAAACTACAACTTTAATAATACAATTGTCATGCAAAATACGACAACACATACTGTGAGTTTAAATACAAATATTGTCTTCTAGACAATATCCACACTCAAATAAGACCTCATTACAATTATTCAAACACTATTTTACGTAAATAGTGAGGATCGCTAAAACATCTTTCTAGAACCATCACCCATACCCCGACTAGATCCTCGCTATGTTCTCACCTCCGAGAAGAAAAATGGAACAAAAAGGAAAAGGGTGAGCTCAACTAGCCAAAGAAAGAATATTATGACTAAGATAATATACAATAAATTATCATTAGTTTTCAACAGGGAAAAATTTGATAAAATATAATTAACAACAAGTTTTAGATCAACAACTGCAGCGAAAACAACAATCCATTAGAAGAGTCAAAGAGAAAGATTCTACTATCTTCTAAGATTTAAAAGTCCATCATCAATATTTTATCCTCAGAATAACAATCAATATACATATTTAATCAATATTCATCTTTGCACTACAGCCAAAGATATTCATTTGTATCACCAATGGGTCATGTTCATCTCAACACTGCTCATCTTCGCACTACGGGCCAAAGATATTCATCAGTTAATCATTCATCTTTGCACTACAGCCAAAGATATTCAAGAATATCATCATTTAGGACCGAGGATGATGAAAATATTTTAAAGAAAACGAATCCAAATGGAGATGTAAGGACAAATAGTAAGGATTCAGATAACAGTTTATATCAAGATCAATAATGCTCCATAATAACCAATTTTGAAGCAAAATTCAAGAATAAAGATCAAAACATGGATACAATCAAAGATAGTAACCATAATAGACATCTTGGACAAAAAGAAGAAAATTTTATTTTTTGGTGAATCTTTGTCAGATTCGTGAATAGGTCAGATATGTGAATAAAGGTCAGATACGTGAATAGTAACCCCAACACAAAAAGTTTCAAATTTAATAAAAAATTTTCATCAATATTTTGGAATAATGATATTGAAGAAATAATATCATTTATGAAGAAAATAACATCCCTTACCTCAAAATAATAAGATTTTTTGATCGGAATATCTGACAGAAAGTCAAGAAAACTTGTACCGTAACCAAAAAGAACTCTCAAAGTATATAAATACTCACTAAAATACGCTCGATAATATAGAGAGAAAGAAAACTTGTTTCGGTGTGATTTTCAATTCTAACTAACAGCCCTCTATTTATAGGAAAATGTTAGAATTTATAGAGACTAAAATAATAAAATATATTATTATTAATTACAATTCCTACGCATGCTTTGAATTTTTGGACAGCCATGTTGGAAGAATTCAGCAGCCTATGTGTGTATTCCACCAACCAAAAGTGGGTCCCCCAATAAATTTAATAAAAATCATTTATTTTTCCGAAACTTCAACAATTCATAGAAAATAGCCCGGTTATCAGAAAAATACAAATTTTATGTCCATTCTGCCTGAAATCGAATTCTCTACAACTTTGTAGCTTTGAGTTTTTCCAAATTCCAAACCAAAAATATCCGAATTCCACAAACGGATGATTTTTAATACTTTCCTTCCGACAAAATACTAATAAAACACCTCAACATTAATTCCTTCAATTATATCCACATAAAATAAATATATCCATCAATTATATCTACATCAAATAAATATTTCCTTATCATATAAATCAATAATTAATTATTCATAAATAATATTACAGTAATCACAATTATGACAACATGCCGCTCTCAGAAAGAGGGCTTTTCAATAAGAATTTTTCTCATCATGCGCGCAATTAATTAGGTGACCAAACCTCTCCTCGATGTAACTTTCTAGACATTGCCAATAATGCTATCTAATAATATTATTCAAATAATATGAATTATCGATCCGATAATGGGAAATATCTGGCAAAGTTGATAATTATTGAAACAACAATAATATAAAATATCAACACAAACAATTATTGAATCAATAAAATAAAATATTGAACAAAGAATTATCAGAATAATTATTGAGTAGTGCTTTCACGTAAGGATCAATAATTCATCAATATCGTGCATCCACGCCAGACATCAGTATTTTAACAGATTTTAACCCGTATTCCAATGTTGTTAATCTGTGAATAACTACGCCGTTATTTATAAAAACTCAAACTTGTCATTTTCTTCATCCGACAATTATTCATTATGGGCCCACTAATGATCGTCGTCGCATTTAATATTCCCCGACAACAAGAATATTCCACCACCACCAAACTAATATTCCCCAACAACAATGATTATTTTATAACCACTTGCTTATTTTACAAAATTTGCACATTTCACCCATAACCAAAATATTATATCATTTTAACACCTTATTATTCACAATAATAAATAGAGGAAATTTGATTTTATTTATAATAAGTTGGGGTCTTACAACCTCCCTCCTTATGAAATTTCATCCTCGAAATTGACGACGATACTGTGTGTTTCAAAAGGTGAGGATACCTCGCTTTCATTTTCGATTCCAACTCCCTGTGTCATTTCTTCAATAGCATGGTTTCTCCACAAAACCTTAACTTGTGGTATAACCTTCGTATGTAGGACATGCTCCTTCCTATCCAAGATCTTAACATGTACTTCTTCAGACGTTAAATCTTCTACTATCTCTCGTCTGGTTCTAAAGCAATAATATGGTTCGGGTCTTTCACATATTTACGAAGCATAGATATGTGAAAAACATTATGAACACGTAGACATGTTTGGAGGTAACGCGAGTCTATAGGCCACATTTCCTATTCGGGTCAAGAATCTCAAATGGACCAACAAATCGTGGATTGAGTTTCCTCTCTTTCCAAATCTTGTAACTCCCTTCCATGGAGCAACACGTAATAAAGACATGATCTCCAATATTAAACTCCACGCCCTTTCTATAAAGATCAAGATAACTCTTTTGTCGATCTTGTGAGGTTTGAATACGTTGTTTAATCATTTGGATCTTTTTCGTAGTCATGCATGTATTTAATTATGGTCCCAACAACGTTGTTTCTCCCACCTCGCCCCAAAGATATCGGAGAACGACACTTTCGCCCATACAACGCCTCAAATGGAGCCATGCCTATACTTGCTTGATAACGTTGTTCAGTAGGAGAATTCCACCAATGGCAAGTACTTATCCCAACTTCCTTTAAATCTAGGACACAAAGTCTTAATAGATCTTCAAGGTTTTAAATAGTCCTCTCGATTGTTCGTCCGCTTGAGGATGGTATGCCGAATCAATCATAAACTGCGCCCATAGCTTTCTCGCAAGCTAACCCAAAATCGTGAAGTGAATCTTGGGTCACGATCCAAACTATGGATACTAGCATGCCATGCAATCTCACAATCTCATTCACGCATACATACTAGCAAGACGCTCAAGGAATAAGTCTCTCGATAGGCAAGAAATGGGCGACTTGGTTAATCTATCAACAATAACCCAAATCGCATCTATGCCTTGAGAAACTTTGGGAAGACCTGTAACGAAATCCATAGTAATGTGTTCCCACTTCCATTTCGGAATCTCAAGTGGTTGTAATGGACCCTTTGGCACTTGATGCTCCGCCTTTACACGTTGACAAGTTAAACACCTCGAGATAAACTCTCGCGATCTCTCTCTTCATATTATTCCACCAAAATGTATGTCGAATATCATGATACATTTTGGTACTCCCAGATGGATTGCAAACGGTGTGTCATGTGTGCCTCCATCATGATTTTATGCTTCAAATCGTAAGTCGTTAGGAACACAAAGTCCGGAGTTAAATCTAAGTATTCCTTCTTCATCGATTCTCGCTTCGAATAGCTCCTTCTTGCACTTTCTTCTTCATACGACGCCTTCTGTGTCCGTAGCTTGAGCAAAACTTTAACTTTATCGATTAAAGTTGGTTCTACTCAGATATTCGCCATCATCACGTGGGTCCTCGAGTCTTTAACTCAATCTCCATCCTTTGTAAATCGTATAAAATGGGTCTTTGTGTTAACAACATCGCACTCATACCGCATATGATCTTCTACTCAACGCGCGCCACTATTACGCTTGCTTTTCCAAGATGATGGTATGAATAGTATGATCGTAATCTTTCAATATTTCGAGCCAACGTCGTTGCCGCATGTTGAGTTCTTTTGGGTGAAGAAATATTTGAGGCTTTTATGATCCAGATAGATCTCCACTTTCTCCCCATACGGTGTAGTGTCTCCAGATTTTCAACGCGAAAACGATCACGCTAACTCTAGATCATGAGTAGGATAATTCCTCTCATATTCTTTTGAGTTATCGTGAGGCATAGGCTATGACTTTCCCATGTTGCATGAGAACACATCCTAACCCTTTGCCTGAAGCATCGCTGTATATAACAAATCCATCCGAACCAGATGGTATTGCTGTAAAGCAGTGCCTTAAATGAGTCTCCCTCGAGCTCTTGGAAACTCTTCTCGCATTCCTCGCTCCATACAAATTTTGTATCTTTCCGAGTCAACTGAAGTTAATCTGAGTAGCGATTCGAGAAAATCCTTCCACGAATCTCCGATAATAACCAATTTAAGCCCGTAAAGTTACGACTTTGGCCACCGACTTTGGTTGCTCCCTAACTTTGTATCGCTTCAATCTTCGCCGTCAACAGATACTCCATGTTTTAACACCACGTGCCCAAGGAATGCTACTTCCTCAAGCCAAAACTCGCATTTCTTTAGCTTGGCATAAAGCTTGTTTTCACAATGCCTTTCAAGTATCAGCTTCAAATGGTGCTCATGATCTTTACGGCTTTTGGAATAGATGAGGATGTCATCAATAAAGACAACAACAAACCGATCCAAATATTCCTTGAATACACGGTTCATCATATCCATGAAAGCAAAGAGGAGCATTAGTCAATCCAAAAGACATGACTAAGAATTCATAATGCCCGCATCGAAGTTTCAAGGCGCCTTGGGAATATCCTCAATTTTAATCTTCAAATTGATGATATCCGTAACTAAGATCGATCTTTGAAAAGAATTGTGCTCTCTTGCAATCGGGTCGAATGTGTCATCAATGCGAGGTAAGCGGATACCTATTCTTGATGGTGACATGGTTTAATTCTCAGAGTCAATACAAAGTCGATACTCCCCATCTTTCTTCTTTCTTTTAATAAAACAGAGCACCCCAAGGAGATGTACTAGGACTAATAAAACCGATGTCTAACAATTCTCGTAGTTGGACTTTTAACTCCTCAAGTTCAATAGAGCCATTCGATATGGGGTTTTAGAAATGGGCTTTGTACCCTTGGCTCAAGGTCAATAAAGAATTCAACATCACGCTCGGGGGTAGACCGAAGCTCTTCAGAAATACATCAGAAATTCTCTAACAATGTAAATATTATTCAAATCGATTTGTCTTTGTTCAAATCCATAACATGGGCTAAGAAAGCTTGACATCCATTTTTCAATAAACGAATAGCTTTGTGGCTTGATATGACAAATGATCGATTTTAGTGGTTTAGTAGTTTGAATTGTATGACAAAGTTGGTTAGGAATATGAAAACTAACAACCCATTTAAAACAATCAATTTTAGCATGATGAGTGGTTAACCAATCAATTCCTAAAATCACATCAAAAGCAAGTATCTTTAAAGAGATAAGATCAATGTGTAATGTGATAGTGCCAACTTGGATTATGCAAGATTTATAAATTGTAGATGTAACGAAGGTTTCACCCAACGGAGTTTCAACAGATAAGTCAAAGTCCAATTTCTCCGGAGTCAAGTTTAAACGTTGAGCACAAGCAGGAGAGATAAAAGAATGGGTAGAACCGGTATCTAGTAAGGTATAAACTTCGCAAGAGTTCAAGATTAGCTTACCCGTGATCACCTCGTTCGGGTTCCTCACGTTTTGGCCAGTCACGACAAACGCTCTTCCAGGAACCGCTGATTTCGACTTATCCAGACAACCCTTGGAATCACCATCCCCGCTGAACTTGGTTTCGCTATAGTACAATCTCGAGCGATATGTCCTTCCTTTCCACAATTGTAACATACCTTGGATTGTTGTGGGCAGTTTGGGCTGATATGTCCCTCTTTCCCGCATTTATAACATCTAACTGGCGGTCGCTTCTCCTCCCTAGAATTTGTTGTTGGTGCCGGTGTCAGCCGCTAATGTCTTCCCGTCATTATTGAATCTCCTCTTTCTAAAATTTCCACTGACTCACCTCTCCTATTATCATGGCCACATGACCACCCGAGTGGTTACCGCTTTGTTCAGATTTTTCCCTCCTCGTTGGTTATCATCGCTCGATGATCGCCGCCACCCAGATGACCTCGTTGTGGTCCCCGGTTGAACATATACTCACTATCTCGCCTAATAATTGAGCCCTGCTGACAACATCTCGAATACAGAGAAAATTTATGAGAGATAAGGTATCGATTTAATCTCGAGTTTTAGACCTCTCGTAAACATCCTTGTCATTCGCTCCTCATTCTCTACCAAATGAGGTGCAAACCTCGATAACTCAAGCAAACTTCGCCTCGTCATCGGGACACCGCCATGTTGTTTTGTTCCAATCGATAAACTCCACCTCCTTCATATGATTTAATACTTTCGTGAAAGTACTTGTCATTGAATAGTTTCTAAAAGTTTCCCAAGACATGCCGAAAAGCGGCCGGGTTGGTACGCTTCACGCACTCCCACCAAAGAGTCCGCCTCACCGCTGAACATAAAGGTGGCGAATGGAACCTTCGTTCATCCGCATCCCAAGACATCGAATATCTTGGTAATTTGTTTGACCCATGTTTCCGCCTTTGATCGGATCCGCTTCCAATAAATTCGTGGTCCCAACTCCTCGAATCGCTTGTCGTGATGCATCGCAGCGTTGGTATCACTTCCACCCGTATTTTGTACACGAAGTCTCCTAAATTCGATTTTACATGAACCGCAAAAAGCTCCTAAACATTCCATCATTCATAGTTTTCTCGGTAGTGTTGTTTACAGGAGGAATATTGTCTTCCTGTTGTACGTTCTCCTGGTTTGTGACTAAAGGTTGTTACACAGTCTCATACACTCCATTGTTAACGTTCTCAATAGCCATTCTTAAATACTTCCATAAAACAAGGGTTAATTAAACAAATTAACATATCACATAATATCCCTATATTATGACTAACCAATAAATAAGCTTAGATAGGACACACTAGCGAAGGATTTACTCATCTCTCCCCTCCTAGTTCTATTCCCCGATCTCCGCCAGAGACCATATCCCTAAGCTTTGATACCAACTGTGACGCCCCCAAAATAGGTATACAACACCATTTCGAAAGTCGCCAAATACATGGTACATAAAGCAAACTACAACTTCAATAATACAATTGTCGGCAAAAATATACAACACATACCGTGAGTTTAAATACAAATATTGTCTTCTAGACAATATCCACACTCAAATAAGTCCTCATTACAATTATTCAAACACTATTTTACAGAAATAGTGAGGACTGCTAAAACATCTTTCTAGAACCATCACTCCATACCCCGACTAAATCTTGTTATGTTCTCACCTCCTGAGAAGAAAAATGGAACAAAAAGGAAAAGGGTGAGCTCAACTAGCCCAGTAAAGAATATTATGACTAAGATAATATACAATAAATTATCATTAGTTTTCAACAGAGGAAAAATCGATAAAATATAATAAACAACAAGTTTTAGATCAACAAACTGCAATGGAAACAACAATCCATTGAAGAGTCAAGTAGAGAATGAGTTCTACTATCTTCTAAGATTTAAAAGTCCATCATCAAATTTTATCCCTCGTAACAACAATCAATATACATATTTAATCAATATTCATCTTTGCACCACAGCCAAAGATATTCATTTGTATCACCAAATTGGTCATGTTCATCTCAACACTGCTCATCTTCGCACTACGGCCAAAGATATTCATCGATTAATCATTCATCTTTGCACTATGTGCCAAATATATTCAAGTAATATCATCATTTAGGACCGAGGATGATGAAAAATATTTTAAAGAAAACGAATTCAAGTGAGATGTAAGGACAAATAGTAAGGATTCAGATAACAATTTATCCAAGATCAATAATACTCCATAATAACCAATTTTGAAGCAAAATTCAAGAATAAAGATCAAAACATGGATACAATCAAAGATAGTAACCATAATAGACATCTTGGACAAAAAGAAGAAAATTTCATTTTTTGGTGAATAGTGTCGTATTCGTGAATAGTGCCGTATACGTGAATAGTAATCCCGACACAAAAAGTTCCAAATTTGATAAAAAAAATTCAGATCAATACTCTGGCATAATGATATGGAATAAATAATATCATATATGAAGAAAATAACATCCCTTACCTCAAAATAATGGTACTTTTGATTGGAATATCGGATAGAAAGCCGAAGGAAACTTGTACCGAACAGCAACTCTCAAAGTATATAAATACTCACTAAAATATGCTCAACAATATAAAGAGAAAGAAAACTTGTTTCTGGTGTGATTTTCAATTCTAACTTAGCCCTCTATTTATAGGAAAATGTTAGAACGTCATAGGAGACTAAAATAATAAAATATATTATTATTAATTACAATTCCTATGCATGCTTTGAATTTTTGGGCAGCCATGTTGGAAGAATTCAGCAGCCCATGTGTGTATTCCACCAACCAAAAGTGGGTCCCCCCATAAATTTAATAAAAATCATTTTATTTTTCTGAAACTTCAACAATTCATAGAAAATAGCCCGGTTATCAGAAAAATACAAATTTTATATCCATTCTGCCTAAAATCGAATTCTCTACAACTTTGTAGCTTTGAGTTTTTCCAAATTCCAAACCAAAAATATCCGAATTCCACAAAAGGATGATTTTTAATACTTCCCTTCCGACAAAATACTGATAAAACACCTCAGCATTAATTCTTTCAATTATATCCACATAAAATAAATATATTCATCAATTATATCTACATCAAATAAATATTTCCTTATCATATAAATCAATAATTAATTATTCATAAATAATATTACAGAAACACAATTATGACAACCAGGCCGTTCCCAGGAAAGAGGGGGCTTTTCAATAAAAATTTCTCCTTCATCGGGCGCAGCAATTAGTGACCAAACCTCTCCTTCGATGTAACTTTCTAGACATTGCCAATAATGCTATCTAATAATATTATTCAAATAATATGAATTATTGATCCGATAATGGGAAAATCTTTGTGCGATGATAATTATTGAAACAACAATAATATAAAATATCAAAGCAAAGAATTATTGAATCAATAAAATAAAATATTGAATAAAGAATTATCGTAGTGCCTTTCACGTAAATCAATTATTCGAGTAGTGCATCTTCTTCACGTAAGGATCAATAATTCATCAAATAACGTCGTTATGTGCATCCACGCCAGACATCAGATTTTTAAACCATCGGGTATTCCAACAAATGTTAACAAGAATATTAAAACGAATACGTCGATTATTTATAAAAACTCAAACTTGTCAAAATATTTCTTCATTTAACACAATTATTCTAATTATAGAGGGATTTTATTTATAATGTTGGGTCTTGGCCGCATTTAATATTACACAACAAGAATATTCAACACAAAAAGATTATAAAACATAAAATATTCCCATAAATGTCAAATCCAACAATGATTATTTTATCACCACTTAGCTTATTTATAAAAATTTGCACATTTCACCCATAACCAAAATATTATATATTTTAACACCTTATTATCTTTAATAAATAGAGGAAATTCATTTTATTTATAATAAGTTGGGTCTTACAATAAGGAGAAAGATAATAATTCAACACAAAAGATAATAGGTATAAAATTTCTTCCATAAATGTCAAATCCATTCACTTAATCTAGGTTTAATTTAACCTATAATCCATCATTTAAGATTTAAATAATTTTCTAAATTTGATGTTTGATGATATAAAGAAGGAGAAAGAAAAAAGGTATAAAAATTTTAACTTTAATTTAGTCTTTTGTTTATAGTCTGATGGATGATATAAAGTTTATGATCTAACCCTTTTACATGTTTATAAGTCTATTATATTTAGATCTAACCCTTTTGAGTGTCAAAAGTTGGATCAACAGGAAAGAAATGAAAACTAGTTTTTCAAAAGTTAGAAATCCCCAACTTTTTACTTCTTTAAAAGGTTATAAATTGAGATCTATAACTTCGTTTTGCGATCCATCAAGGAGGGGTACTAGATATATAAGTTAACTACTAAACCAAGTGGTAGCACTCAAAAATATAGAGTTTACAAGCCATGGTGGCTGTTTTGGTCAAAACAGTCCGGAAAAAGAAAAGTGGAAAAAAGGGGAACAAAAGTTGATGTCCAGTTGCTTCCAGGGGTTGTTTTGTCCGTTTATTGTACTTTAAAAATTCCGGGAAACTTTGGGGGTGAAAATATGATAAGATAACTGACTCTTGTAAAAAGATGAGAATTTTTTTTCATGTAGAATGAGAGTTATGGATGGTACAGTACATGTGACAACCCGAGAATTTAGAAAATTTTTAAAATTTTAATTAATTGATTTAAGGTTCAATATTAGAACCTAGCAGAAAAAATATGTTTTGATATTTTTAAGAAATTTTGAGGATTTCAAAATTCTGTGAAGGATTTAGGTGAATTATTCAGGATTAAGTGTATATGTGAATATGTTCTGTGTATATGGTTATGTATGCATACAGTATGTGGTTAAGGGTCAAGGGTTGATCAGATAAACGATATCGGTGACAAACCATAAGTATATATGAAGAACGTCAACATTCGGTTAGAAAACCCTAGCGATTGATAAGAACCTTAAAACCGGTTCTGGAAACCCTAATTTCAATTCTGGGAATTTGAAACCCTTTCGGAAGTTGAAACCCTAATCTGGGAACTTAAAGGATAATTATAATGCTCAAGTGCTATTAATTATAATATTAATTATGGTAAAGCTTAATTATTTAGCAAACCCTAATTTCAAAGTTTTAAACCTTAAAGTATGGATTTGAAACCCTAATTTATAAATAGGGAAAAACCTAAGTGTTAATTTAATACTTTTAATGTTAATTAGGAAATATTAATCCTAATTTTAAAGTTATAAGTAATTACAAAATCATAATCTAATTACGAAATCTAATTTCTAAATTAGAAAATTATTTTTCTATTAGAAACTCTAATTTTTGGGTTGTAAACCCCAATGCATGATTTTGACCCTAATTACTCAATTAGCAATTTTAATTAGGAAATACTAATCTTAATTAGCAAGATTTAAATTATGATTAAGAAATTTTAATACAATTAGAAAATTCTAATTATAATTTAGAAATATTAATTTTCTATTTTTGAAAACCTAATTTGGAAATTCTAGAAATTATTTCTAAAACCTAAGGGTTAAACTCTAAACCCTAAGGATTCCAAACACTAAACCCTAAGGGTTAGGCCAATTGACAAAAATGCCATTAAAATTAAAATCAAAAAGACCATAATGCCCTTTGTTGCATTATTGGGTTCAGCTTGTCAATCTTGCCATATATTGGTTGCTCAACCACCCCAACAACTCCATGTGACTCAAATATCAAGCTACCAGCCGAAATTAGCAGATCATGCATTGCATTATAACATATATTGATTTAAAGAGAGAGAAAGTCACAAAAAAGTGGCCCATTTATGTACCAACTCTCAAACAACTCTCTCTCTCTCTCTAATCATTCGGATTATACAAGTGAATCAGTCCCAATTACAGCTCTTAGATCACTCAATATCAGATAGGAAGATCAAGATTTAGCAAGAGAAGGTATAACCCTAAACTCAACCTAGATCTTGTATGATAAGAGAAAATTTGTGTTTATGTGTTTAAATCAGTGCTAGAAGATGTTTTATGATAATCTATGATGATCAATCATAGATCCATAGCATCAAAGTGGAGAAAAATCGAAGTTTCCAAAAACTGTTCTTGAACCCTAAACTGGTCTGACAAGCATATGTCAGTCGCTCTAGAGTTTACTTTGATTATGATTTTTGATGTTTTAAAGTTTTAATCGATAGCCTGTCATGTGGTCTTTGATCTAGAAGTCGAATTATAGTCATTACATGGCTAGATTTCATGTTATACCTGGTCAAAACCCATTGACCGGGCATGACCGACTGATTTCTGTGTAACCTAGAAATCAAATATCAGCGTCTGACAACTTTTTATAACGCCAATATATGTCAGTAATGATGTTGTTGGTTGATGTGTTTGTAACTTGTTTCTAGCCTGTCATTTGTACGTTCAATTTGTGGTTTAAGATCATGTAAACAAGCAACGTATTATAAGTAATAGGTGGTCAAAGTAGGCGACTCGTACTATTTTAGCATTTTTGTAAAACCCAGAAAATCGGATGAGCTTGTGTTCTGACAGCCTTTGACCGAGCTTGATCTGGAACATGTGTTAGATTTGCACTTCGATGTTGTCATGTACAAGTTCCTTGACACATGTACTATAGATTAGAATCGTAATATCGACCACTTGATGACCAGAACATAAGTAAAATTGATCTAGAAAGAGACCACTCGAACTGCCTGGATTTCTGGAAAACCCAGGAACGTTCTGACAACATGTTTGCAAGCCCAGATCTTTGTGATAGGTTGATGTATGACCTATATTGTGGTTGATAGTTGTAGTGGTGCATACTGACTACATGATCAACGTTTAAACCGTCTCTGAACACATTTAGGATCGAGAGTTAAGGCTGGTTAAACCACCCAACCGGTAGCTGGCTATGCGTTTCTGGGTTCTCGCTCAAGAACACCTATACGATTTTGTCTACATCACTATAGGGCCCTTTTAATGACAGCTTTATTTATTTAATTTTCGATTTTTCAAAAATTATTTAAAATAGATAAAATGGTTTTAATTATTAAAATACTAAATAAATTCCAAAAATTATTTTAAATTCTAAAAAATAGTTTTTAATATTTTGAGTATATTTCATAAATATTTAATATTTTTGGAATATAAATGGTATTTAATTTATTTAATTATAATATTAAATAAATTATTTTAAAATGATTTAAATACATTAAAAATTATGAAAATATATTTTTCAAAGTGACTTTTTATATTTTGTGATGAATTTCATTAATTAATCCATATTAATTATAGTTATTTTATTTAATAAATATATTAAATAAATTATGGAAATATAAATTAATGATTTAAAAATTATATCAAAATGATTTAAGTGTTATAAAAATATTTTAAGTTATAAAATATAACTTTTGAAATTTTGTCATGAAAATATTAATATTTTAATATTAATAGCAATTATCGGATAATGAATTTAATTGTTTAAAAATCATATAAAGGTGATTTTAAAGTATTAAAATACTTTTTTGATATTATAATTATATTATAATATTATGTCTTTGATTTTCATTAATATTTAATATTAAATAAATATTAATGATAAAGAGAATAATGTGGTATTTATATTAATAATGAGTTATTGAATAATGTTTTAATTACTTTAAAAACATTTAAAGGAAATAATAAAGTATTAAAATACTTTGAAATATTATAAATATATTATAATATTATGACATGTATTTCATTAATATTTGATAATAAATAAATATTAATGATAAAGGAATTATGTGGTATTTATATTATATAAATACGATATTAATGATTTAAAATTCATGATAAATAGTAATAATTATTTAAAAATTATTACGAGCTTACGAAAAATATTTCGACTGTTAATAAATTATCTGAGATAATTGTTAAGTGTTAGTCAGAGTTTAATTGAACTTAGACTCGATAAAAGTTCGACTAGACCGTCGGGATGTCAGTTTTGTGTCGGGTTCAACTCAGACTGCAATAGTTTGACTTGATACCGAGTCTTATATGTGTTATAGACGGATGTGTTATGTGTTATGTGTTTAGGTTATTCTATGTATATCTATATATATAATTGTATTATATTGTGATGATATTATTCTAATATAGGAGATCTATATTACTAATATTAGGTCTTCGGATAAAGTATTATAAATTGTGTAGCGGTAATCAACGGTGCAGGCAAGTTTGTTTTTACTTAACTCTACTAAGAGTTGTTTCATTTTGATATTCTTATGGATAATCATTGCTGATTGCCATTGTAGAATTGTACTTTATACATATTGCATATATAAGTCAGGTATGAAAGGCTGATCACCTTCATTACCCTTCGGTCCAGATATATTTGTTCATGTTATATACTTGTTCAGTCAAAAGTTTGTTCTTGCTAGTTCACAATTATATTGTTGAATTATAACCAGCTATTATTCAGTTTCTTTCAATCATTATATATCGTTAAATTATTGAACTTAAACTTGCTGGGCAATCTTATGCTCACCCTTGCTATATCATGATAAACATTGCAGATTAAGACGAATGCATCAGATACAAGAAAAGGTTAAAGACAGTTCCAGCTTTAGTTTACGTGTGTAGTTAGATTTGTAACAATATTGTATCTTAATGTTATTGTAAGTCAAATAAGTTATGATTTTTGTATTAAGTTAAGGTTACTCGACCTTGGGGAATAGTGTGTAATGTATTGTATAAACAATTTATGTTTATATCTTCCGCAAATATAGTAATAGTGTTAGAATGATCGAACCGGATCCGCAGTGATTCGGGACCCAGATTCGGGGCCCTCACAGTTGGTATCAAAGCTGTAGGTTATGAACCTTAGGTAGGAATACCTGAGACTAATAACCCCAGTGATTAGGATAAGTACTAACTCAAATAGAGTTAGTTGGTCGGTAAGATTCAAAAACGAATCTCGGTGAGTTATAAGATACAGAGTTCCCTAACTCTGATAATAAAGTTGAACAGTAGTGGTGATTAGATAGAGTCTAAAAGACTAAAAGGACATTGATAAGAGATCGTAAAACAAAACGATCAAGATATAGAAATGAATCGTAATATATACGATGAGATCACCTCGTGATCGGATAATGTTATAGTATAAAGAAGAATCAAGTGAATGATTGCAAAGTTAGCAGCAAGATTGCTGGGTGTCAGTTGTACTATGAATTGGTACAGATTCAGGAAAGGATTATGAATACGGATTAAATAAAATTCGTATGGAGAAGGGAGTTAGGATAATTATTGGGATGTTTGTGTCGCGCTATTTGCTATATGCATGTTAAGAGGGTGATTCCTTTCTCATATGTAGAATAAATAGATATGTTATAGGTAGAAACTATAAGGTTAAATACGAGTTCTTAAAACTCATACTTATGTGACATTCTTGACTCATAGTTATATGAAATTTTTATGAACCCCTTAGCGAATGGACGTCAAAGGTCTGACTAGGACAAGTTCTTAAACTCATATGATTGTGGCAAGTAAATGAACTCATAAGTGTGGTTTGACGAACTAGGTATAGTTGTGTGTAAATGGAGTATTAAAGATTATAGAAACAGATAGATTGTTAAGCCAATGATTATTAGTGGAGACATAAGTTTTCCAAAACTCCTAGCTATGCTAGACTTCATAATTTTGACATCAAGCTAAATACGCACTATGTGCTTTTGAAAAAAAAAATATGTAGACTCGTAATCATTTTTGAAACGATTTAAAGTATAGTCTATGCTACTTATTTCAGCTAGATGCAAATGATTTGAAATATCAAAATATCTTTTATTTATCACTCATGTACCATATAACCTGGTGCAGAGATGATAAAAGTTGATAGAGTTGTAAATGCAGGAATACTTAGTGCGAATTCGATCTGAAAATCATTGTTCTACTATTGTATGATGTGTTATGACAAAGTCATATAATTACGGTGTGACGCCCCCAAAATAGGTCCATTCCATCCAACCCATTCTGAGTCGCCAAATACATGGTACAGAAATAACTACAACTTTATTATTACAACATATAAACTGTGAGTTTAAATACAGATATTGCCATCTAGACAATATCCACACGCAAATAAATCCCCATCATAATTATTGATACATTATTTTACAAAAATGGTGAGGACTACTAAACAACTCTCTCTAGAACCTTCATTCCATACCCCGACTAGTAATCGCTACATTCTCGTCTCCTGAGAAGAAAAATGGAACAAAAAGGAAAAGGGTGAGCTCAACTAGCCCAAAAGAAGAATATTATGACTAAGATAATATACAACAAAATTATCGTTAGTCTTCAACATGGAAAAATCTAATAGAATACAATAGACAACAAGTTTTTTAAATCAATATTCGAATGGAAATAATAATTCATTAGAAGAGTTAAGTAGAGAATGCAAACTACTATCTTCTATGTATGAATTTTAAAGTTCATCATCTATTTTTTTTTATCCCCGTAACATCAATCAATATATATCTGGGATCAAATATTCATCCTTGCACTACATGTTTCAAAGCCAAGGACATTCATCTAAACATTGGTCATGTTCATCTAAACATATTCATGCTCATCTTTGCACTACGGGCCAAAGATATTCATCGAAATCATTCATCTTTGCACTATGTGCCAAAGATATTCAATAATATCATCATTTAAGACCGAGGATGATGAAAATATTTTTTTAAAGAAACGAATCCAAAGTGAAACAAAATGACAAGGATTAAGGATTAAGGATTCGTACTTTTGTTTTATCCACGCCCAAAAATACCTCAAAAATAATCATAGTGGTGTAAAATTCAAGAATGATCAAAACATGGATACAATCAAAGCTAATATCCACAATAGATATTTTAGACTAAAAAGGAAAATTTTCATTTTTCGATGAATAAAGGCCGATTCGTGAATAGTGTCAGATACATGAATAAAGTCAGTATACGTGAATAGTAATCTCGACACCAAAAGTTCCAAATTTGATAAAACTTCAGATCAATATTTCAAAGATAATGATATTGAAGAAATAATATCATTACTTAAAAAAAAAAATATATCCCTTACCTCGAAAAGACAAGATTTTAACTGGAATACTAGATATAAAGCTATATCTTGAACTTTCATAGATATAGCAATACTCAAAGTATACTCAAAATACTCACAAGAATACGCCGATAATATATAGAGAGAAAACTTCAGTTTCGTGTGATTTTCAATTCTAACCTAAGCACCTATTTATAGGAAATTGCTAGAACACCAAAAAGTAAAATTTATTATAATAATAATATATATAAAAATTTTCTACGCCCATTCTTAGAATCTGAAAATCTGAATACAAACCACATGCTCCCTTCTAGAAGAAAACAAAAAAAAAACGTTTTTCATAAAATAAATAATTAAAACTTCCAAAAATCAATTATTTTGAGCTTCTAACTTCAATAATTCATAATAAATAGCCCTTTTGCCGAGAAAATTTGAATCTCATGATTGTTTATAGGAAATTCAATTTCTACAACTTTACGTAAGAAAGTTTTTCCAAATTCCAAACATAAATTGGTCGAAATCCACAAACAAGCGATTTTTTGTGCTATAATCAAATTTCAAATAATAAATGGGATCCAACCGACATGTTTAACATGTTTTAAACATTTATTGCAACAAAAATACTCTTCCTCCTCAGATACTCATATATCCACATTCGTTGTAAAATATCACCATTATTATATTATTAAATATAATATATATATATATATATATATATATTTAAATGAATTATTTCATCGTAAAAGATAAAATTTCAATTTTCAACAATTGTCACATTAAAAATTTTCTCCATCTATATCCATATAAAATCAATATTTTCCTCATCATATGAATCAATAATTAATTATTCACAAATAATATTACGTAATCACAATATCGACAACTGTGCAGGTTCCTGTGAAAGAGGGGCTTTCCAATAAAGATTTCTCTCATCATCGCGCGCAATTAGGTGACCAAACCTCTCCTTAGATGTAACTTTCTAGACATTGCCAATAATGTTATCTAATAATATTATTCAGATAATATGAATTATTGCTTCGATAATGAAAATATCGTAATGACAATTATCAAACAACAAAGAATATAAAATATCAATGCAAAGAATTATTGAATCAATAAAATATCGAACAAAAGAATTATCAGAACCATTATTGAGTAGTCTTCTTCACGTAAGAATCAATAATTGGTGCAATACCGCAGCTACTCGCTCAACAACGCAGTATTAGTGTGTTTTAAACCACCGGGTATTCCAATAGATTAATTAACGAATAAAGCTGCTGTTATTTATAAACAACTTATTCTTGTCGCTTTTCTTGCTCCAATCGCTTTCCGTTATGGGGCCCACACATGGTCGCGTCGTTGCATTTAATATTCCCCGACAAGATTTAATATTTCCACGACCAAACGAATATTCCCCGACAATAATGAATATTATATCACCACTTGCTTATTTAAAATATTTAATGATTTTACCCATAACTAACCACATTAATCAAATCCACTCTTACTATTTCAAAATAATAAATAAAGGAAATTCCTTTTTATTTAAAAATTTGGGGTCTTACAACCTCCCTCCTTATGAAATTTCGTCCTCGAAATTGACGACATACCGGTGTTTCAAAAGATGAGAATACCTCGCTTTCATTTTCGCTTCCAACTCTCGTGTCATTTCCTCAATATAGCATGGTTTCTCCACAAAACTTTAACTTATGGTATAACCCCAGACATAGGACATGTTCTTTCCTATCCAAGATCCCCGACAGTACCTCCTCGTGACGTTAAGTCTTCTATTATCTCGTCCGGTTCTAACTCAATGACGTGGTTCGGGTTGTCCACATATTTACGTAACATCGACACGTGAAAAACGTTATGAACACGCGTCATACTTGGCGATAAAACGAGTCTATAGGCCACAGCCCTATTCGATCGAGAATTTTAAATGGATTAATAAATCAAGGTTTTAGCTTTCCTCACCTCACCGATTCTCGCTTTTGAAATAACAACTTCGCACCTCCTTCTTCAAATTCATCATCCTCCGGTGTGTAGCTTGAAATAAATTTTTAACTTTATCGATTAAAGTCGATTATACATGTATATCATCACGTGGGTACCTAAAGTTTTCATCTCCATCTCTATTATTTGTAAATTATATGAAATGAGTCTTTGACAATATCGTACTTCGATTTTGTATACGATCTTCTACTCAACACGCCGCCTACCACGCTCGCTTTTTTCCAGGATGGCATGGTCGTAACATGTGCCGAAATGAGTCTCCTCTCGAGTTCTTCAAGCTCTTCCCACATTCCTTGCTCCATTCGAATTTTGTATCTCTACGAGTCACCGCGTTAATGGAATAGCGATTCGAGAATATCCTTCAATGAATCTCCGATAATAACCAATTAAGTCTAGAAAGCTACGATTTTGATTAATCGATTTAGGTTGTTCTCAATCGTGACTCATATCCCAATCTTGGATAAGACGTCACAATGACACCTATCGCTTTACTACCGCATCTAATATGGCGCCCCCACAGAGAATCTGCTTCGGTGCATTCCACAAAGGAAGTCACCAGATAGAGGCTCTCGTATCAACTTCTATAAATTGATTTTTAAACTCAAGTTCAATAGAGCCATTCGATATGAGATTTTAGAAATGGGTTTTGTACTTGATTTAAAATCGATACAAATTCAATATCACGCTCGGGAGTAGGCCAATGAATTCTTCAGAAATACGCCAGAAAAATCAATAACAATAGGAATATTATTCAAATCGACGTGTCTTTATTCAAATCCATAACATGGACTAAGAAAGTTTGACATCCGCTTTTCAATAAACGAATCGCTTTATGATTAGATATGATGTTGATTGATTTTAATGGTTTAGTTGCTCGAATTCGAACAACAAAGTTGATTAGGAATATGAAAACTAACAACCTTATTTAAAACAATCAATTTTGGCATGATGAGTAGTTAACCAATCAATCCCTAAAATCACATCAAAATCAAGTATCTTTAAAGAGATAAGGTCAACAGTAAGATAAGGGTGCCAACTCGAATCAAGCAAGATTTCTAAACAAATGATGTAATGAAAATTTCTCCTAACTGAGTCTCCACAGATAGGTCAAAGTCTAATTTCTCCGTAGTCAAGTTCAAACGCTGAGCGCAAGCAAGAGAGATAAAAGGATGGGTAGAACCCAGATCTAATAAGGTATAAACTTCGCAAGAATTTATAATTAACTAACCCGTGCTAACTTCGTTCGGGTTCCTCGATTTTGACCGGCCACGACAAACGCTTCTTCCAGAACCGCTGACTTTGACTTTTTCGGGACATCCTTTTGAGTCATCATCCTCACTGGACTTGGTTTCGCTACCGCATAATCTCGAAGCGATATGTCCTTCTTTTCCACAATTATAGCATACGTTAAACTGCAGGAGCGTTTAATGATATGTCCCTCTCTCCCAAGATTTGTAACATACGACCGGTGGTCTTTTCTCCTCCTTGGAACCAGCCACATCGGGCGCCGACGTCTTCACATGGTCGTTGTTGAATCTCCTCTTTTAAAATCTCCTCCCGACTCGCTTCTTCTATTTTCATGGCCACGATTACCACCAGAGTGGTTACCGCTTTGTTCGTATTCTTCTTTCTCCGCCTGGTTATCGTTATTCGATGATCGCTATCTTTCAGATGATCCTCGGTTATGGTCCCTCGGTTGAACGTACTCGTTATCTCGCCTAACAACCGAGCCCTATTGACAACATCCGAATAGAGAGAAAATTTATGAGAAATAAGATATCGACGTATGCCGGGTTTCAAACCTCTCGTAAACATCCGCATCATACGCTCCTCATTCTCCGCCAAATGAGGTGCAAAACTCGATAACTCCGCGAACTTCGCCTCGTCTTGGGACACCATCATGTTATTCTCGCTCCAGCCTAATAAACTCCACTTCCTTCATATGACGAATACTTTCGTGGAAGTACTTGTCATTGAACTGCTTCAAACGCTCCTACGACATGCCGAAAGTGCAATTTGGATGGGTACGCTTCATGATTCCCACCAAGAATCCGCCGTTCACATTTAACATAAAAGTAGCGAATGGAACTTTTCTTTCCTCCGCATCCCAAGACATCAAATATCTTGGTAATTTGTTTGACCCACGCCTCCGCCTTTAATCGGATCCGCTTTCCCTGCATTCGTGGTCCCAACTTTTGAATCGCTTGGTTGTGACCACCCGTGAATTGCTATCATTTCCTCCTCAGATTTTGAACACGAGTCTCCTCGTCTCGATTTTGCATGAATCGCAAAAAGCTTCTAAACATCCCGCTGCTCATCATCTCTTCGCGGTGGTGTTGTTTACAGGAGGTACATTCGCCATTGTCAGACGTTTCTCCCTCGTTGGTAAGTACAGACATCTCCACTGCCTCATTCTACTCCATCGTTAATATTCTCACGACATTCTCAAACATCGTCATAAAACAAGGGTTAATTAAGGAAATCAATATATCACATAATATCCCTATATACTAACCAACTAACAAATAAGCTTAGGTAGGACACACTAAGCGAAGGATTTTACTGCCTCTCCCTCCTAGTTCTATTCCCCGATCTCCGCCAGAGATCATATCCCTAAGCTCTGATACCAACTATGACGCCCCCAAAATAGGTCCATTCCATCCAACCCATTCTGAGTCGCCAAATACATTGTACAGAAATAACTACAACTTTATTATTACAACATATAACCGTGAGTTTAAATACGATATTGCCATCTAGACAATATCCACACGCAAATAAATCCCCATCATAATTATTGATACATTATTTTACAAAATGGTGAGGACTACTAAACAACTCTCTCTAGAACCTTCATTCCATACCCCGACTAGTAATCGCTACATTCTCGTCTCCTGAGAAGAAAAATGGAACAAAAAGGAAAAGGGTGAGCTCAACTAGCCCAAAAAGAATATTATGACTAAGATAATATACAACAAAATTATCGTTAGTCTTCAACATGGAAAAATCTAATAGAATACAATAGACAACAAGTTTTAAATCAATATTCGCAACTGAAATAATAATTCATTAGAAGAGTTAAGTAGAGAATGCAAACTACTATCTTCTATGTATGAATTTTAAAGTTCATCGTCTATTTTTTTATCCCTATAACATCAATCAATATATATCTGGGATCAAATATTCATCCTTGCACTACAGGCCAAGGACATTCACCAATTGGTCATGTTCATCTAAACACTGCTCATCTTTGCACTACTACGGCCAAAGATATTCATCGAAATCATTCATCTTTGCACTACAGGTGCCAAAGATATTCATCGAAATCATTCATCTTTGCACTACAAAGCCAAAGATATTCAATAATATCATCATTTAAGACCGAGGATGATGAAAATATTTTTTTTAAAGAAACGAATCCAAAGATGAAACAAAATGACAAGGATTAAGGATTAAGGATTCAGATTTTGTTTTATCCACGCCCAAAAAATACCTCAAAAATAATCATAGTGGTGTAAAATTCAAGAATGATCAAAACATGGATACAATCAAAGCTAATATCCCATAGATATTTTTGATTTAAAAGGAAAATTTTCATTTTTCGATGAATAAGGTCGTGATTCGTGAATAGTGTCAGAGTATACGTGAATAAGGCCAGATACGTGAATAGTAATCTCGACACCAAAAGTTCCAAATTTGATAAAACTTCAGATCAATATTTCAAAGATAATGATATTGAAGAAATAATATCATTACTAAAAAAATAATATCCTTTACCTCGGAAAGACAAAGATTTAATCGAATAATCGGATATAGGCTATATCTTGAACTTTCAATCACCAGATAGCAATACTCAAAGTATACTCAAAATACTCACAAGAATACGCCGATAATATATAGAGAGAAAACTTCAGTTTTTCGTGTGATTTTCAATTCTAACCTAAGCACCTATTTATAGAAATTGCTTAGAACACCAAAGCGTAAAATTTATTATAATAATAATATATATAAAAATTTTCTATGCCCATTCTTAGAATCTGAAAATCTGAATACAAACCACATACTCCCTTCTAGAAGAAGTAAAAAACGTTTTTCATAAAATAAATAATTAAAACTTCCAAAAATCAATTATTTTGAGCTTCTAACTTCAATAATTCATAATAAATAGCCCTTTTGCCAGAAAATTTGAATCTCATGACTTTTTATAGGAAATTCAATTTCTACAACTTTTGTAAGAAAGTTTTCCAAATTCCAAACATAAATTGGTCGAAATCCACAAACAGACGATTTTATTGTGCTATAATCAAATTTCACCAATAAATGGGATCCACCGACATGTTTAACATGTTTTAAACATTTATTGCAACAAAAAATACTCTTCCTCCTCAGATACTCATATATCCCACATTCGTTGTAAAAATATCACCATTATTATATTATTAAAATATAATATATATATATATATATATATATATATATATTTAAATGAATTATTTCATCGAGAAAAAAGATAAAATTTTAATTTTCAACAATTGTCACATTAAAAAATTTTCCATCTATATCCACATAAAATCAATATTTTCCTCATCATATGAATCAATAATTAATTATTCACAAATAATATTACGTAATCACAATATCGACAACTGTGCAGCTCCTCAGAAAGAGGGCTTTCAATAAAGATTTCTCCTCATCATCGCGCGCAATTAGGTGACCAAACCTCTCCTTAGATGTAACTTTCTAGACATTGCCAATAATGTTATCTAATAATATTATTCAGATAATATGAATTATTGCTTCGATAATGAAAAAATCGTAATGACAATTATTGAAAAACAACAAAGAATATAAAATATCAATGCGCAATTATTGAATCAATAAAATATCGAAGCAAGAATTATCGTAACCATTATTGAGTAGTGTCTTCTTACGTAAGAATCAATAATTGGTGCAATACCGTGCTATCGCTCAACAACGCCAGATTAGTGTGTTTTAACCACCGGTATTCCAATAGTATTAACGATATTATTTATAAACAACTTATTCCGTTATTTATAAACAACTTATTATGGGGCCCACACTTTTTTCCTCCAATCGAAGCGATGACGAATATTCCACGATGGGCGAACACAATAATGAATATTATATCACCACACTTATTTAAAATATTTAATATTACCCATAACTAACCACATTAATCAAATCCATTCTATATTTCAAAATAATAAATAAAGGAAATTCCTTTTATTAAAAAAAATTCGGGGGTCTTACATACGGCATTCTAATGAATATTATATCACGTCATTCTCAAAAATATTTAAAATATTTCATGAGGTTTTTACCCATAACTAACCACATTAATCAAATTGACCCTTACTATTTCAAAATAATAAATAAAGGAAATTCCTTTTCTAAAGTGTTCATACATAAGAAATTTTCAAACTGACACTAAAAAGAAAGTGACGCTATTCTCAAAAATAGATTTTAAGCAGCGAATTTGCCAACAAGGTTCGCTACATCTAAATAATGATTGAGCAACAAAATTTGATATGAGTCTATGCTATTTGCTTTCACTTTTAGACAAACATTTATGAAATTCTAAGTGTTCATGCAAAAAATTTTCCTAAACCAACACTGGCGGAAAAAAATTAAATTAGAAAACGATTTTGCAAAATTTTTTTATAACTCGCTTTAAAAGTATATCGTGAACAACAAAATTTGTCCTTTGTTGCTAAAAATGGGCTTTACTTTTGCAACGAAATTTTTAAGTCGCAAAAAAACTTGTAATTCATTGAAATAAATTGTAGAAATTGCTGCTTTCACTTTTTACCACTGCTTTCCCGCCATCGCGGAACGAAATTCATAAAAGCTTTTGCAAATTTGGAAACAAAATTAGATTTAGAAATTTTTGCAAAATTCATAACCACTTGATTTCTCAAAATTGCTAGAAATTTGTTGCAAAAAAGTTTTTTTGTTGCTATATTTTTTGTTGCTATATATGCCTAATATAGACCACATTCATTGGCAATAATTTTTATTTTCATTTGCATATTTTATACAACTTTTTGCAAACGAATATTAAAATGTTGCTTAAATTAAGATAATAATAATAATAATAATAATAATAATAATAATAATAATAATAATAATAATAATAATAGTACTAATAATATTAATAATAACAATAACATTAATAATAATAATAATAATAGTATTAATAAAAATAATAATAATAATAATAATAATAATAGTATTAATATTATTATTATTATTATTATTAATAATAATAATAATAATAATAATAATAATAATAATATACCATAATAATAATAATAATAATAATAATAATAATAATAATAATAATAATAATAATAATAATAATAATAATAATAATAATAATAATAATAATAATAATAATAATAATAATAATAATAATCAAAATAATAATAGTACTAATAATAATAATAACAATAAATATAATAATAATAATAGTAGTAGTAGTAGTAGTAGTAGTAGTAGTAGTAGTAGTAGTAGTAGTAGTAGTAATTAATAATAATAACAGTCAAAATAATAATAGTACTAATAATAATAATAACAACAATAATTATAATAGTAGTAGTAGTAGTAGTAGTAGTAGTCTAAATACTAATCTTTGCAAAATAATAGCAACTAGGTGTAAGTGCTTTGGTGGTCATTGGATCAATATTTCAAATTGGAGGTCTTGGGTTCGAATCTGTGCATCGACATATTTTTGGGATAAAGTTCAATATTCGCCACGTCAACCCGTCCACATACGATATGTACGTATGTGTGTGTGTGTGTGTATATATACATATTCTTTTCAAAATTTCTTATCAAATTAAATAAAATACTAAACAAATCTCAACATTAAACTAAATATATATAAAGTAACTATGAATATTTTTATATATAAATATATATATGTAAACAAATATTCATATAAATATTTATAAATTTATCTCTAAATATTCATAGTTACGTTATATAAATATTCATAGTTACTTTATATATTTAGTTTAATGTGGAGATTTAAGATGTATATATATATATATAGATGATAATATAATTTATCTAATACATAAAAAGTATAACATAAGAAGCAAAAATATCACAGCTAGGTTTTGAACTTAAGACCTATGGGTTATTGGGCCATTAAGCTACCACACTGAGCCATTCTAATTTATTAGTTAACTAAATAAATCTCAACATTAAAGTAAATGTTAGATGAAATATTTATAAATTTATAAATTTTAAAGATAAATTTATATGAATATTTGTTTATAAATATTTAAAGATATATATATATATATATATATGGTAATAGAATTTATCTAATACACAAAAAATATAACATAAAAAGCAAAAATATCACAACTAGGTTTTGAACCTAAGACCTATGGGTTATTGAGCCATTAAGCTACCATTGAGCCATTCCGATTATTATATATATGCTTCCCAATGTTTCCTATTTCTAGATAGAAATAAGATATACTTACAAGTATTCCCTCACTCCGAGAATGAAAGTGATGATTGATTTTATGCGAATTTAAAAAAAATGTCAAATGATAAAATTATTCATATTTAAATTCTCATCTAATTGCATATTTTTCTATACATGACTAGTGATATTATATAAATATTTATAAATAATAAAAATATGCCATTTAATACTAAGGATATTAAGCATAAATTATTGTAAAAAATAGATTATTTAATATAAATAAATATTTAACTTGAGATTACATAAAATAATAAGAACCTTTATTCTTAGACGGAGTGAGTAACTTAAATCATGAACATATTTTTAAGTCCAAAAATAAAACATAAAAAGAAGAATAGTAATGGTATACCCCTAGTTATTCCTAGTTCTCCTTTTATATTTTTTTTCAAATATATTATAAAATTAAATTATAATTGTTGGGGTTTCGCGAAGCATACATTAAAATGAAATAAAATTTTTAAAGCAATTTCCGAAACCCTAAAACAGGATCCATGCGAAAATTCAATTAATTCAGAGGTTAGAAATTATACCGATTAAGAAGCTGAAATTGATACGATCGAATCTCCAACGCAATCCACTTAATTAAGAAAGCTGGAATTGATACGATCGAATCTCCAACATAATCCAAACGAAGCTGCGTCTCTACTACAGATCTACATCGAACGCTCCATGAATCGTCCTACGATCTGCAGAAGAAGGAACCGCGGTACTAGCCACCAAGGATGATGATTTTCGAAGCTGTTTTCTCTAGTCTCTTTCTAAGAGCGGCTAGAATTTTGTATTTTGACGTAAAACCTAAAGTGACTGATATATATCATATATATAGCAGTTAGGAGGAATTAATCAAAACCTAATATTATTAAAATCTGAATTTATATATATCTTAATTAAGTCTTACTTAATTAATATACCTATATATAAATTATCCTATTAATTTAAATTCGTAATTTAAAATTATATCAATCATATTGACATATTTAAATCTTTACAATTTAAATTAATTTCCTTTTAATTACGTTCTTTGTGTGTGACCCTATAGGTTATTATTACGTTGGCAATAATTTTAAAATCATATTATAAAATTATAAGCGATGTTGCATCTAGTAATGCATCATCGCTACCAAGTAATAATAAGATCGATGATTCGATGCAACCTTTTTCGTGACCAATGTTTCAATGTAATTTAATCCTTTTAACCTTAATATCCTAGATTAAACTCGAGTCATAGAATGTGTCATACTCTTCATAATTTAATCTGGTTTTTTTCGATCAATGAGTAGACTATATGAAACAAATCACTATTTGAGCATGGCCATGCGTTTCATAGTCCTACTCAATCAAGAAGCCTATGGATATCACCCATAATATATAGGATGGTTAAATTCCATCTAGATCACTCATATTTCTCACACGATTCATGATGAACCCAATAATTACCTTTATAGTCCACCCTATTAAAGGTGACATTTGATGATATCAAAGTACATAAATTCTCGTGTAGTAATATAGCGATTTCGTGCCTGGAGGACCATTACATCATTGTCACTATGAGAATTGCTAATGACACTTCGCATAATGCTCCATATAGAATTCTCATGGTGGGTCTACATCCAAAGACATCGTTTTCTAACACGTATATATGCATCGACTTAATATCTCATATATTTATGACCAATGAGATTTGGTCATCATCAATCCACATACTAGTCTCAATGCATCATTGTTGTCTATCAACAATGATACTCTCTACTAGGGACATTTAAGAACAATGATACTAATTGTAATTATATAATCTCATGTTCAAGTCACATACTTGAAACTATATAATTTGTATCACTATTCTAAGGAATTTTATTATGTTAACAATTATATTACGCAGTAATTAAAATCATAATAAAATCATATATTTATTCAATCAAATATAATATCAAAACGTTAAGCAATTATATCAAATAATTGGCCTCTAGGGCATAAACTCTAACAATAATACTATCAGTTCTAAGAGAAAACATAAAAGATGAAGAAAAATTTATTATGTTTTATGAACTAAAACTGAATAAAGTTATTTAAAATGACTTATAAGTCATTCCTAATAAGTTAGTTTGACCCATATTAATGTAATATCAATTTTATCCCTATTCTATTTAATTGTTTTTTAAAAAAATGAATTTATAAAAAGAAGAGTAAGATGCAACGTCACTTTAATTGGCGTTAGAATTTTTATTTTTATTTTTTTATAGCAGAAGTCTTATATACTCCTTCATTTTCAACGTCGATGACAGAGAATAAACATTAAAAAATATTGATGTTTGTAAACAAGAACAAGAGATCAAAGAAATTAAAAAAAAAAAATTCCAACGTCAGTTAAAGTGATGTTACATCTTACTTTTCTTTTTTTTACAAATTTGCTTTATAAAAAAATTTAAAAAAAGTTACAATGCCGGTTAGTTTGGCATTGGATCACATTTTTTTTTTCAAATTTCTATTAAAAAATAAAATCATTTTAAAAAAATTAAGATAATTTTTTTAAAATTAATTTTAAAAAAAAAAATTTTAAAGTGGCGTTGGTTGCCTTTCTGATTCTTAACAAAAAAAAATCCAAAAATTCAAGCATTCAATAGTTTTTCCCAAATTAGATGTGAGAGCCTTTACTCCCAACGGTAGTCGTTGAAGTTTTTTATTTTTTAAAAAATATTCGTTTAAAAATAAAATCTTTTAAAAAAAATTTAAGCTTTTTTTAAAAAATAAAGTTTTTTTTTATTTATAAAAATTGTTCTTAAATTACATAATTTGGTTAAAAGAAGAGGAGTCCAGCCACCATGACCCACCGCTGGAGTTCGCGGCGGCGGAGGTGGAGGATTAGTTACACCATCCGATCGACGCCGAGATCCGAGACGTAATTGGAGAGATTAGCACTAAGAGGAAAGAGGCCAAGGAGAAGGAGTTGTTGGAATTGATGAAGTTAATTTTGGAATTGACTGAGAAGCTGAAATTTACTAAGGAGGAGCTTAGGGCGGGAAGAGTGGTTCAGGCAGCGGAGGCGGTGAGAGAATTGAAGGTTGCGTTGCGAATTCGAGACAATGCTAGGGAGGAGGAAGAGGGGAGAGAGCCGGTGGTTTTTAGCTTATTGAGGAAGGAGTGGATGGAGTGCTTCGAAGAGGTTGGTGAACTCAAATTCTATTTGAGTGCTGAGAATATCGAGGGAAAAATATTTTTTTATGTTTTAGTTTGTCTTCCAACTTTGTTTTTTTACTTGCTTTACAAATTTTGGATGGTAATTTAATTTAGGAGTTTAAATGAATAATTCATGCGTGTGAACTCAATAAACATAATTATGCTGTTTTAGTTACCTTAAGTTTGCCTATTATCAGATTTACTTATTTATTTATTGGCAGTGATTTTTGTTGAGTTTGCGATTTAAAGGAATTGGATTTGGGTTTGTAGATTCAAGAGGTGCTTGTAAGGTTTATGGAGAATGTTGTGACATTTGACCAGAACTCTAATGCGGTTTGTGTAAAGTATCAGTCCTCTGTGAACAGAACTGATAGGGTTGAGCTTCGAAATTTTTTGAAAGCAATGGTTGTGAGTTGAACCTCTGCTTTCTGTCTTTTCTGATTCATTATGTTGGAATTTAAATGGTCCAAGTATATTTATTGATTTAAGTGTGTTAAGAACAGAAACCTTTATGACTGAACTTTGACTGCTCAATGTAAAGGCTGAAGAAATGAAGTTTATACTGTCTTTTGAATTCTAAGAATTACAATTTTTTGACTGATATGCTGATATGTTATTTGTTAAGCAACCAGTGAAGAGAAGAATCTAAAACAACGTGGAAACAAATTATATAACAATTACTGATATGGAATTTGTGATTTTTTATGATATTGAATCATAAGTATAAAGCTTGTTTCTTTTATGTTTGTTATAGAATGCATTAATTGTGCTCCATAACATTTAAATGGTATCCCACTTAACATAGTAAGATAAACATGAAATTAAGTCAACTTATAGGTGTGGGTAATTTGAGGAGATAAAATGGATGATGTACTTGTTTGGGGAAGATGAGGCAGGATTGGTATGGATATTGCGACACTGTGGAGAAGCTTACTCTGCCCCTCATACTTAATGAAAAATAAATGTACTCTTTCCCCCTTAAATATACAAATATACATTAATGAAATCAAATTTGATTTCTCCTTTGATATACTGTCCATGTACAAACAAATGAGGAGATAAAAATGATGATGTACTTGTTTGGGGAAGATGATGCAGAATTGGTATGTGAAACAACCCGGGTCAAATCTCGAGTCCGGAACAAATCTCGGGTCAAATCTCAAGTCCGAATCGAATCAAATCTATCAAAATAAGGCCTCAACTATCGCCCAATAGTATCTTCTTGGGTCATCTTAGCCCACCATGCAGTCCCAAAAAGGCCATGACTTGGGTCTTATGGTAGTAGTAGAATTTATCTCAGAATAACCCCTTTCCCAAAAGGAAAAGGGATGTCACGCACAAACATAATAAATACAAACCTCTAATAAATCTCAAAATATCTCCAATAAAATTTAATACCAAATGTCACATACTCCAATTTAAATAGAAGGAACTTCACATTTACATAGTCTCTACTAATAAGAAATAAATGTCAAAATAGGCCCCAAAACATCCAACTACAAAATCTTAGGAAAACCAAGTCTAATAATAATCTCAAAAGCTAATCTATTCATTTGGATCAAAGGTAGCTCTCATCACACATATCCTGATCACCCCTGATTACCTGCTGAAAAAAGAACACAGCGTGAGCCAATTGCCCAGTACGGATATGAAAATGAATAAATATATCACAATAAGTAATGAATCTAAAATAGTTGAATGAATGAACACATGTGAATTACAAACGAATTACGAATAGATCAGAATTTGTGTGTCAATTTACAAATGACTAACACTGTCAATCGAATAATTATAGCCAACAGAATCCCAAATAAATAAGGCTGAATCAAATGGTTATATGGTAACAATTTCATCATCGAGCTCAAATACAAATAGCCAAAGGCTAAAAAATACATCGGTACCATGATGTATATACAAATCAAATCGGATAAGACGCACGACATACATACGTCACTAATCCGCCAAACAAATCGAATCAAATCAAATCTTTGGGGTCGACCCGACGTATCCCGAACAAATATATCGGATGGCCAAAGCTCATACCCGTGAGCATACAAAAAGGACTACGTGGACTAATCACACCGCCATTACGAAGGTGTCATGCCCTTATTGTCGATAGGACATGCCTGTGGTACCCCTACGGTGGTTAGCTCAAGTATACCCTAAGTATCAAACTACAAAATGTAAGCCAAAAGGATTCAAATCACAAGGCTTATATGACCATATTCAAATGAGATCAATTATCAAATACAAATATTATTGATTATCACAATATATCAATGATCAAAATGACTCACGAATGTGAACGAAAATATACTTAACAATTGTACAAACGAATAAAGTCTCTAAAATATATCTATGACACGATTAACTAGTTCAAGGAGTACAAAATACTTAATTTTAATATCAACACCAAAATGAAACCAAAATAATTTATCGAGTCCAAATATCACCCGCTAAACTCCCTCAATCCGATCTAATTATCAAAATAAAATATAATACACATAATTAAATTATGAACTCATACAAATTATATTTTCATAAATTCAATAATTTTAATATTTATATTCAATTTGTAATCAAAAGATATATTTTAATTATAATAATAATATTATAATATTATTTATTACATTCTCTTTTAAAATTTTTGTAAATATATATATATATATATATATATATATATACCGAAACTGTTGTAATTAATTATATATATAACTAACCTACAGTACATATGTTATAATAAAACTAGTATATAAAATTCGCAGGTTACATATATATGTTAATGAATTAGCACAAGCAAGTTTTATATATATATATATATATATATATATATATATATATATATATATACACACTAATACTTTCTCTTTTACCAAATTATACAGTATAATCATTATACAAAAATCTATAAGTTCTATTAACATCCCCACATCCGTTTATATATACATATATATAAAGACAAAAACTTTTAAACATACATACATACATCCTCTTTACAATTGATTGAGGGTTTCATGATTTTACTCACCTTTGTTAAATGAAATTCCTTCCTCTTTGTATTAAAATCTTTTGAACGACTACTTCTTCCTTTATCAGATTACGGCGCATTCCTTTTTTTTTTTCCAGTTGTGTACCGCGAGACTGAGATTAAGTTTTTTGTTATCTATTTACTAATTAATATGTTTTATTAATACCCTTAATTTAAAGGCCCAAATAATACAATCCTTTACTTATTATGGTCCATATTAATTAAATAGAATCTGACTCAAATATAAGGAAAGCCCAATTAAATATTTTAAATCTTACTTAAATATTTTATTATTATTTTATTGGGTATTACAGGATGGATGTTGCAACAATGTGGAGAAGCTTACTCTTCCCCTCATACTTCATGAAAAATAAAAGTAACCTTACCCCCTTAAATATATAAATATACATTAATGAATTCAAATTTGATTTCTCCTTTGATATGATGTCCATGTACAAACAAAGGTTTCACAAGCGGCACAAAAATCAGTCCTTTTAAAGTGAAAATGGATATAATTCTAAAATTGTTGTTGCTTTCTATTTGTAAGGCATGTTATAAAAATTTAAGCTTAAGAAAACACTTTTTGTAATAAGGTTCTATTATTAGTCATTTTAATGCATTTGGTTAAAATTTATTTATTTGGAAAAAAAAGGTTCTATACCATTTTATTATAGACCATAAATTGGAAAGACATTTTATTATTCAGTAGCAAGTTCGTTTTGGTTCCATTTGTACAAGTAGTTTTTTTAATGAATGGGTTTGGTGGTTAAATTTAGGAGGATTGACAACTAGATTCGGTAAAAAAAGAAGAAAGACAGAAAAAAAAAAACTAAAGAAATGAATGGAGCTAAGGATAGAGAATAACATTATTATTAAATTTATAACTTAATATATTTATAATTAGAATCTTTCTATGATGACCTTTAGATTATTTTGAATGCCATGTTATTTCATATCCACTCATGCAAGCTTTGCATCAATAGTTTCATGCTATGGGAAGGTATAAACATTTCTTTTGTATGATAAAGAAGTTTTTCATAGTAATGGCATACTTTTCTTTGATTAAATGGGTTTTTCATTGTCAATGTAGCTGTTGATGGACGCCATTTTTGGGAATCTGATGTTTATTTGCTTGCTACTTCTTAGGACAAGAGTTTTACCAAAGGCATCAGCTGTAAGCTTAAGGTAAAATCTTCTTTTTTTTGCCAACCTTAAATATATCTTAGGCTAGTAAACAATATAAGTTAGTTTGGGTGCTTTATTATCAAAGGATCACCTTTTAAAAACTGAGCATTGCTTACACAAGTTCAATTTCCTTTCTATCACATTATTTTCATTCTTTCTATTTTTACTTGTGCTTGACTTCCTTTGTAAATCTGGAATTT
Organism: Panax ginseng; assembly: GCA_020205605.1. Lineage (NCBI taxonomy): Eukaryota > Viridiplantae > Streptophyta > Magnoliopsida > Apiales > Araliaceae > Panax > Panax ginseng. The sequence goes on along the minus strand of CM035143.1, from coordinate 62,869,143 downwards.
TTATCCATGTCTAGATTTTACATATATATAATATTGATAAGTATATCTAGATGTCAAATTATACATGTCAGCTGACATTATCTCAACATTGAACATGTTTTTACCAGCTAAATTGATAGACTTGTCTATCGATTTCTATATGGCTTCACTATCATATATGATGGTTCTCTGAAAATGATGAATGGTTTATCCAACATTCCTATATGACTAGCATATGCTTTGTAAATCACACTTTTTTTGACTGTTATATGTGTTTCATAGTTTAATTTGGTGAAGTTTCACAATATATGTTTTAGAGAAGGTGAATTTAGCAAAAGAGCCACAACAGAATTCACAACGACAATTACAACAACAACATCCAAATATATTACAACAAGACATGCTGCTAAGGCACCAAACATCAGACTCGTTCCAGAAACATCATGTAATTAAGCAGGAAAAGCAGTTATCGCAATCAACAATTTCTTTTCCAACAGAATCATCAAGTATGTTTCTGACTTTCGCTACATGCACGAACATATTTATCAAGTTGTACTGTTATCATTATAAGCCTGTAAAATGTCTGTTCACTCGTAGCATTATTTATGAGCACCAATTATTATCTTGATCTGTGTGTCAATGTATACCCACCAGGACGAGGTTCATGAAGCACATGCTTGTCTTCTTCAGGATATTTGATTTAGATATTAATTTAGTAGTCAATAAAAAGGGTATTACCTTCTTCCATGTCCCTTGATTAGTAAGAAAATAACACAACATTGTTGTCTTTGTGTATTGATTTTGGCACTAAGTGCCTCTGGTGACCTATTTGCTTTATTTTTCTGACTTGCTATTATTTCTAAATATGTGCAGGAAGACTGCTTCTATGATCTACCTTACAATACTGGGTATCAGATTTCCGTGCTACATTTACAGAAGACAAGGGATGAAATTATGAAGTGTACTCTCTCTATATATGTAGATATATACTTTGCTTGAAGAACTGTGGTAGCTTTAGATGGTTAATTGTAAAGATAATGAATGATTATGTAGTGGATGATTTTTTTAAATTAATAATATTTTAGTTTTTTGTATTTTTGCCATTATTTGCTATGGGGACATTGAGCCAGCCAGGTACACAAAAAGAATGTCAAATTTTGATTTGGTAACAATATAATTCGTTACCAAAGCATTGAACAAGTTTTAATATAGCAATAATATTTTATACATTTAGCAATAAATTTTTGTTGCTAATGGCATTAAAAATATAATATTTGGCAACGAAAAATTAACCTAATAACAACGAAGATGATATTGTTGCTAATACTAAAATAAAAGGCAACATTTTTTATCGTTGCAAATCATATCAACTTTCGTTGCACATATAAAGAAACGGCAATATATAATGTTGTTGCTAATCGATGACTTTCGTTGCTATTGAAAAAAATAACTAGCAACAAACATTTTTGTTGCTGATTCAGCATAATGTCGTTGCCAAATAATATAATCAGCAACGAAAATCGTTGCTAAAAAGTTTACATTCCGCAACGAAAGCAAGCATAGGCAATAATTTTCATAATTTACTGCAACGAAAAATGTCGTTGCAAAATGGTGTCAATTGCAACGAAAATGCATGGTCGTTGCAAAAAAAAAGAGTTCATTTCGTTGCCAATTAGCAGGCTTTTGCAACGAAATGGGGTTTTTAGCAATGAAATTTTAATTATTCTGCAACAATACATTTTGTTGCTAAAGGATCGATGTATTTGTACGAAAGCCAAATTTCGTTACAAAATGTATTACTTTTGGCAACAAAAAAATACGCTCATCATGGAACAATTAGCAACGCTCATCACAAGAAACGAAAGAGACGAACAGACAAAGAAAGTCGTTGCCAAAAACCTTTAGCAACTAAATTTGGCACCTTTAGCAGCGAAAATCGGTTGTTGCTGAAGCCTCATTTTTTTGTAGTGCAAATTATTTTGGTGCGTAATCCAATAAGACTGAGGTAAGAGTTTATGCGCCCAAGGCGGATACGAGAAATAGATCAGACTAGAAGTACTTTATAAGTACAGGGCATACCGGGCTAATTACCCACTATGTCTGTAAGTTATAACGGTTTGCGGATGAATTTCCATAAAACCTTTGCGAAAATGATAGACAATAGTCTGTAAAACCCCTCAGCACAATTTCAAAATTTTTATTCTTGTGAAGAATGTATTGGGTAGCATGTGATGATGAGTATGAATGGTGTATGGTGTAAGGTGTAAGGTAAATTTCGGGGATGAAATTGTTAGAAGAAGGGGTGAATGTGACAACCCGAGAATTTAGAAAATTTTTAAAATTTTAATTAATTGATTTAAGGTTCAATATTAGAACCTAGACAGAAAATAAGTGTATGCGTTTGATATTTTAAGAAGGAATTTTGAGGATTTCAAAACTCTGTTCTTGACCCCTAAAGTGGTCTGACAAGCATATGTTAATCACTCTAGAGTTTACTGTGATTATGATTTTTGTTGTTTTAAAGTTTTAATCGATAGCATGTCATGTGGTCTTTGATCTAGAAGTCGAATCATAGTCATTACATGGCTAGATTTCATGTTATACCTGGTCAAAACCTGTTGACCGGGCATGATCGACTGATTTCTGGGTAACCCAGAAATCAAATATCAGCGTCTGACAACTTTTTATAACGCCAATATATGTCAGTAATGATGTTGGTTGTTGATGTGTTTGTAACATGTTTCTAGCATGTCATTTGTACTTTCAATTTGTGGTTTAAGATCATGTAAACAAGCAACATATTACAAGTAATAGATGGTCAAAGTAGGCGACTCGTACTGTTTTAGCATTTCTGTAAAACTGAGAAAACCGGATGAGCTTGTGTTCTGACAGCCTTTGACCGAGCTTGATCTGGAACATGTGTTAGATTTGCACTTCGATGTTGTCATGTAAAAGTTCCTTGACACATGTACTATAGATTAGAATCTTAATATCGACCACTTGATGACCAGAACATAAGTAAAATTGATCTACAAAGAGACCACTCGAACTGCCTAGGTTTCTGGAAAACCCAGGAACGTTCTGACAACATGTTTGCAAGCCCAGATCTTTGTGATAGGTTGATGTATGACCTATATTGTGGTTGATAGTTGTAGTGGTGCATACTGACTACATGGTCAACGTTTAAACTGTCCCAAAACCTGTTTAGATTGAGAGTTAAGGCTGGTCAAACCACCCAACCGGTAGATGGCTATGCGTTTCTGGGTTCTCGCTCAAGAACACCAAGAACACCTATAGCGACGGGTCTATCGCTATAGGGCCCTTTAGCGACAGTTTCTATTTATTTAATTTCTGATTTTTTCGGAAATTATTTAAAAATAGATAAAAATGGTTTTTAATTATTAAAAATACTAAATAAATTCCGAAAAATTATTTTAAATTCTAAAAAATAGTTTTTAATTATTTTGAGTATATTTCATAAATATTTAATATTTTTAGAATATAAATGGTATTTAATTTATTTAATTATGATATTAAATAAATTATTTTAAAATAATTTAAATACATGAAAATTATGAAAATAATATTATTGTATAATAAAATATTTAAAGATATTTTTAGTGACTTTTTATATTTTGTGATGAATTTCATTAGTTAATCCATATTAATTATAATTAGTTTATTTAATAAATATATTAAATAAATTATGAAAAGTAGAATTAATAATTTAAAAATTATATAAAAATGATTTAAGTGTTATAAAAATATTTTAAGTTATAAAATATAACTTTTGATATTTTGTCATAAAAATATTAATATTTTAATATTAATAGCAATTATCGGATAATGAATTTAATTGTTTAAAAATCATATAAAGGTGATTTTAAAGTATTAAAAATACTTTGTGATATTATAATTATATTATAATATTATGTGATGATTTTCATTAATATTTAATATTAAATAAATATTAAGGATAAAGAGAATAATGTGGTATTTATATTAATAATGCTTATTGAATAATGTTTTTAATTACTTTAAAAATATTAAAAGGAAATAATAAAGTATTAAAATACTTTGAAATATTATAAATATATTATAATATTATGACATGTATTTCATTAATATTTGATAATAAATAAATATTAATGATAAAGTAATTATGTGGTATTTATATTATATAAATACGATATTAATGATTTAAAATTCATGATAAATAGTAATAATTATTGCTGATTGCCATTGTAGAATTGTACTCTATACATATTGCATGTATAAGTCAGGTATGAAAGGTTGATCACCTTCATTACCCTTCGGTCCAGATATATTTGTTATATATTTGTTCATGTTATATACTTGTTCAGTCAAAAGTTTGTTCCTGCTAGTTCACAATTATATTGTTGAATTATAGCCACTATTATTATTGATTCTTTCAATCATTATATATCGTTAAATTATTGAACTTAAACTTTGGCAATCTTATGCTCACCCTTGCTATATCATGTTAAACATTGCAGATTAAGACGAATGTGTCAGATATAAGGAAAGGTTAAAGACAGTTCCAGCTTTAGTTTACGTGTGTAGTTAGATTTGTAACAATATTGTATCTTAATGTTATTGTAAGTCAAATAAGTTATGATTTGTGTATTAAGTTAAGGTCACTCGACCTTGGGGAATAGTGTGTAATGTATTGTATAAACAATTTATGTTTATATCTTCCGTAAATATAGTAATAGTGTTAGAATGATCGAACCAGATCCGCGGTGATTCGGGACCCAGATTCGGGGCCCTCACAGTTGGTATCAAAGCTGTAGGTTATGAACCTTAGGTAGGAATACTTGAGACTAATAACCGCAGTGATTAGGATAAGTACTAACTCAAATAGAGTTAGTTGGTCGGTAAGATTCAAAGATGAATCTCTGCGAGTTATAAGATACAGAGTTCCCTACTCTGATAATAAAGTTGAACAGTATTGGTGATTAGATAGAGTCTAAAAGACTAAAAGGACAGTGATAGGAGATCGTAAAACAAAACGATCAAGATATAAAAATGAATCGTAATATATACGATGAGATCACCCCGTGATCGGATAATGTTATAGCATGAAGAAGAATCAAGTGAATGATTGCAAAGTTAACAGCAAGATTGCTGGGTGTTAGTTGTACTATGAATTGGTACAGATTCAGGAAAGGATTATGTATACGGATTAAATAAAATTCGTATGGAGAAGGGAGTTAGGATAATTATTGGGATGTTTGTGTCGCGCTATTTGCTATATACATGTTAAGAGGGTGATTTCTTTCTCATGTGTAGAACAAATAGATAGGTTATAGGTAGAGACTATAAGGTTAAATACGAGTTCTTAACACTCATACTTATGTGACATTCTTGACTCATAGTTATATGAAATTTTTATATGAACCCCTTAGCAAATGGACGCCAAAGGTCTGACTAGGACAAGTTCTTAAACTCATATGATTGTGTCAAGTAAATGAACTCATAAGTGTGGTTTGACGAACTAGGTATAGTTGTGTGTAAATGGAGTATTAAAGATTATAGGAACAGATAGATTGTTAAGCCAATGATTATTAGTGGAGACATAAGTTTTTCAAAACTCCTAGCTATGCTAGACTTCATAATTTTGACATCAAGCTAAATACGCACTATGTGCTTTTGAAAAAAAAATATGTAGACTCGTAATCATTTTTGAAACGATTTAAAGTATAGTCTATGCTACTTATTTCAGCTAGATGCAAATGATTTGAAATATCAAAATATCTTTTATTTATCACTCATGTACCATGTAACCTGGTGCAGAGATGATAAAAGTTGATAGAGTTGTAAATGCAGGAATACTTAGTGCGAATTCGATCTGAAAATCATTGTTCTACTATTGTATGATGTGTTATGACAAAGTCATATAATTACGGCATTCTCAAACGGACTGTTAATACAGTACGACATCATGACGTCATTCTCAAAAATAGTTTTAAAATTTTAATTTGCCAACAGGGTTTAGTTACATCTAAATAATTCGATTGAATTGAATTATTGATATGAGTCTATGCTATTTGATTCAGCTAGACAAACATTTATGAAAACTCTAAGTGTTCATTGAAAGAAATTTTCCAAACCAACACTACAAAAAAAGTGGCCTTTAGCAACGATTTTTCGGGCAACGACTTTATAAGTCGTTGCTAAAAGTATATGTTTAGCAACAAAATTTGTCCTTCGTTGCAGATTGTGTCAGGCTTTCACTTTTTGCAACAAAATTCATAAGTCGTTGCAAAATTTCGTTGCTAATTCATTGGTGGGAAAAAATTTCGTTAGAAATTCGTTGCAAAATTTTCGGTCACTTGCTTTCCCGTCATCGTGAACAACGAAAGTTTTTTTGTTGCTAAAAATGGGGCTTTAGCAACGATTTTTCAGGCAACGAAACTTGTCCTTCGTTGCAGATTGTGTCAGGCTTTCACTTTTTGCAATGAAATTCATAAGTAGTTGCAAAATTTGGAAACAAAATTCGTTAGAAATTCGTTGCAAAAATTTTAACCACTTGATTTCTCCTCATCGTGGGCAACAAAAGTTTTTTGTTGCTATATTTCTTTGCCTAATATAGACCACATTCATTGGCAATAATTTTTATTTTCGTTGCATATTTTATACAACTTTTTGCAACGAATATTAAAATGTTGCCTTAAATTAAGATAATAATAATAATAATAATAATAATAATAATAATAGTACTAATAATATTAATAATAATAATAACAATAACATTAATAATAATAATAATAATAATAATAATAATAATAATAATAATACTAATAATAATAATAATAATACATATAATAATAATAATAATAGTACTAATAATAATAATAATAATAATAATAATAATAATAATAATAATAATAATAATAATAATAATATCATAATAATAATAATAGTATTAATAATAATAATAATAACAATAACATTAATAATAATAATAATAATAATAATAGAGTTATATAATAAGTAGTAGTAGTAGTAGTAGTACTACTACTACTACTACTACTACTACTACTAATAATAATAATAATAATAATAATAATAATAATAATAATAATAATAATAATAATAATAATAATAATAATAATAATAATAATAATAATAATAATGGTAATAATAGCGTATCAAAATAATAATAATAGTAATAATAATACGATTCAAAATAATAATAGTACTAATAATAATAATAATAACAATAGCAGCTTATAATAATAATAATAATAATAATAATAATAATAATAATAATAATAATAATAATAATAATAACCATAAGAGTAATAATAATAATAGTAGTACCACTACTACTACTACTAATAATAATAGTACTAATAATAATAATAACAATAACAAGAATAATAATAGTAGTACTAATAATAATAATAATAATAATAATAATAATAATAATAATAATAATAATAATAATAATAATAATAATAATAATAACAGTAATAATAATAGTAGTAGTACTAATATTAATAATAATAATAATAATAATAATAATAATAATAACAGTAATAATAATAGTAGTTATAATAATAATAATAATAATAATAAAAATAATTAAAGTCATAATAATAATAATAGTACTAAATACTAATCTTTGCAAAATAATAGCAACTAGGTGCAGGTGCTCGGGTGGTCATTGGATCAATATTTCAAATTGGAGGTCTTCGGTTTGAATCTGTGCATCAACATATTTTTTGGGATAAAGTTTAATATTCGCCACGTCAACCCGTCCACATACGATATGTACGTATATGTGTGTGTGTATATATATACATATTCTTTTCAAAATTTCTTATCAAATTAAATAAAATACTAAACAAATCTCAACATTAAACTAAATATATATAAATTAACTATGAATATTTTTATATATAAATATATATATATATATATGTAAACAAATATTCATATAAATATTTATAAATTTATCTCTAAATATTCATAGTTACGTTATATAAATATTCATAGTTACTTTATATATTTAGTTTAATGTGGAGATTTAAGATATATATATATATATATATATATATATATATATATATAGATGATAATATAATTTATCTAATACATAAAAAGTATAACATAAGAAGCAAAAATATCACGTGCCTAGGTTTGAACTTTAGACCTATGGGTTATTTAATAGTTATGCTACCAATTCGAGCCATTCTAATTTATTAGTTAACTAAATAAATCTCAACATTAAAGTAAATGTTAGATGAAATATTTATAAATTTATAAATTTTAAAGATAAATTTATATGAATATTTGTTTATAAATATTTAAAGATATATATATATATATATATATATATATATATATATATATATGGTAATAGAATTTATCTAATACATAAAAAATATAACATAAAAAGCAAAAATATCACAACTAGGTTTTGAACCTAAGACCTATGGGTTATTGAGCCATTAAGCTACCACTGAGCCATTCTAATTTATTAGTTAACTAAACTACCGCCATAACTATTAGTGGTAGACAGTGTAGCACATGTGTAACGCCCCCAAAATAGGTCCATTCCATCCAACCCATTCTGAGTCGTCAAATACATGGTACAGAAAACAACTACAACTTTATTACAACAATTATCGTGCAAAATACAACAACACCTATGTTGTGAGTTTTGATACTAAAATATACCAACTGTGACACTGGACACCAACTTGGATAGCACGTCACCATGACACCTTACATAAAGGTACAGTTAAAAACTGTTTTAGAAATTAAAACCCTTGGGAAGTGCTCAAGAAACCTTCGTATACATGGGAGACCGTGCCTACAGGTTATTATAGATATCATATGCCCACAAAATTATCTTTGGTTGATTCTAATAGACCCTAAAAGAGAAATGAGAAGATTACTATCATATTCTTCCCAATGGTGAGTCTTCTCTTGACATATCTTTATCTCCACTGTCTCTAATTGGGAATTAAACTCCAAACAAACACCAAGATTATATAGGTAGTGCTTGTAAATATACTCAGCAAGTGGATGAGCACAACCCTGTCTTATGTTGACACGAGGTTGTATGTCATTAGACATCTTGTATGATAGTGTCAAAACACCCTTCCAAGTTAAATTCAATTCTCTACAACTTTACAGAAGAAAGTTTTTTCAAATTCCAAACAGAAATTCACCGAAATCCATAAACGGGCGATTTTATAGGCTATAATCAAATTTCAGTCAAGAAATGGGTCCACCAACATGTTTAACATGTTTTTAGTATTTATTGCAACAAAAATATTCTTCCTCCTCATATACTCATATATCCCACATTCATTGTAAAAATATCACCATTATTATATTATTAAAATATAATAATATTTTAAAATAAATTATTTTATCAAAAAAAGATAAAATATTAATTTTCAACAATTGTCACATTAAAAATTTTCTCCATCTATATCTACATAAAATCAATATTTTCCTCATCATATAAATCAATAATTAATTATTCACAAATAATATTACAGAATCACAATAATGACAACCAGGCCGTTCCCAGGAAAGAGGGGGCTTTCCAATAAGGATTTTTCCTTACTGGCGCGCAATTAGGTGACCAAACCTCTCCTTAGACAGAACTTTCTAGACATTGCCAATAATGTTATCTAGTAATATTACTAAAATAATATGAACTATTAATTTGATAATGGAAAATACTGTGTAGTGACAACAATAATATAAATATCAACGCAGCAATTATTGAATCAATAAAATAAAATATTGAGCGATAAGAACATCATGAACAATTATTGAGTAGTGCCTTCTTCACGTAAGAATCAATAATTCAAAAATTGTGCAATACTGGTATGCTACTATGCAACAACGCAGATTACTTTACTTTACCCAAGGGTATTCCAACAAATGTTACTTGGTAATAATTACGCAGATTATTTATAAAAACTTTAATTTGTCGTTTTTCATCATAAACGCTTATTCATTATAGGGCCCATAAATGGTTACTGTTACCGTCCGCATTTAATATTCCAAACGAGAAAGAATATTCCACGACCAAACGAATATTCCCTGACAACAATGAATATTTTATAACCACTTGCGTATTTTTGAAAAAATTCATATATCACCCTTAACTTTAACTTTTTATCAATTTAACCATTTACTGAATTGTAATTATAAGAAAAATTGAATACTTGTATTTCATAAAATTCGGGGTCTTACAACATGAGCAAATAAGGGGCAAATGAGTAATTTCTCATGTCACTACAGCTTGTAGCGGCATGGGGAAATCCATTTCAATCCGTGTCATCCAATGTTGCGATCAAAAGTATAGATTATGGTTGTTGAAATAGTACTTCTGACAATCGATTGTCAATCATGTTAGTTCCGGGCCTCCGACCCAAATAAACTCAACCTCATCAAATCTGATTATTATATATATGCTTCCCAATGTTTCCTATTTCTAGATAGAAGTAGGATATACTTACAAGTACTCCCTCACTCTGAGAATGAAAGTGATGATTGATTTTATGCGAATTTAAAAAAAATGTCATATGATAAAATTATTCATATTTAAATTCTCATCTAATTGCATATTTTTCTATACATGACTAGTGATATTATATAAATATTTATAAATAATAAAAATATGACATTTAATACTAAGGATATTAAGCATAAATTATAAATTATTGTAAAAAATACATTATTTAATATAAATAAATATTTAACTTGAGATTACATAAAATAATAAGAACTTTTATTCTTAGACGGAGTGAGTAACTTAAATCATGAACATATTTTTATGTCCAAAAATAAAACATAAAAAGAAGAATAGTAATGGTATACCCCTAGTTATTCCTAGTTCTCCTTTTATATTTTTTTCAAATATATTATAAAATTAAATTGTAATACTATCAGTTCTAAGAGAAAACATAAAAGATGAAGAAAAATTTATTATGTTTTATGAACTAAAACTGAATAAAGTTATTTAAAATGATTTCATTCCTAATAAGTTAGTTTGACCCATATTAATGTAATATCAATTTTATCCCTATTCTATTTAATTGTTTTTTTAAAAAAATGAATTTGTAAAAAAGAAGAGTAAGATGCAACGTCACTTTAATTGGCGTTAGAATTTTTATTTTTATTTTTTTATAGCAGAAGTCTTATATACTCCTTCATTTCCAACGTCGATGACAGAGAATAAATATTAAAAAATATTGATGTTTGTAAACAAGAACAAGAGATCAAAGAAATTAAAAAAAAAAAAGAAATTCCAACGTCAGTTAAAGTGATGTTACATCTTACTTTTTTTTTTTCCAAATTTACTTTATAAAAAAAGTTACAATGCCGGTTAGTTTGGCATTGGATCACATTTTTATTTTTTTCAAATTTCTTTTAAAAAATAAAATCGTTTTAAAAAAATTAAGATAATTTTTTTAAAATTAATTTAAAAAAAAAAAAATTTAAGTGGCGTTGGTTGCCTTTCTGATTCTTAGCAAAAAAATCCAAAAATTCAAGCATTCAGTAGTTTTTCCCAAATTAGATGTGAGAGCCTTTACTCCCAACAGTAGTCATTGAAGTTTTTTATTTTTTAAAAAATATTCGTTTAAAAATAAAATCTTTTTAAAAAAAATTAAAGCTTTTTTTTAAAAAATAAAGTTTTTTTTATTTATAAAAATTGTTCTTAAATTACATAATTTGGTTAAAAGAAGAGTATATTCCAAGAAAATTTGAACAAAAAGGCAATTCTGATTTCTCCGAATATACTTTTCCAAGTCCAGTCGACAAAAAATTTGGGGATCTGACTTTAGAAACCTAAAATTGAAGAGGAGTCCAGCCACCATGACCCACCGCTGGAGTTCGCGGCGGCGGAGGTGGAGGATTAGTTACACCATCCGATCGACGCCGAGATCCGAGACGTAATTGGAGAGATTAGCACTAAGAGGAAAGAGGCCAAGGAGAAGGAGTTGTTGGAATTGATGAAGTTAATTTTGGAATTGACTGAGAAGCTGAAATTTACTAAGGAGGAGCTTAGGGCGGGAAGAGTGGTTCAGGCAGCGGAGGCGGTGAGAGAATTGAAGGTTGCGTTGCGAATTCGAGACAATGCTGGGGAGGAGGAAGAGGGGAGAGAGCCAGTGGTTTTTAGCTTATTGAGGAAGAAGTGGATGGAGTGCTTCGAAGAGGTTGGTGAACTCAAATTCTATTTGAGTGCTGAGAATATCGAGGGAAAAGTAATTTTTTATGTTTTAGTTTGTCTTCCAACTTTGTTTTTTTGCTTGCTTTACAAATTTTGGATGGTAATTTAATTTAGGAGTTTAAATGAATAATTCATGCGTGTGAACTCAATAAACATAATTATGCTGTTTTAGTTACCTTAAGTTTGCCTATTATCAGATTTACTTATTTATTTATTGGCAGTGATTTTGTGGTGATTTTTGTTGAGTTTGCGATCTAAAGGAATTGGATTTGGGTTTGTAGATTCAAGAGGTGCTTGTAAGGTTTATGGAGAATGTTGTGACATTTGACCAGAACTCTAATGCGGTTTGTGTAAAGTATCAGTCCTCTGTGAACAGAACTGATAGGGTTGAGCTTCGAAATTTTTTGAAAGCAATGGTTGTGAGTTGAACCTCTGCTTTCTGTCTTTTCTGATTCATTATGTTGGAATTTAAATGGTCCAAGTATATTTATTGATTTAAGTGTGTTAAGAACAGAAACCTTTATGAATGAACTTTGACTGCTCAATGTAAAGGCTGAAGAATTGAAGTTCATACTGTCTTTTGAATTCTAAGAATGTTGGCTTTGAGGCTAATCACCTTGGTGTGTTCATTTTTTAAATATATAATTTTAATTTTCTAATAGAATAAATGTTGGGAGATCAGCTATTAGTGTTTTTATGTAAAGAATTTTAATATTTTGAGATTGTTTTTTGCAGTTCTTCCAAATATGTCTGTTCAGGAACATGCTGGAAATGAGAAGTCTTGCGTTTGGCATGCTACTGATTTTGCTGATGGTGAACTCAAAGATGAACTCTTCTGCATCAGATTTGGATCAATTGAGAGTAAGTTTACTTTGTGTTAGAGTATTTACTTTTTCAAAATTTGAGATTATGTCTTATTTATTTTAATTGAGTAGCTTATGTATTCGTAAAGTTAGAATTATGTTTCAAATTCTTATGATAATAAAGTACATTACAATTTTTTGACTGATATGCTGATATGTTATTTGTTAAGCAACCAGTGAAGAGAAGAATCTGAAACAACGTGGAAACAAATTATATTACAATTACTGATATGGAATTTGTGATTTTTTTATGATATTGAATCATAAGTATAAAGCTTGTTTCTTTTATGTTTGTTATAGAATGCATTAATTGTGCTCCATAACATTTAAATGGTATCCCACTTAACATAGTAAGATAAACATGAAATTAAGTCAACTTATAGGTGTGGGTAATTTGAGGAGATAAAATGGATGATGTACTTGTTTGGGGAAGATGAGGCAGGATTGGTATGGATGTTGCGACACTGTGCAGAAGCTTACTCTGCCCCTCATACTTAATGAAAAATAAATGTACTCTTTCCCCCTTAAATATACAAATATAAATTAATGAAATCAAATTTGATTTCTCCTTTGATATACTGTCCATGTACAAACAAATGAGGAGATAAAAATGATGATGTACTTGTTTGGGGAAGATGATGCAGAATTGGTATGGATGTTGCAACAATGTGGAGAAGCTTACTCTTCCCCTCATACTTCATGAAAAATAAAAGTAACCTTACCCCCTTAAATATATAAATATACATTAATGAATTCAAATTTGATTTCTCCTTTGATATGATGTCCATGTACAAACAAATGTTTCACAAGCGGCACAAAAATCAGTCCTTTTAAAGTGAAAATGGATATACTTCTAAAATTGTTGTTGCTTTCTATTTGTAAGGCATGTTATAAAAATTTCAGCTTAAGAAAACACTTTTTGTAATAAGGTTCCATTATTAGTCATTTTAATTCATTTGGTTAAAATTTATTTATTTGGAAAAAAGAGGTTCTATACCATTTTATTATAGACCATAAATTGGAAAGACATTTTATTATTCAGTAGCAAGTTCGTTTTGGTTCCATTTGTACAAGTAGTTTTTTTAATGAATGGGTTTGGTGGTTAAATTTAGGAGGATTGACAACTAGATTCGGTAAAAAAAGAAGAAAGACAGAAAAAAAACTAAAGAAATGAATGGAGCTAAGGATAGAGAATAGCATTATTATTAAATTTATAACTTAATATATTTACAATTAGAATCTTTCTATGATGACCTTTAGATTATTTTGAATGCCATGTTATTTCATACCCACTCATGCAAGCTTTGCATCAATAGTTTCATGCTATGGGAAGGTATAAACATTTCTTTTGTATGATAAAGAAGTTTTTCATAGTAATGGCATACTTTTCTTTGATTAAATGGGTTTTTCATTGTCAATGTAGTTGTTGATGGACGCCATTTTGGGAATCGATGTTTATTTGTTTTGCTACTTCTTGGGACTTAGTTTTACCAAAGGCATCAATTTGTAAGCTTAAGGTAAAATCTTTTTTTTTTGCTAACCTTAAATATATCTTAGGCTAATAAACAATATAAGTTAATTTAGGTGCTTTATTATCAAAGGATCACCTTTTAAAAACTGAGCATTGCTTACACAAGATCAATTTCCTTTATATCACATTATTTTCATTCTTTCTATTTTTACTTGTGCTTGACTTCCTTTGTAAATCGGGACTTTTTATCCATGTCTAGATTTTTACATATATATATATATATAATATTGATAAGTATATCTAGATGTCAAATTATACATGTCAGCTGACATTATCTCAACATTGAACATGTTTTTACCAGCTAAATTGATAGACTTGTCTATCGATTTCTATATGGCTTCACTATCATATATGATGGTTCTCTGAAAATGATGAATGGTTTATCCAACATTCCTATATGACTAGCATATGCTTTGTAAATCACACTTTTTTTGACGGTTATATGTGTTTCATAGTTTAATTTGGTGAAGTTTCACAATATATGTTTTAGAGAAGGTGAATTGAGCAAAAGAGCCACAACAGGATTCACAACGACAATTACAACAACAACATCCAAATATATTACAACAAGACATGCTGCTAAGGCACCAAACATCAGACTCGTTCCAGATACATCATGTAATTAAGCAGGAAAAGCAGTTATCGCAATCAACAATTTCCTTTCCAATAGAATCATCAAGTATGTTTCTGACTTTCGCTACACGCACGAACATATTTATCAAGTTGTACTGTTATCATTATAAGCCTGTAAAATGTCTGTTCACTCGTAGCATTATTTATGAGCACCAATTATTATCTTGATCTGTGTGTCAATGTATACCCACCAGGACGAGGTTCATGAAGCACATCAGGATATTTGATTTAGATATTAATTTGGTAGTCAATAAAAAAGGTATTACCTTTTTCCATGTCCCTTGATTAGTAAGAAAATAACACAACATTGTTGTCTTTGTGTATTGATTTTGGCACTAAGTGCCTCTGGTGACTTATTTGCTTCATTTTTCTGACTTGCTATTATTTTTAAATATGTGCAGGAAGACTGCTTCTATGATCTACCTTACAATACTGGGTATCAAATTTTCGTGCTACGTTTACGGAAGACAAGGGATGAAATTATGAAGTGTACTCTCTCTATATATGTAGATATATACTTTGCTTGAAGAATTATGGTAGCTTTAGATGGTTAATTATAAAGATAATGAATGATTATGTAGTGGATGATTTTATTAAGTTAATAATATTTTAGTTTTTTGTATTTTTGTCATTATTTGCTATGCGGACATTGAGCCAGTTAGGTACACAAAAAGAATGTCAAAATTTGATTTGGCAACAGTATAATTCGTTACCAAAGCATTGAACAAGTTTTAATATAGCAATAATTTTTTATACATTTAGCAATAAATTTTTGTTGTTAATGGCATTAAAAATATAATATTTGACAACGAAAAATTAACCTAATAACAACGAAGATGATATTGTTGTTAATACTAAAATAAAAGGCAACATTTTTTATCGTTGCAAATCATATCAACTTTCGTTGCACATATAAAGAAACGACAACATATAATGTCGATTCTTAATCGACGACTTTTCGTTCTTTATTGAAAAATAACCAAAGAACAAACATTTTCGTTGTTGATTCAAAGATAATGTCATTGCCAAATAATATAATCAGCAACGAAAATCGTTGCTAAAAAATTTACATTCCGCAACGAAAGCAAGCATAAGCAACCAATTTTCATAATTTACTGCAATGAAAAATGTCGTTGCAAAATGGTGTCAATTGCAACGAAAATGCATGGTCGTTGCAAAAAAAAAGAAGTTCATTTCGTTGCCAATTAGCAGGCTTTTGCAACGAAATGGGGTTTTTAGCAACGAAATTTTAATTATTCTGCAACAATACATTTTGTTGCTAAATGATCGATGTATTTGTACGAAAGCCAAATTTCGTTGCAAAATGTATTACTTTTGGCAACAAAAAAAATACGTTCATTGCGAAACAATTAGTAACGCTCATTGCGTAACGAAAGACGCAACGACAGTAAAGTCATTGCCAAAAACCTTTAGCAACAAAATTTGGCACCTTTAGCAACGAAAATCGGTTGTTGCTGAAGCCCCATTTTTTTGTAGTGCAAATTGTTTTGGTGCGAAATCCAATAAGACTGAGTTAAGAGTTTATGCGCCCAAGTCAGATACGAGAAACAGATCAGACTAGAAGTACTTTATAAGTACAGGGCATACCGGGCTAATTACCCACTATGTCTGTAAGTTATGACGGTTTGCGGATGAATTTCCATAAAACTTTGCGAAAATGACTGACAATAGTCTGTAAAACCCCTCAGCACAATTTCAAAATTTTTATTCTTGTGAAGAATGTATTGGGTAGCATGTGATGATGAGTATGAATGGTGTATGGTGTAAGGTGTAAGGTAAATTTCGGGGATGAAATTTTTAGAAGAAGGGGTGAATGTGACAACCCGAGAATTTAAAAAATTTTAATTAATTGATTTAAGGTTCAATATTAGAACCTAGACAGAAAATAAGTGTATGCGTTTGATATTTTTAAGAAGGAATTTTAAGGATTTCAAAATTCTGTGAAGGATTTAGGTGAATTATTCAGGATTAAGTGTATATGTGAATATGTTCTGTGTATATGGTTATGTATGCGTACAGTATGTGGTTAAGGGTCAAGGGTTGACCAGATAAACGATATCAGTGACAAACCCTAAGTATATATTAAGAACGTCAACGTTCAGTTAGAAAACCCTAGCGATTAATAAGAAACCTTAATTTCAGTTCCGGGAATCCAAAACCCTAATTCCGAAGTTGAAATCCTAATTTGGGAACTTAAAGGATAATTATAATGCTCAAGTGCTATTAATTATAATATTAATTAGGGTAAAGCTTAATTATTTAGCAAACCCTACTTTCAAAGTTTTAAACCCTAAATTATTGATTTGAAACCCTAATTTAAAAATAGGAAAAAACCTAAGTGTTAATTTAATACTTTTAATGTCAATTAGGAAATATTAATCCTAATTTTAAAGTTATAAGTAATTAGAAAATCCTAATCTAATTACGAAATCTAATTTCTAAATTAAAAATTATTTTTCTATTAGAAACCCTAATTTTTGGGTTGTAAACCCTAATGCATGATTTTGACCCTAATTACTCAATTAGCAAATTTAATTAGGAAATACTAATCCTAATTAGTAAGATTTAAATTATGATTAAGAAATTTTAATACAATTAAAAAATTCTAATTATAATTTAGAAATATTAATTTTCTATTTTTGAAAACTTAATTTGGAAATTCTAAAAATTATTTCTAAAACCTAAGTGTTAAACTCTAAACCCTAAGGATTCCAAACACTAAACCCTAAGGGTTATGCCAATTGACAAAAATGCCATTAAAATTAAAATCAAAAAGACCATAATGCCCTTTGTTGCATTATTGGGTTTAGCTTGTCAATCATGCCATATATTGGTTGCTCAACCACCCCAACAACTCCATGTGACTCAAATATCAAGCTACCAGCCGAAATTAGCAGATCATGCATTGCATTATAACATATATTGATTTAAGGAGAGAGAAAGTCACAAAAAAGTGGCCCATTTATGTACCAACTCTCAAACAACTCTCTCTCTCTAATCATCCGAATTATACAAGTGAATCAGTCCCAATTATAGCTCTTAGATCACTCAATATCAGATAGGAAGATCAAGATCAAGATTTAACAAGAGAAGGTATAACCCTAAACTCAACCTAGATCTTGTATGCTAAGAGAAAATTTGTGTTTGTGTTTAAATCAGTGCTAGAAGATGTTTTATGATGATCTATGATGATCTATCATAGATCTATAGCATCAAAGTGGAGAAAAATCGAAGTTTCCAAAATCTGTTCTTGAACCCTAAAGTGGTCTGACAAGCATATGTCAATCGCTCTAGAGTTTACTGTGATTATGATTTTTGTTGTTTTAAAGTTTTAATCGATAGCATGTCATGTGGTCTTTGATTTAGAAGTCGAATCATAGTCATTACATGGCTAGATTTCATTTTATACCTGGTCAAAACCTGTTGACCGGGCATGACCGACTGATTTCTGGGTAACCCAGAAATCAAATATCAGCGTCTGACAACTTTTTATAACGCCAATATATGTCAGTAATGATGTTGGTTGTTGATGTGTTTGTAACATGTTTCTAGCCTATCATTTGTACTTTCAATTTGTGGTTTAAGGTCATGTAAACAAGCAACATATTATAAGTAATAGGTGGTCAAAGTAGGCGACTCGTACTGTTTTAGCATTTTTGTAAAACCTAGAAAACCGGATGAGCTTGTGTTCTGACAGCCTTTGACCGAGCTTGATCTGGAACATGTATCAGATTTGCACTTCGATGTTGTCATGTACATGTTCCTTGACACATGGACTATAGATTAGAATCGTAATATCGACCACTTGATGACCAGAACATAAATAAAATTGATCTAGAAAGAGACCACTCGAACTGCCTGGGTTTCTGGAAAACCCAGGAACGTTCTGACAACATGTTTGCAAGCCCAGATCTTTGTGATATGTTGATGTATGACCTATATTGTGGTTGATAGGTTTATTGGTGCATACTGACTACATGATCAACGTTTAAACTATCCCAGAACCTGTTTAGACCGAGAGTTAAGGCTAGTCAAACCACCCAACCGGTAGCTGGCTATGCATTTCTGGGTTCTCGCACAAGAACACCAAGACCACCTATAGCGACGGGTCTGTCGCTATAGGGCCCTTTAGCGACGGTTTCTATTTATTTAATTTCTGATTTTTCCGGAAATTATTTAAAAATAGATAAAAATGGTTTTTAATTATTAAAAATACTAAATAAATTCTGAAAACTTATTTTAAATTCTGAAAAATAGTTTTTAATTATTTTGAGTATATTTCATAAATATTTAATATTTTTGGAATATAAATGGTATTTAATTTATTTAAATATAATATTAAATAAATTATTTAAAATGATTTAAATACATGAAAAATCATGAATAAAATAATATTATGGTATAATAAAATATTTAAAGATATTTTCGGTGACTTTTTATATTTTGTGATGAATTTCATTAATTAATCAATATAAATGATAATTAGTTTATTTAATAAATATATTAAATAAATTAAAAATAGAATTAATGATTTAAAAATCATATAAAAATGATTTAAGTGTTATAAAATAGTTTAAGTTATAAAATATAACTTTTGATATTTTGTCATGAAAATATTAATATTTTAATATTAATAGCAATTATCGAATAATGAATTTAATTATTTAAAAATCATATAAAGGTGATTTTAAAGTATTAAAATAATTTGTGATATTATAATTATATTATAATATTATGTGATGATTTTTATTAATATTTAATATTAAATAAATATTAATGATAAAGAGAATAATGTGGTATTTATATTAATATGAGTTATTGAATAATGTTTTTAATTACTTTAAAAACATTTAAAGGAAATAATAAAGTATTAAAAATACTTTGAAATATTATAAATATATTATAATATTATGACATGTATTTCATTAATATTTGATAATAAATAAATATTAATGATAAAGGAATTATGTGGTATTTATATTATATAAATACGATATTAATGATTTAAAATTCATGATAAATAGTAATAATTATTTAAAAATTATTACGAGCTTACGAAAAATATTTTGACCGTTAATAAATTATCTGAGATAATTGTTAAGTGTTAGGCAGATTTTAATTGAACTTAGACTCGATAAAAGTCCGACTAGACCGTCGGGATGTCAGTTTTGTGTCGAGTTCAACTCAGACTGCAATAGTTTGACTTGATACCGAGTCTTATATGTGTTATAGGCGGATAGAGTTATGTGTTATGTGTTTAGGTTATTCTATGTATATCTATATATATAATAGTATTATATTGTGATGATATTATTCTAATATAGGATATCTATATTACTAATATTAGGTCTTCGGATAAAGCGTTATAAATTACGTAGCGGTAATCAACGGTGCATGCAAGTTTGTTTTTACTTAACTCTACTAAGAGTTGTTTCAGCCTGATATGTTTATGGATAATCATTCCTGATTGCCATTGTAGAATTGTACTCTATACATATTGCATGTATAAGTCAGGTATGAAAGGTTGATCACCTTCATTACCCTTCGGTCCAGATATATTTGTTCATGTTATATACTTGTTCAGTCAAAAGTTTGTTCCTGCTAGTTCATAATTATATTGTTGAATTATAGCCAGCTTATTAGTCAGATTCTTTCAATCATAATATATCGTTAAATTATTGAACTTAAACTTGTTGGGCAATCTTATGCTCACCCTTGCTATATCATGATAAACATTGCAGATTAAGACGAATGTGTCAGATACAAGAAAAGGTTAAAGATAGTTCCAGCTTTAGTTTACGTGTGCAGTTAGATTTGTAACAATAATGTATCTTAATATTATTGTAAGTCAAATAAGTTATGATTTGTGTATTAAGTTAAGGTTACTCGACCTTGGGAAATAGTGTGTAATGTATTGTATAAATAATTTATGTTTATATCTTCCACAAATATAGTAATAGTGTTAGAATGATCGAACCGGATCTGCGGTGATTCGGGGCCCGGATTCGGGGCCCTCATAGTACAGGACTACTTTAAAAAGTACACTTGAATAACTCTTTATAGGTAAGTCCAAAAATTATGAAATTTTTACTGGAAGTATATATATATATATATATATATATGTCAGGAGCATACCCTGTAAATTCAAAATTTTTGGACAAAATTTCGATTTATGATAAAAGTAGCAAGATTTGGGTGTTTTGGACTATTTAAATATAGTAAATGGATTTTAAAAATTCTAGGAAAAATTTATTTTCATAAGGAAACTATATTCAGTTGCTTTCCGGAAAATTAATGATTTTAGAGATGTTTTGCTATTTTTTATATAAATGATGATATTATGGATAAATGAATTAAATTAATTATGCAATGTTGAAAATTAGGAAAATAGAATTTTATGACTTGAGAACCCTAGATAAGATATATGCATATTTTGGATAGGGGTTTTGGTCATTTGTGATGAGATATTATATTTATGACCTTTTATGAGTGTTAAATAAATAAATTAGTAAGGATTAAATAATTAAAATAAATTATTTATAAATTTAATAAATGATTAAAATATTATTAAAAGATTAATACTATTAGATTAAGATATTATTGAGTAATTAATAATATTTAGATTAAAGTTAAATTAAAATATTATAAAATTATTAATAATATTAGTTAAGAATTAAAATATTATTAAATGATTAATAATATTAGTTAAAAATTAAAATATTATTAAATGGTTAATAATATTATGAGGCGAGTAAGATATTATTAAATGATTAATAATTTTATGAGGTGAGTAAAATATTATTAAATAATTAATAATACTTATGAATGAATAAAATATTATTAAATAATTAATAATATTAAATAAGAGTTTAAAATAAATAATAAATAGAAGTTGAGTATTTTAAGAATATAGTATGATTGAGCATTCAATATGCTAAATTGGGTATATAGTATGATGAAAAAGGATAATCCAACTTGCTGAATTTCTCAATCCATGTTGTTGGATCGGTCTATCCAAGTTGCTGGATTGGATAATCCAGGTTGTTGGATTGTGTAATATGGTTTACTGGATTAAGTATTCGATTTGCTGGATTAGGTATTCGGTTTACCGAATTATAAATAAGAACTTATAAAATGAAAGAGTAAGTGTTAAATCTTAATGTACATGGTTTAGTGATTGAAATATTATCAGAGGATGATAATATCACTAAAGATTTATGATAGTATCCAATGTTTGATTATGTGATTACATGTTAGATAAATTATTATGGAATCATGGTATTATAAGTGAGATATATGATGCTAATTGAGAGATCAATCTTATTAATGATAGGTCTTACAAAAGAAGTTAAATTAAATCGCGTAGCAATAGTCAACAGATCAGGCAAGTTCCCTAACTCAAACTCGAGTTATTATCTTTTAAGCATATTAGTAGATAATTATTGTTGGTTATTCACATCCATAATGATTATTGTTATTCGCACATAGTGCAATTGATTCATGTTCTATTATTTGAACTTTTTATGAGCCTTGTCTTAGCTAATTATTTTGGCGAGACGAATATTTGTTAAAGCATGAAATGTTCTATTTATTATGAACTTATTTATTACTAGAAGATCTATGCCATTTATTTCGGCTAGATCAATACGGATATTATATGTTGAAATCATAGTATTTCTTTAAACGCAAATCAAAACCATATTGTTGTGGTATGGACTCATGATGTAAGACTGGGATGAAAAACCCTTATAAAAAGAGGAACTTTATTGTCGGACATCCGACTATTGCACTATTTTTGAGTATTATGCATAATATAGGGTACAATGGAGCTGATCACTTCAAAGTACTCGCGAAAGAGTATAATTAGTTTTTATAACTAACTTATATTCTTGAGGTAATTTAGTTTTATTAACTAATGATTCCTCTATTAGTTTTTGATCCATTTGTAATCACTCAGCATGAAATCTAGGAATATCCCACTTTATTGAATATTGTTGCAGCATTGTTAATTCTTCATAATCCATTGAATATTATTGAAACTTTGAAAGAGTTTTACGCTTTCATCCTTGATATGTTATTCAACATGAAATTTAAGAATATCCTTGTTATTGAAAATAATTTATTATTTAACTACTTTGACATCATTTGAATATTGTTGAAGTTCTATAAAAGTTAGACTCTTATATTCATGGTATATATCCTTTATTATATACTTTAACTTGCTGAGCAAACTCGTTGCTCACCCTTGCTTAAAAAAAAAATTTCAGCTAAAGTCGAGGTAGCAGAGGGATCTAAGAAAGATAAAGGCAAAGCGAAGGTGACTGAGTAGTATTAGGTGTGTAATGATTGGTGTATCATATTAAGACTTAAGTCTTTTGTAATAATAGACATGTAATGTTAATGTTAGTTAATCTGGGATGATGATGATATAATTATGTTTTAAGTTATGTTTTTTAAGGACATGTAATGAATGATGTATTTCATCAATGAATAGGTAGTTAGATGTGATATGTATAATGGATCGTGAACACCAAACCGAGGTTAGTGAACTCAGATTTGGGGGCGTCACACGGGGGGGGGGGGGTGCCTAATGTTATACTCCCAAATATGGGTACTTCATTCCCACAGAATTTGGTGTTCACTATCCAAACATTCATTTTTAACTACCTAAATTCAATAAAATTAAAGTAACAAATCTTCCCATTAAAGGTTACATAACTTAAACCAATAAATCCCAGGTTATCTAACCTTAAAACATTAATCAAATGCGGAAAATAATTAATTACAACTCATAATTTAAAATTTAAGTCTGAAATCATAATTCTCAACAATTAAAAAGTCTTCAACACTTGTTCATTTTCTCTTTTCCTTTACTAGTGGTTGGCTTGTCAACCTTTTCAGCTTTAGCTGCAATGGTTATATATATGCAAGAGTGAGCAAAACAAATGCTCACTTGAAAGGACACAATAACTGGCAATGAATAAACTCAATTGAATTGAATAACATTTCTTAATATTGATAATCAAGAACTGATACTAAAAATTATTTGAGGGTCACACGACCATGAACTATGTCCAAGGTTATAAGTATTTTTTTCAACTTAAACCTAAACATTTATTAAACTGTAGGGACTCCCGTACTTAGGGTGATCAGCCCTTCGTACCATGTATTGTGCACAAACATCTAAACGCTTCCACTTAAATAATCCCCTATAATAATGTTGTTCATCTCAGTTTTAACTTACAAGTCCACTCCAAAGTAAGTTTGGTTTGAATAAGTTTCAAGGGTAATTTAGAGTTCAACGAACATCAACTAAGGATTAGTTGAATCAAAAGTGTAATGACAATGTAAAGGTTCGTCAATAGCGTAATACAAAGTAGTTATGAACCACAAATGAATATTTTACTGCATCAAAGTCATGCTTTAAGAATAAAGTTCAAAGCATTAAAAAGATATAATCAACCTTGCTTGAACAAAAATGGTAAGATAAGGTTGCACTTTCCAATAAGGAAACAGAATTAAGAACTTTGCTCAATAGAATTCAAGAACTTGCATAATTTATAAACAAAATAGGTTAAACAAACTTGCATAATTATCAAAAAGATAGGATAAGCTCAAATACAGATTAGTGTTCGAAATCTTGCTCAACTGAATAATAGATTCAAGAAACTTGCGTAATGTAAAAGTAGGGATAGAAGACTTGCCTCGTGTGTTATCTACATAATTATAACTCACACTTCCCGAACACCCTAAACATTCCATTAACATCGTAACACAACTTTAGCCATATAATATTAATCTCATAGATTCAACTTCCACTTTTATATAACTTGTCAACCTAATTTGAATTCTGATTTCTTAAATCGATAAAACTTAACCAATCTAAAGTTCTTTCTTATTCAATAATTCAACTTCATTAATCACATAATAAAGCTTTACAATATAAGCTTAAAAGTATAATGTCGACGTCGGGATTTTTATTTGTCCATTTTCTGTTCTTGTCTTTTAGTGTTCTCATGTTAGGTGAGATTTGTTTGAAAAAACAAGTTGTGCAAAGGTCCGACATGTATATGTCGACGATTGGGCTGTAAGAGTCACTAGTTGGTATTTTTAAATGGTTTCACCAACTCAACCAAGAAAAAGTTTGCACATTGACCCAGTGATGTGATAGTATTTAACTGGTCTGTGAAACCAAGATTCATTAGGGTCCGGGGGCTTGATTATGGGGGGAGAAGGTGTTAGGCACCCCCTGACATCCGTGGTGACACGGTGACCGCCACTTTTTAATTTAAATTTTTATCTGAATGTGTGTGTGTGTGTAAGTCAATGTACAATTATCTGGAAGTAATGATATGCCTCGTTTGCACCTATATACAAAGGGTTTGAATTTTGTATAAAAGTTCAATTTTAACAAGATATGGCAATGATGATTTGTAAAACAGTTTTTTCAAACCATTATGCTCAATAGTAATTGAGGCCTTTGATACTTCCATTTTAATATGTGTTCGACTTGATTGCTTTTATTTTCGAGATGCAAAGCATCTTCGAGAAAATAAGATACATAGCAGCGCCGAACTCCTTGTGGGCATGAGAGTCGTCTAAGGTAATTCAGACACCATAAATAATTTACAAGCTGGTTGTAGCTGAAAATGTCCATCACAGGAACCAAATCTAGATTCAGGAACTGAATCTGTGATCACATGATTCCTAGGCTTATATGATGATGCAATATGTACATATATATATATATATATATATATATATATATATATATATATATATATATGAACGATCAACTACCACGAAGTAAACTCCAGGCAGGACTGGAAATGTAAATATATATGTATATATATGAACGATCAACTGCCACGAAGTAAACTCCAAGCAAGACTGGAATGTAAATAAATATATATATATAAGCGGTAAATGGCTACAAAGTGATCTCGTGCTCGACAGAAATGTAAACGCATACTTAGGATATATCGATCTGTGCTCAATTGATAGTTCGAGAATATATATATATATATATATATATATATATATATATATATATATATATATATATATAAAAGCTAGTAAATAACTTAGGATATGTCAATCCAAAGCTAAATCGGTAAATGCATAGGATATTGCTCTTTACACACTTTAAATGAGTGCTTTTCTTTCCAAACATATGTGAGCTTGTGTTTTGCTATATATATATATATATATATATATATATTCTCGAATTATCGATTTAGCCTGGATTGACATCTCTCCTGCATTTACCGCTTTTATATATATATATATATATATATATATATATATATATATATATATATATATATATATATAGCAAAACACAAGCTCACATATGTTTGGAAAGAGAAAGCACTCGATTTAAAGTGTGTAAAGAGCAATATGGACAGGGCTTTCTCGCCTTTTCTCCCTTCAAAATGGCCACGCCAAGCCCTCTATTTATAGAAGGGGGAGCCGCAGGTGTACCTGCGGCTACCCGGGGTGCCCCGGGCTCTGTGGGCCCCATCATCTCGAAGTACGTACACGCATACAACACATTTATCCGCTTGAACCTTCATAACTTTCAATCCGGGCATCCGATTAAGGCGTATAATACCTTTTCAGAATGTTGTTGTCGAGAGCTACACAAAGACATGGGATAAGAGGTTGTACGAAGCCGGGAAGATGGGTTCATGCCCAGAACTTCAAGTCTTCAAATTCTATCTAGTGTACTGTCTTGCGTAGTAGTCACTCGGGATTTGAGTTATGGTTCTTGTAGGACACTTCTGTGTAGAATGTGGTATGAAATGATGCTGAGATGGCGTGATTGTGGAATTGAGGTGGCAAAATGATGATTTGCCCCTCATCGGGGTTGTCTCTCGGTTCTCGAAATTTGATTTAGCGATCGTTTCTCGTGGTTACCTCGAGATTGGGTCGTTGGAGTCCGAAAAGCCTCAGGGTTGTCTCTGAGGTTTGCCTGACCTCCTGGGGTTATCTTCAGGGTTGTGACTGAGTGCCTCGGGGTTATATCCGAGGTTGAAGATGATTTTTGGGGTTTAGAATAAACTTTTCTGGGGTTATCTCCTGAACTGTAACTGCATCCCTCGGGGTTGTCTCCGAGGTTGGAACTGAATCTCCTGGGGTTGTCTCTGGGACTGGAACTGAGTATCTCGGGGTTGTCTCCGAGATGGTAAACTGAGTGTCCCGGGGTTGTCTCAGGAATTTAGCTGATTTGATATCTAGGGTTATCTCTAGAAGACGATTCTGTCGTCCTGCAAGGTTAGTAAAAGGAATATAAAATTTTGAGTGTCTACAGATGCCCATCTTTATCATATTTATGCAGTGTAATGGCATGGATAGGATAAAGAATACTTGACACTTGAAATGTGATAAGATAGTCATGATGCAATGTAATGCAGCATGATGTAATGTATGCTGAATGTGGTTTGTTGGACCATTTTCCAATGAGATTGATGACTATATGCTCCCATGCTTTCTGTTGGGGACTAGATTTATCACCAATGATCCTGATGAACTGCTTGGATGTCTACTCCAACAGGAACTTCCAGGATGTTGACATTGGGGTTATCACCAAAGTCATTAATCCTTGATACAGACTTTCCACCATAGATGTTTCTCTCATGTACAAGAGACTCTGTGGGAATGAGCTTTTGTCTGATGATTTGTATAACATATTCTATCATCGATCCTCCCCGATGAGGATTGCTTTCCCTGGTTTGTATTGCCAGGTCTTTCATGTGTTCTATCGGAGTTACTGCCAATAGTTTATGTTGTCAGGGTTGCCTGACCCTCACTGAAATGTGCATCAATGGATGGAGTCATCGGATGACTTTCGATGCTTTACTGGATTTACTTGCCAATGACTGAAAAATGTCAAGGTTGCTTGACCTTCGTTGAAATGTACTTCAATGACTGAAATCATTGGGTGACTTCTGACGCTTCGCTGGATTTACTTGCCAACAATGGAATGATGTCAAGGTTGCTTGACCTTCGTTGAAATGTGCATCAATGGCTGAGATCATTAGATGACTTCCGAAGCTTCGCTGGATTTACTTTCCAACGGATGAATGATGTCAAGGTTGCTTGACCTTCGTTGAAATGTACTTCAACAACTTAAACTATATAAGATATTTTGAGGGGATAGGTTTTTGGAGTTATGACCCTGAACTGATGGCATCAGACCTTTGTGAGGTATTGCCGAGTGTAGTTTGCAACAACTGTGATCATTGGTGTTGTGTACCCTATGTCCGGGCGAATACCAATGAGTGACATGCAGACCCGCAGTTTGGTCTTTGAAAATCAGGATTTCAGGCATTTTCGCTCAATCACGTAGCGTCTTTTTTCCTGATTTGACTTTTTCAGCTTGTGAGACGTCCTTTGTAACTCAAATTGGACCGAGCTGAAGGGGTGGACCCACCTATGACAGCCGCAGGTACACCTGTGGTCATCCGTGGGTGGAACTTGTAGCTCACATGGCTTTCACAAGTCATTTTCAAGTCGCGCCGTACAGAGAATCTGAGAGTTCTTCAGATCTACTGAGTTCGGGCTGCTTTCTGCAAAATCGGTCACCGTAAAAGTGTTCTACACTATCCTGGTAACGTATGCATGTCCTCTTTTCCAGTTTTTAACCATTGGAAAATGAGTTATCACATGAAATGCTTCTAAACACATAGTAGTGAATATGCATGCTCATATGACTTG